>CM031597.1:126623395-126635895 GCA_018398815.1 Conus ventricosus | reverse complement strand
TTTGATTGTGCAAACACTGTGATGCGAATGCCTCCTCCAAGAACAAGTGCGGCGAATGCAGGATGCAAATTCAGAACACTGTCAGAGTGTTTGGCATGGCTTGATACTGAAAACATTTCTGTGCTGTGTTCTGTGCTATTTTTTTAATCACCTGTACTTTTAATCAAGAGAGACAAAGCGAAGGGAGAGAAACAATATCAGAGAGAGAGAGAGAGAGAATGGGCCCGAGAGAATGCAGGATGCCAACTCAGTACACTATCAGGGTATTACTATGACTATTTCGTTAAGCACCTGTACTGAGTGATTTTTTTTAATTGGAGGAAGGGGAGGGGGAGAGGGGGGTGGGAGAGAGCAAACGACAATTCGACCGTAGGCTGCAAACGACATTTTCGACCGTATGCTGCACATGGAATTTTCGACCGAAGGCTGCAGTGCACGTTTTCCACCGTGGGCTGCATTCTCCATTTTCGACCGTGGGCTGCAATCATATTTTCGACCCAGGGCTGCAACGTATATTCGACCGTGGGCTGCATTCTCCATTTTCGACCGTGGGCTGCAATCATATTTTCGACCCAGGGCTGCAACGTACATTCGACCCAAGGCTGCACCGTACATTCGACTGAATTCCGCCTTCCCCGTTTTGACCGGTTTCTATATTATCCTTGTTCTCAACAATTCTTTACAAATCGTCTTCTCCCAACTTCTTGTACACCTGGAAAGAAGCATCTGAAGTCGCATCGGTCTGCCTACCGACCAACATGGCCGCAGCTCTAAAACAGCCCTGTTTACAACAGTCAGTGATGATCTTCTTGGCTGTCATAAAGACCAAAGTTTCCACTCTCCTCACTCTTTTAGATTTTTCTGCTGCTTTTGACACACTTAAACCATTCAATTCTTTTGAAAATAGTTCAACAGTTTTGCATTAATAATTTAGCTGTGTCCTCATCTTTCCTAATTTCAGTCTTTCCTTACAAACCTTACCCAAACCATTCGGGTTGATGCTAGCAGTTCTGAGGTGTCTATGATGTACTAAGGTGTGTCACAGAGGTCTGTTCTTGGTGCTTTTTTTTTTCTTCCTGTAGGGCACTGTTATATCTGAGGTCGTATGTTATTATAGTTTACTATGCAAAAGATTTATGTTTACGACACCCAGATTTCTTAATTATCTTCCTTTGCTGAAGCTTATGTACTCATATCTCGACTTTTAAGAATGTATTGCAGGTTCAAAGTGTAAACCGTAACAAGACTAAGTTATTGTCCACCTGCCCCAAGATATTTCTTTCATCTCTCCTCGCTAGATGGCTTATAATAAAGTGCTGTTTACAGATAGAATAGATAGATAGATAGATAGATAGATAGATAGATAGATAGATAGATAGATAGATAGATAGATAGATAGATAGATAGATAGATATTACACAGCATATACAACCCAGTTTTTACTCTGGAGCCGAATCTGATCTTTGTGCGGATCATTTCTACCTTTGCACATATGTACATTTGGAGAAGCGCACACGTCTCTCCATCGGTCACTTTTTGTCAGTCACAGGAACAAAAAATTAGATAGCGCCTTTGTTCTGTTTAGAATTTACCACCGCCATTCTCTTAACGCTGGCACGCTAAAATATCTGCTTGACATGTTCAAAGAATCCAAAATAATGCTGTCCGCGCCTTATCTGAAAATCTTCTAAGTTTGAACAGGTGTCTCGTTTCTTCGCTCAGTTCACTGGCTACCTGTGTCAAAGACATCATCATTATTATGATCATCATCATCATTCTTTTTATTATAACAAATCATCATTAAGATTATCTTTATCATCATCACCATCATCATTTTCGTCATCATGATCACCATCAAGATCATCATCGTCGTCGTCGTCGTCTTCTTTGTTGTTGTTGTTGTTATTGATGTTATTATCATTAATATGTTCATTATCATAATGTTATTATTATTATTATTATATTATTATTATTATTATTATTATTATTATTATTATTATTTTTATTATTATTATTATTACTATTACTACTACTACTATCATTATCATCATTCTTCTTCTTTTTCTTCTTCTTCTTCTTTCTTCGTTTTTCTTCTCTCTTCTTCTTCTTCTTCCTTCTTCTTCTTCTTATTATTATTATTTATTATTATTATTATTATTATATTATTATTATTGTTGTTGTTGTTGTTGTTTTCATCATTATTATCATTATCATTATCAATGTAGTTGTTACTGATCTTGTTCTTGTTTCTGTTATCATTCACACTTCACGCTAGCAGTGTGCACGAAGAGAATACCTTTGTCAATCTTGTGTGATCCATAGTCTGTAGTCATTACTCGTATGGATCCCAGTTTCCGGCAGATTGCCGTCCTACTTGGTTAACAAGCGTCGACGATGAACAAAACGGACAATGCCATGGGAAGACAGTGGAGTGGAAAATTTGCCGGTTGTTCGGCTAATTCAAATTCTAGTCACCAAAACTCTTCCCTGTGACTGATCATTCCAGGGAGGCACCTTTTTGTTTTCTTATTTACCCCTCATTCATTCATTGCTTGGTCGTTTTGAACTGATTTGCTTTCTTTACTTTTTTCAATGTTCATGTGTAAATAAGTAAGTTAATAGAACAACAGGGTGTTTTTTTTAAACATGGAAAGGAACTTAACAAAAACTACAACAACAAAACACAACACCAACAACAAAGCCCTAGGAAATGTCAACACATGGGCAATATGTTTAAACAAAAGGACAAGTATCTAAGGGTGAGGTACCGTTTCGCCCTTTTTCATTTTGCCCTGCCAGGGCGAACTGGGACTTCCACAACACGATCCTGGCAGTGTCATTTCGTCCTGTCTACCAATGTCATCTCGCCCTTTTCCAATGTTCAGGGTTACTTCCCATTTGGTCTACTCCCATTTCGCCTTCTCAGAAATGTGTGAGCACGACTTGGCCTAACGGCCTTCGTTCATTCGTCCTTCGTCCTCTCTCGGGCTTCGCCCCACTCTAATCTAAAGACCATCGATTCTGCTTTGGAGTAGACTGGGACACTGGTTACGCCAGGGGGGAGCCTTGCAGTAGGAACGTTAGGGCGAAATAGGAAAGGGCGAAAAGGGAACAGGACGAAATGGGAAAGGGCGAAATGAAAAAGGGCGAAACGGGATGACACCTTAGATACATGCATATTATTCCATACACACAGACTTACTCTCGCTTTGCACTAGTACACATAACAGATTATGTAACCTCGAGATGTACAAATGTAAACCAAGTACAGAAAATTATGGCGAAAGACAGAAGTCACGCGTTACGTACGTGGCTAGATAAGCATTGATTTATAACTGCTGCATGCAGTCTCAAAAATTGTTTTGATCACTACAAGTAGATGTGAATCTACCCCCCCCCCCTCCCCCCCAACCCCCACCCCACCCCCACCCACCCACCACCCCACCCCCCATGTTTAGCCATCAACCCAGTTCAAATATTCCTCTTACTAAATGGAACTCCGGAAGCCCCCCAAAATCCCGTTCCGTGCAGGAAACTCGCTCTGGCCATGTTCCGACTCTTGGGTCAGGGCTGTTGACATATGATTTGTTCACGTGCACGACTGAAATGGAAATGGTCAGGAATAGCGATCACATTAATACTTGCTCTCCTCTTTACACGCATGTGCCGGTTCCAAGTTTAAGGTCTGCACGCTTCGACCTGTTTTAGGCTGGAAGAAATCACATGGCTTCTTTTGGCATTATCTCCGTCTGACCACCCCCTCCCCCTCGTCTCGGCTGTTATGTCCATATTTATTTCTCTCTCTCTCTCTCTCTCTCTCTCTCTCTCTCTCTCTCTTCTCTCTCTCTCTCTCTCTCTCTCTCTCTCTCTCTCTCTCTCTCTCTTCTCTTCTCTCTCTTTGGGAACGGCAAGAAAGCGAGGGAGAGATCGCGAAAGAAAGCGAAAGAATCCGTTGTGCTTGAATACCGATTCCTAGCCTACTACGTGGAAAATGAGAAAAGAGAGAGAGAGAGAGAGAGAGAGAGAGAGAGAGAGAGAGAGAGAGAGAGAGAGAGAGAGGAGAGAGAGAGGAGAGAGAGAGAGAGGAGGAGAGAGAGAGCGTCCTGATGGTTCGCACAATGTTATACCAAGATGATTCGTGTTCACAGGTCGTCGACATAGTGTTATATTCAGATACTCCCAGGCCACTAGATCGTGCAATACTATACTCAGATAATTTTCGGACACTTTTGACAGTGCAGTACTATATTCATGCAATATTCTTGGTCACTTGTGT
Organism: Conus ventricosus; assembly: GCA_018398815.1. Lineage (NCBI taxonomy): Eukaryota > Metazoa > Mollusca > Gastropoda > Neogastropoda > Conidae > Conus > Conus ventricosus. Next base: position 126,631,619 of record CM031597.1, on the reverse strand, counting down.
ATGGTGTAATACTATATTCAGAGAATTCCAGGTCACTGGCAGATAGTGCAGTGTTGTATACAGATGCCAGAGTTCCTTACTGACGGTACAGTGACGTGTACAGATCATTCCAATTCACTTGGTGATGGTGCAACGATGCGTGTTCACTGAGGGCTTGCACAATGGTATGTGAAGATAATTCTTGTTCGCTGTTCGGAGAGTAGTAGTAGTAGTAGTAGTAGTAGTAGTAGTAGTAGTAGTAGTAGTAGTAGTAGTAGTAGTAGTAGTAGTAGTAGTAGAAAGAAACTCGTGGAGAGCGTGGCAGCAGAGAGTCCTCAGAAGAAAAGCCACTTTGAATGTCAGTTCACGGTACAAAGTGTCCGCAGAAACAAAGTGTCCGCATGCGGACACTTTGTTTCTGCGGACACTTTGTACCGTCACAAGCCCCCTTCAAGTAGTAGTAGTAGTAGTAGTAGTAGTTACGATCGCAAGAAGAAGAAGAAAAGCAACAACAACAACAACAGCAACAACAACAACAACAGCAGCAACAACAAAAGGAGAAGAAACATAGCAATAACAATAACAATAATAATAATATATAATGATAACAATAACAATGAATAATAACGTGATAATAAAAATGATAGTGATAAAATAATAATAATGATGATAATAATTATGATAACAATAAAAGTTATAATAATAATGATGATGATGATGATAATGATAATGATAATGATAATAACAATAATAATAATAATAATAATAATAATATAATAATAATAATAATAATAATAATAATAATAACAACAACAACAACAACAATGTTAATAAAAGTAAAAATAAGAAATCGTAATGTCTTTCAGAAGCAATTCAATGCGCCGTGTATTCACCACACTTAACAGTCCAACACACATATATAGCGTCCCTACACATGGCGTGCTAAGACTCTAAAACCGCTTTCCTCCCTCGGTCTTCCTGTAGCGTCTTGAAAAATCAACGGAACTTTTCACTGGAAGGACAATTACAAATGAACGGGAAGTAAATTATGTGCACTATGAGTGAGGAGGACAAATAGACAGCGGAACTGACCACTGGAAAGACAGAACGAGGAGTCCTGCGATCGTTTTCTGGCACCAGCACTTCACAGTCAGCCAATCCAGTCCCAGCAAGAGTGGTGTTACTTGTTCTGGCTTCTTCTGGCTTCTCGATTCTTCTGGCTTCCCGTTATGGTTCGCATAATATAGCATGCCATCCTCATCTCTCTCTCTCTCTCTCTCTCTCTCTCTCTCTCTCTCTCTCTCTCTCTCTCTCTCTCTCTCTCTCTCTCTCTCTTCTTTCTCTCTCTCTCTCTCTCTCTCTCTCTCTCTCTCTCTCTCTTTCTCTCTCTCTCTCTCTCTCTCTCTCTCTCTCTCTCTGAGCGCGAACCTCGCAGCACTATTTTGAAATCTCTGCAAACGGTTAACTTTACGTCCTGGAAACCGATGAGAACACAGTTGTAATAATCTAGCCTGGATGTTGTTAAGGCAGTGGTGATACGCACCAATGGTTTACAACATGCAATGTTTCTGAGTTCAAGTCAAGCACAGGGACTAGTCCGCACGCAGTGACACCTCCTTGATGAAACTGAAACTGAAAATCAAGACAAGAAGCGCCACGGATGCTACTAATGTTTTGTCGCATGGAAAGAGCTTGATTCATTTCACCCACCGATTTTTTTTTTCACAATGCAACATCGCTGTCATCATCTTGTACGGGCTCAGAAGCAAACAGTCATCAGTTCGGTTTTGTCAGAGTTCACGTATCAGTGGTCACCACTCTTTAGAAGCGAACCAACATAATCAATACGTAACTAACGCTCTGTTTGTACAGAACAAAACTCTTCAGGTCAACTACTCTTACACGGTTCAGAGTCATCTGTGCATTCGTTGAAATCTCATTTGTCTGTGTAAATTTCAACTGTCGGTGACTGTTGGTCTTGGTAAACAGGACAGGGCCTAGCACTGATCCCTGGGGCACACCACAACACAGGAGGCATTGGGGCAGGTTGAACCTCATCATTAATGACTGACCGGATCCGATCACCGAGTTTTGATCGAGAACTATTGGAAGACTAACAGAAGGCTTGCACAATGTTGTCTAGAAATAATTAAAACCATTGGAAGATTGATAGACGGCTTGCACAATGTTGTCTGGAGATAATTTAAACCGCTGGAAGACTAACAGACGGCTTGCACAATGTTGCCTCGAAACACTCAAAGTTTATTTCTTGATTACACAAGATTATAGTTTGGCGGTTGATTAGACGATGTTGTGTAAGATAGAATGCATTATGTCGTGTAAAGTTAATTACAGGTCATTGACTGCTTACATAAAGTTCCATCAAGATAATTATAAGTCACTGGCTTTTTATATAATGTTGTGCAAAAAATTACAGTTCACAGGCTCATTGCCTAATGTGGTGTGAAGATGATTACAGAGTACTGGCTTACTGCGTAGTGCTGTATAAAAATAGTCACAGTTCACTTGCTGTTGGATTATGTTTCTGTTAAGATATTTATATTTCACTCGCTGTTTTCGTAATGGTGTGTAAAGATGATATGTTGTTCGTTAGCTGCCTGCATAATGTTATGCAAAAATAATTATCCTTCACTGGTTCTTTGCATTATGTTGTATGAACATAATTATATTCCTCTGGCTGTTTGTGAAATCTTGAGTAAAAAAAAAAATCATATGTCACTGGCTGTTTGCATTATAATTATTGTGCTACAACGAACAGTCATGGCTCACTGGCTAATGGCATTATGGTTATTCAAAGATGATACGAGATCATTGGCTATTTTGCAGTAACGTGAATTAAAAAACGGTATGATCATTGGCAGCTTGCATGACATAGTGTTAAAAATGATTATAGTCACTGGCTTTTACATAATGTTGTACAAAAGAGGTGTATAGATCATTAGCGGTTCATATGCTGTGTAAAGGAATGATTGTATTCACTATGCTGTTCCAAAGGTTGTAAAGATAATTAACGTCACTGGCCGCTTACAAAATGTGTAAAGATAGCTGAAGTTCCTGGCCAAACTTTCATGATGTCGTGTAATGAAAATAATTATAGCTCACAGGCTGTTTCATAAGGTTTGGTTCAACCTAATTATAGGTACGGCACGATGTGTTTGTATGCTGGCTGATGCAAATAATCTATTCCTCTACTGTTGGCATGTAAGATTTGAGTCAAAAAATTATTAGTCAAAGGCCATTGCAAATTGTTGAGTCGATCACGTTAAAGGACACAACGTTCTCTTTGTAGGCTGGCTGATCGCCATTTCAACTGTATCACGCTTGCTTAAAAATTAGTAAATAATATTGTTAGAGCACAGCCGTCATAATGCATGTATAGCATCATCACGTGAAGTCAATCACATGTCATTTATACAACCTTTAGATACAATTCTAAAAACACAACGGAAATTTTGTTAAGAACCGTTCACTGTGAATCTTAGATCAGATGAAAACTGTTATCTCCCTCTGAAATTCAAAGATCACATCAGGTGGGACATCTTGAAAAAGGTTTTCATGGAGTCTGCTGTAAAATGTTTGTGTCTCACGTCATGCAAGTCCCGACACTCTAAAAGAATATATTTCACTGTAAGTGGTACATGACATAGAATGCACCACGGAGCTTCTTCACTCTAAAAAAAAAAGGTACGAATGACTGACTATAAAAGCGAATAGCTAGTGTGCAGCCGACATAAAACTGTTTCTTCTTTGCGACCACCAGAGGTACATGAGAAAGAACTCTTTTAGGTTTGGACGGATCTAGAAAAGTTTCTTAACCGTCTGTGTATTCCAGTCCTCCTGCCAGAGGTCTCTGATATAATCATTAACTTTCGGTTTCAAATCTGAGTAGGGGATAGATATGTTCGACAGGTTCTTCGTTGCGGCGTTCTTGGCCAACGATCAGCTATTTCAGTTCCCGAATGCCAACGCGACCGAGAACCCAAGCATGAACAATGGATCTCTGGCACTAAGTTTCACTTGTTGCTTTCTCAGAGCGCGTTTCCATTGTGGAGCCGGCGCCAATCGCCCTAAAATCGATGATCCCACTCGGTGTCATAACCCTTGTGTATGCACACTGACAATGGCTGTCTTGCCTGGACCCAAACGCCTCTCACGAGCCTTTCTGCTGGAGCGGAATTCATCCGGTTCGTTGTATCGAAAATTGCAAATTGCCATCGCCAGAGCAAGTCAGGGTTTTCACACACATGGCAACACAAATCAATAAAGATAACTCCACACGTGTCGGAAGACTCTCTCTCTCTCTCTCTCTCTCCTCTCTCTCTCTCTCTCTCATTTCCTCTCTCTCTCTCTCTCTCCTCTCTCTCTCTCTGTTTTAGTGTATGTGTGTCTGTGTACGACGTATGTGCGCGTGTTTGTTCATGTGTGTGGTGTGTGTGTGGTGTGTGTGTGTTGTGGTGTGTGTGTGTGTGTGTGTGTGTGTGTGTTGTGTGTGTGTGTGTGTGTGTGTGTGTGTGTGTTGTGTGTGTGTTGTGTGTGTGTGTGTGTGTGTTGTCCCATGCAACAAGCAAAAGGTTATTAAAATACTTTACATCCGTTTTTTTAAAGGCGACAGGTCGAAAAAAAACAAACACTGTTTAAGATCTGTTTGTTTGGGTGTAGAAGGCAATGAAACGTCTTCATAATGTTAATAGACTACTACTTTCTACACAGTTCATGCTCACTGTTGTCACTATCCTTGCCATTTTTTATCTTCATCGTCATTATCCAAAATAGTATAACGACAAAGATCGAAACTGAACGCGCTTTGTGATGCGCACTAACATCTAAGTCTATATTATCACCATGATCGGCATCATCACCATCATTGTCGTCATTATCGTCATAATCATCATCATCACCAATCATCAGTCATCATCATCTTCATCGTTGTCAATTGATCGCCATCATCACCATCATCATCGTCATTATCGTTGTCATCATAATCATTATCATCATCAATCATCATTACATCATCATCGTCGTCGTCGTCGTCAACATCATCATCATCATCATCATCATCATCATCATCATGATTATCATCACCACCACCACCACCACCACCACCACCACTACCACCATAATTGGATCTCCATACCGATCATAACAACCAAACAGCATGAAACAAAGACTCATCCTCGAACCTGAACACTAAAGAGAGAGAGAGAGGGAAGGAGATAGAGAGAGAGACAGACAGACACACACACAGACAGACAGACAGACAGACAGACAGACAGGCAGACAGTCCGCTTGCGCCACAATGTTCGGGAAGGGGACAAGAGAGTGTGATCTCCACTCGCAAACACTCACTTAACGAAGTAGTAGCAGTCAAGAATTTTTTTTTAAAAAAGCAAAAAAGCAACAACAACCTAATTGATCTTTTTTTTTCCCCTTACTTGTGGCGCAAACGTGTACCTCCATACAGCCAGCTGAAGGAGACAGGACAGACAGACAGACTTCTGCATGCAATGCACAGTGCTCTCAACGGCAGCAGGAGATACAGCGGGCACTTTACTTACCGCCACGTGTGGCTCCGGTCACCGTACAGCAAGCACACTGCAGCACTGCGGCCACTCACCATCCACCCGCCACTGACGGCACCACGAACTGACTGCTGAAGGAGAAGAGAGGAGAGGAGGCCAGAGGGAGAGAGAGAGAGAGAGAGAGAGGATGAGAGAGAGAAGAGAGAGAGAGGAGAGAGAGAGAGGAGAGAGGTAGAGAGAGAGAGTGGGATGAGGCAGGCAGGCAGGCTGGCAGGCAGGCAGCAGGCACCAGCAGTCCTGGAGTGGCACAGAACGCTGGCTGCATTAGTGGGCGGCTCCCTCCCAGACTGACGCCACGCCCGTCTGCCAGTCTGTCTGTCTGTCTGTCTCTGTCTGTTTCTCTGTCTGTCTGTCTGTCTGTCTGTCTGTCTGACTGACTCTGTATATCTATCTGCCTCTGTGACTCTGTCTCTATTCTCTGTCTGTCTATCTGTCTGTCTGTCTGTCTGTCTGTCTGTCTGTCTGTCTCTCTCTCTCTCTCTCTCTCTCTCTCTCTCTCTCTCTCTCTCTCTCTCTCTCTCTCTCTCCCTCCTTCTCTCTCATTACCCTGGTTGAATAAAACGTCGTTTCATTATTTTTGTTTCATCTCTCTCTCTCTCTCTCTCTCTCTCTCTCTTCTCTCTCTCTCTCTCTCTCTCTCTCTCTCTCTCTCTCTCTCTCTCTCTCTCTCTCTCTCTCTCTCTCCTTTCTCTCTCTCCTTCACCCTGGTTAAATAAAACGTCGTTTCGTATGGTTTTGTTTCACCCCTCTCTCTCTCTCTCTCTCTCTCTCTCTCTCTCTCTCTCTCTCTCCTCCTCTCTCTCTCTCTCTCTCTCTCTGTTTGTCTGAATAGTCATGTGCTTTTCTTCATAACAGTATGCTTCTGTAGGCTATCTAATGTGTTTGGTAAGAAGAGGGTGGAAAAGGACGGGTCGTGTGGTTGAGTGAGTGTGTGTGTGTGAATGAGTATGCATGTGCACGCAGTCACGTGTGTGTGTGTGTGTGTGTGTGTGTGTGTGTGTGTGTGTGTGTGTGTGTGTGTGTGTGTGTGTGTGTGTGTGGTGTGTGTGTGTGTGTGTGTGTGTGTCTGTCTGTCTGTCTGGCTGTCTGTCTGTCTCTGTCTCTGTCGGTATTTATATTTCTGTATGTGTGTGCGTGTGCTTGTGCATGTGAAAATGTATGTGCCTCTGTGTATGTGTGTGTCTGTCTGTCTGTCTGTCTGTCTGCCTGTCTGTATCTGTGTTTGTATGTGTCTGTATTTGTGTGTGCGTGTGCGTGTGCTTGTGAATATGTGTGTGGGTGTGTGGGTGTCTGTGTGTGCAGTACAACCTTGAGTTAATCTGACAATAAATTGGTTTCAGTCAGTCAGTCTATGTGTGCCTGAAAATGTTTGTGTGTGTATGTGTGTGCGTGCGCTTTTGCATGTGTGTGTGTGTGTGTGTGTGTGTCTGTGTGTGTGTGTGTGTGTGTGTGTGTGTGTGTGTGTGTGTGTGTGTGTGTGTGTGTGTGTGTGTGTGTGTGTGTGTGTGTGTGTGTGTGTGTGTGTTGGCCAATTGGTCTATGCGTCCAGTAGTGTTGTTGGAGTATCCTTCTCACAGTGAGATGTCTAACCAAGGACCAAGATCTGCTCCTGTCTTGCCCAATGGTCATCGGATACTGTAGCACAAACACACAACAAAGGGTTTTGTGTGTCGTTTGCCACTTATATTGATATCGGGTTGTTGGTGCGTCGTTTGCCATTTAGGTTGTGTCGCTTGCCATTTAGGTTGTGTCGCTTGCCATTTAGGTTGTGTCGCTTGCCATTTAGGTTGTGTCGCTTGCCATATCAGGTTGTCGGTGTGTCGCTTGCCATTTAGGTTGTGTCGCTTGCCATATCAGGTTGTCGGTGTGTCGCTTGCCATTTATATTGATGTCAGGTTGTTGGTTTGTCACACGCCATTTATATTTATATCAGATTTTTTTTTTGCCACATGCCATTCATATTAATCTCAGGTTGTAAGTCTATCACATGCCATTATATAGATGTCAGGTTTTTGGTTTGTCACATGCTATCTATACTGATATCAGGTTGTTGGTGTCTCATGTGCATTTATAGTGACATCAGGATTATGGTTTGTCACGTGCCATATATATTGATATCAGATTGTTGGTCTGTCACATGTCATTTAAATTGATGTCAGGTTGTTGGTGTTTCACATGTCATTTATATTGATATCAGGTTGTTGGTGTGTCACATGTCATTTATATTGATGTCAGATTGTTGGTGTGTCACATGTCATTTATATTGATATCAGGTTGTTGGTGTGTCACATGTCATTTATATTGATGTCAGATTGTTGGTGTGTCACATGTCATTTATATTGATGTCAGGTTGTTGGTGTGTCACATGTCATTTATATTGATATCAGGTTGTTGGTGTGTCACATGTCATTTATATTGATGTCAGATTGTTGGTCTGTTGTATGTCATTTACATTAATATCAATTCGTTGGTCTGTCACATGCAGTTTACATTAATATCAATATGTTGGTCTTCATTTGCAATTTATATTGATATTGCGTCGTTGCTCTGTTATGTGCCATTTGTACTAATATTGGGTTGTTGTTGTTTTTTGCCATTTGCCATTTGTATTCATATTGAGTTGTCGTGTCATTACAGTTTAAGTC
>CM031597.1:126605895-126618395 GCA_018398815.1 Conus ventricosus | reverse complement strand
AGAGATTTATTTTTTACACATTGGGTGTGGAAGTGGTGTTTTTTTCTTGTAGATTTAATCAACTGTAATGGAAGACGGTTTTTTTCCTTCATTTTCGCAACAATAATTTTCAGCGGCACTTTCTTTTGTATTTGTTGTATTTAAGAAAAAAAATGATAAAGAAATGTTTGAAGCACAATGGCGTTATATTTGTGAATTCTATCGGATGGAATGATAAAGAGTTGTTTGTTTTTTTTTTTTTTTATAAGGAATAATACATTCATTCCAGTTCTCTTGCATCACCTAGGCTTTCGAAATTCTGGTTTTAAAAATGTGCCCGAATATTAACCCAAAAAAAGTCTTTGCTGTGTGTGTAAGTGAGCAGAATTGATTTGCACATAGAATTTATTTCCTCTCTTCATTTCGCCCCCAGAAATAAGAAGATTTTGTCACTGTGGGTTTGCAGTGGTTTGCTAGTGAATAAGCCTCTTATTGTGTGGACCAGTTTAGAAGATCAGATACGCCTGTTCAAGTTCTGTTGATCCATGTCAGTGCTCGATGAAGTGCAAAGCACAGATATTCCCAAAATACATCAGAAAACATGTAGGGGGCCGCAATAGCTCAGTGGTAGAGCGCCAGACTCGTAATCTTGGTGATCCTGGGGTTGCGGGTTCGAATCTCCGCCGGGCCGTTTCGGTACAGAGGGATTTTTTCCTCGGAGTTAACATTGGTTCTGACTCCATTTCCCATACAGTCCTTCGAATGAGACTATAACCCGAGGTTCCGTGTGTGCACACACGCATCACATCTTGCACACACGTAAAATCCCAGCACCAACTTTCGTCGGAGAAGGCAAGTTTGGCCGTTGGTATGGATGACACGTTACACATAGCATGCACCTTCCCCCGAAGTTGGAGTATGGCTGCCTTAATGGCGGGATAAAAAAAACGGTCATACACACAAAATTCCACTCCCTTTGTTGGGTAGATGGGATTTATCCTTGCCTGTCTGTACAGGGAGTGTCCGCAGGAGTATCAGCCTGCGTACACAGAAAGAAAAAAGAATCGGAAAACATGGAGAGGAGACCAGCTCCACCCAGCATTTCCCATTTCCCTTCCAAAACACTTTGGTGAATACTCAGATATCAGCAACCTGTTGTTCATGTGTTTGTCACTGAAATGCCATAATTAACGTTCAGGTAGATAACAACGTCCGTGTTCATGTGTCACTCCCTGCTTCCATGGACCAATCAGTGATGAGAATAATGAAACAAACAACAATCTTCAACAATCATTTCATGTTACATCATGTCACATTGTCAATCATCATATTCTACTGCTTCATCCTGCACTGTGCTATTCCACCTGATCCTGTCCTTTCCTGTCATGCCATGTCCTCTCCTTACCTACCCTACTTCATCCTGTCAGAAGAAACGTCACAGGGTAGAGGTCAAACAACAGGTCAAAGTTCAGAGGTTCAACAGCTCCTCCAAAATGGGCTTCCCATACAAGGCCAATAACCCCGTGCATGAAAAATGTGTGCTGGTGATAGCTGGACGTTGTTAACAGGCTGCTTTCAACATTAATCCTGTGTAGCTTCATGCATATTCATTACCACCACCCCTCCTTCTAGTTCCCCTCTCCTCCCTCCTGTCATTCCTGTGCCATCGTTCTTTCCTGTGTGAACTGAATGCCTGTCACAGTCGTCTCCTGAAAACTGTCCGGAAACGGAACTGTTTCCAAGTGAAGGATTCTGTGGGTAAAATGTCATCCTAGCTGGATCACATCTATATCTTCAAGGAAAAAAAACTGATTCGCTGTTCTGGAACTTTGACATTGTTTGTATTATTGTGTGGTTCTGTGTATGTCTTTTATTCTAGAACTATTTCCTGCTCAGTTATATTCTTGGCTGAAAATTTGAACTAATTTATGTCTACTCTACTTCATGGGGTGATCTACTTGGTGCTCATAAATTATTCGGACAGTTTTGTGTGTGTTGTTGTGGTCTGTTCCTGTTAACTTAAATTAAACGTCTTAATTTTCTTTGTGTGTGTAAGTGAGCAAAATTGATTTGCCCACAGATCTAATTTCCTCTCTCCATTTCGCCCCCAGAAATGAATCAAGTTTTGTCATTGTGGGTTTGCAATGGTAAATAGTTTGTGGATTAACCTCTTCTTGTGTAGACCAGTTTAGAAAGTCATGATTGATCTATAGTCCTCCAGTTCACATGATTGGGACAGAGTGGTCCATTTCATATAATGGCAATAGTCATCCAATTCATATGATGGATAGAGAGTCATCAAGTTCTTATGATTGATATAGAGTCGTTCATTTCGTATCATGAATATAGAATAATCCAGTTCATATGATGAATATGGAGGCATCCAGTTATTATGGCGTCATCCAATACGTATGATGGATATAGAGTCGTCCAGTCATCTAGTTCATATAATGGATATAGAATGTCATATGTCAACAGTCATCCAGTTCATATGATGAATATAGAGTCATCCAGTTCATATGATGGAGATGGAGTCGTCCAGTTCATATCATGTACATAGAGTCGTCCAGTTCTTGTGATGGGCATCTAGTCGTCTAGTTCATATGAAGGATATAGAATCGTCCAATTCATATGGTGACCTTACAGACATTCAGTGAGGTGAGTTTCTGTTGAAAAAAAAGTCTAAAAACTGCATAAGCCCCATCCCTGTGTGTTGGTTTCCTGACATTCTACGTATGCCTCCTACCAACCCACCCACCCCTCCCCTCTTCATTGCCATCTTCCCCCCTCCCTCTTATTACTCCCCCGGCACCCATCCTGCTCCTGCCTCCCTTCCATTCCCATGTCCATGACCCTTGACATCATAACATTGCGGAATCATCGTTCTGAATGCACGTCACTCTTGTTATCACTTTCTGCCCCAATGATACTGCTTCGAGGGGAGAGGGGGGGGGGGGGGAATAAACAGACTTGTTTTTTTTCTCACAAAATGAGCATTGAATCAATTTTTATTTGCAATTTAATCATCCCAAATGGAAGAGGGTTTTTTTTTTCGCCTAGAGTGGGAAAGATTCTCTGTAACTATTTTTTAGAGAGGGGAAAGGATGGCGGAGGATGATCATGAATGGCGTTTTTATTTCCAGACTCTATCAACCTCAGTTGAGGTCTTTTTTTTCGTTTTTGTTTTTGTTTTGTTTTTGTTTTGTTTTGTTTTGGTCATTATTCTTTAGCCTTTTAAGATATTGCTTACAAGACAACATGAAAAGGAAAAAAGATGAGCAGCAGGGTTTCTTTTCTTTTTGTCTCTTTTTTTCAACAATTTCTAGCCAATCACCTGTGCCCCCCTATGAGAAATATTCAAGGCATATTCTGTCGCGCCATTTCCCCCTACTTCCCTTCTCACCACCCTGCCCCCTTTTCATGCTTCCTACTCAGACACGTTCACACACAGATACACACAGACACAGACACACGCGCACGCGCACACACACACACACACACACCACACACACACACACACACACACACACACACACACACACACACACACACATGCCCGAGCGCACACACACACACACACACACACACACACACACACACACACACACACACACACACACACACACACACACACACACACACACACACACACACACACACACATCCGCGAGCGCATGCACGCACACGCACTCCACACGCACACACGTGCGCACTCGCCTGCACATGCTACACACGCATACACACACACACACACACACACACACACACACACACACACACACACACACACACACACACATACACATGCGCGAGCGCATGCACGCACACGCACTCACACGCACACACGTGCGCACTCGCCTGCACATGCTACACACGCATACACACACACACACACACACACACGTGCGCGCGCGCGCGCGCTCGCGCACGCAACACATACACACTCAGTATCAGTCAGGGATAGTGAACTGTCTACAAGGAGCCATCAATAACAGTTAGTAGGATAATGTTAAAACTTCAGTGTGAAGACTTATCTGTGGGGACAAAAAGTCATCCATTTCATCAGACTGAATCTGCTAGGCAAGTTTAGATCATTGCATACTTTACCCAGCTAAAACGCAGAATTCATGTGCTCTTTTCAAATCAGCTCTTTCACCTTACATCAATGAAGCAGAAAATGATCAGAAACCGACATTATTGTTAGACGATGAAGTGCTCAGAACGAAAGGAAAAGGCAGGAAGGGTAGGGGGGCAGAAAAGAAGGGTAAAGTACAGGGTAAGGTGAGGAGAAAAATGGGGATGTGGGTGTGTGTCGTGGGAGGGTAGGTGTGGGAGGGGGGGGGAGGAGTTGTGGGAGGGGGTACGCAGAAAAAGAGGGTAACTGCATGCAAGGAGAGAAAGAGAACGTGCAGGCAGTGTATAATCACACCGCTGTGCTGCTGATCGAGCGTTTTGCAGACGGCGCGTTTTTTTTTAAACCTTTTGCCTGTTCGGATGACGATGTGGCCATCACGTGACGTGAATGTGTTCTTCCGAGGCAACAACTCCCCAAAGAACAGACCCGTGATCCATTTCCTGTCTGATTAGAAAGCAGACGTTGAAAAAAAATATATATATATACTGATAAAAAACGAAGCATAATTTGGAACCTTAGACTTTCAGCTTTCTCTTTTGGTCAATGGAAGAAACTAGTGCGTTATGGCAGAAACCAGTTAGTGACAACAGAACTATTGAGTGGTGACAGAAACTTCTAAAGGCTAGCAACAATTGCTTTGTGATAATAGAAGCTACTTAGTAACAGAAGAAAGTACTTCGTGGAGACAGAAACTGCTTGGGAAGGGTGGAAATTATTTAGGGATGGCAGAAACTACGTCACGATTCCAGAATCTTTCTTTAATGATGGCAGAAACTACTTCAGCAATCCAGATCAGATAGTTACCCATGTACAAAGAGCCATCAACCTCAGACAGTCATGCAGTCAGCTATCTACAAAGCGATACAATTTTTAGAGAGTCAGAGAAAGTTTATTATATACACAGAGCTATCAATATTAGATAGTCAAGAAGAGTCAGCCATTCAGAAAAGGCCATCAACATCAGATAGTCAACTGTTTACAATGAGCTTTCAATATTAGATAGTTATGGACAGTCAGTTGTATGTAAAGAGCTATCAATATCAGATAGTCAGAGAGAGTCAGCTGTTTGATGAGAGCCATCAGTATCAGTTAGGAGAGTGAGCTGTCTACAAGGATATATCATATCAGATAGGAAGATCGTCGCGAAAGGTTCAGTGTGACGACGTCTACCTCGAAAGTGAGGTCAAAATCATCCATTTCATTAAAATGAATCAGCAAGGTGATTTTACGCCATTGCACACGTTACCTCACTAAAGCGCAGTGTTGATGCTCGCTTTAAAACAGCTCCTTTTAAAGTGTAACTCACCCCCTATATAGTGATTTTTAGGATACTGTACGTTACGGGGTGAGTTACACTTTAAACACGCCACAATGAGGCAGAAAATGACAAGGAGCCGCCATTATTCTAAGACCATGAAGCGCTCAGAACAAAAAGGAAAGGCAAGGGGGGGGGGAGGAGGGGGAAAAAGAAAGCGGTATTGTGTGGGTAAGGTGAGGAGAGGAATGGGGATGTGGGTGTGTGTCGGGGGGGTGGAATTAAAGGGTTGGGGGAAGGAATACGCAGAAAAAAAAGAGGGTAACTGCAAGCAAAGGGAGGAAGAGAACGTGCATGCAATGTATAGTCAGACCGCTGTGTTGTGATCGAGCGTTTTGCAGGCAGCTTTGGAGGGAGTGGGGGGGGGGGTGTCTTGTTTTATTTTCTCGTCTCTGTTTTCTAATCTTTTTCCTGTTCGAATGACGATGTGGCCATCACATGACGTGAATGTGTTTTTCCGAAGCAACAACTCCCTAAGAATAGATCGTGATTCATTCCTGTTTGATTAGAAAGCAGGGCGTTTGAAAAATGAAGAATCAGAAACAAAGTGTGATTTGGAGCCATTGACTTTCAGTTTTCCTTGATCAAGAGGAAGACTGGCAGAAAATGACCGATGGAAAAAAAAACCCTGGTGAGTTATGGCAGAAACCATTGAGTGACAACAGAAACCAGTGTCTGATGGCAGAAACTTCTAAAGGAGAGCGACGAATACTTTGATGATAGAAACTACTTAGTAATGCAGGAACTACTTCGTGACGCGGAAACTATTTTGTGATGACAGAAACTGTAAAGGATGGCAGAAACAACTTCAGGATGGCAGAAACAACTTAGTTACAGCAGAAACAACTTAGGGATAGCAGAAACTACTTAGGGATGGCAGAAACTACTTAGGGATAGCAGAAATTACTTAGGGATGGCAGAAACTACTTAGGGATAGCAGAAACAACTAAAACAAATAGCAGAAACAACTTAGGGATAGCAGAAACTACTTAGGGATGGCAGAAACTACTTCAGGACGGCAGAAAGTGCTTAGGGATGGCAGAATCTCACTTATATGATGGCAGAAACTACTTCAGGATGGCAGAAATTAGTTTGTCATGACAGACACTGCCTCATCATGGCGGAAACTACTTAAGGGTGGATGGCAGAAAATACTTAGAGATGTCAGAAACTACTTAGGATAGCAGAAACTATTTAGGGATGGCAGAAACTACTTAGGGATAGCAGAAACTACTTATGGATAGCAGAAACTACTGAGGGATGGCAGAAACTACTTAGGGATGGCAGAAAGTACTTAGGGATAGCAGAAACTACTTAGGGATGGCAGAAACTACTTAGGGATAGCAGAAACTACTTATGGATAGCAGAAAGTACTTAGGGATGGCAGAAAGTACTTAGGGATAGCAGAAACTACTTAGGGATGGCAGAAACTACTTAGGATGGCAGAAACTACTTAGGGATGGCAGAAACTACTTATGGATAGCAGAAACTACTTAGCATGGCAGAAACTACTTAGGCATGGCAGAAAATACTTAGGGATGGTAGAAACTACTTAGGGATGGCAGAAACTACTTCAGGATGGCAGAAATTTGTTTGTCATGATAGACACTGCCTCATCATGGCGGAAACTACTTAAGGGTGGATGGCAGAAACTACTTAGTGACGCAGAAACTTCTCCATGATGCCAGAATCTACTTAGCTATGATAGGCACTAGTTTGTGGTGGCAGAAAACTGATAAGTAATAACAAAAAGTAATTTAGTGAAGACAAAATGTATTTAGTGATGACAGAAACTCGTTGATTATGACATAAGTGTCCTTGTAATGGCAGAAACTATTTGGTGATGATAAAAAAAAATACTGAGTAATAGCAGAAACTACTTAGTCATGATAGAAAGTTTTTGATGGCAGAAACTGCTTAGTGATAGCAGAAACCATTTGGAGATGACGGAAACTATTAAGCGATGGCAGAAACTACTTAATCATGACAGAAACTAATTCGTGATGGCAGAAACTACTTACCGACGGCAGAAACTACTTCATAATACTAGAAACATTTTAGTGATGACAGACACTATATAATGATGACAGAAACTGCTTAGTGATGCGAGAAAGTCTTTCACGATTGTAGAGAACCTACTTCACAGTGGCATAAAACTATTTCATGATGGCAAACACTATTTAGCCATGACAAAAACTATCTGTTGAAGACCGAAACTGATTAGTGGTGACAGAAACCATATAGGCATGACAGAAACTATTTAGTGATGGAAGGCACTAATTAGTCATGACAGAAACTGCTTAACGATGACAGAAGCTACTTAACGATGGGAAATTCTATTCGGTGATGACAAAACCTACTGCGTAATGGCAGAAACTACCCAATAATGGCAGAAACTACTCAATAATGGCAGAAACTACTCAATAATGGCAGAAACTACTCAAAAATGGCAGAAACTACTGTGCGATGGCATACGTTACTTCAGTATGGGAAAAACTGGTCAGCCACGGTATGCATGACTTGGTAGCAGCATTGTTAGAAAATTCTGAAAGGTGCTGAACAGTTAAGTAGTGGGAGAAAACAAGTGCAGGCTAACAATCCTTCCATCATTATAGAAATGACTTGGCAAAGATTTGAACTTAAAAAGAAAAAAAAAGTTGGGGGGAGGGGGGAGGAAGATGAAGAAAGTGGGAACATAGAATTAAGAAAATAATATTATAAATATGAAAACTCTTCACTAGCTGCATGAGAGAACCATCATAATCCCTCTCGAAGGTGGATCTACGTATAGTGCCTGCTCCTATGCCTTTCGTCCGCTGGTCGGAACTCATCAGGGAGACACGGCTGATTGTGTCTGTGCTCTTGGCGTCAAATAGAGACACACCACAGTCCATAATTCTGTGGTGTTCTCACCACCAAGGGTTCATAAAAGAAGTTGCTGAAAAACTATTCTGAAAGGTGATGCAAAGTACGGTGTGATGAAGAAACACGTTAATAATAATAATAATGAATACTTATATAGCGCCTATTCTCGGCTAGAGACCAAGCGCTAAGCGCTTTACAATCAACACTCGTTTACACAACGGGCTGCCTACCTGGGTAGTGCCGACTGAAGAGCTGCCAGCTGGCACTTCATTCAGTCGTTTCCCGTGTCATCCAGTCAATATCGTTCAATATCGTTCACTCATTTTCCTTACTTCCTTCATTCTTTCCTTTTCTCACGCAGGGTGCATGCTATGTGTAACGTGTCATCCATACCCACGGCCAAACTGGCCTACTCTTCCGAAAGTTGGTGATGGGATTTTATGTGTGTGCAAGATGTTATGCGTGCGTTCACACACGGAACCTCGGTTTATAGTCTCATTCGAAGGACTGTATGGGAAATGGAGTCAGAACCAATGTTAACTCCGAGGGAAAAATCCCCATGTACCGAAACGCCCCAGCGGAGGTTCGAACCCGCAACCCCAGGATCACCAAGATTACGAGTCCGGCGCTCTACCAACTGAGCTATTCCGGCTTCCGGTTAATGGTCCTGAGACACCCCCATCCCCTTCCCCACTCCTACCCATGACGCCCTCTGCGGTTGGCTGGACTAAAAACAATGGGGGAAAACGAAGGAAGGAAGGAAGTAAACGGCAACAAAGAGCCAGACAAAAAAGGATCGATTATGCTGTGAACAAAATTTAAAAAAACAAATAGTACGGGAAATGCAAAGCCCAACAGAGAAACGTTAAAATATGCAGAGATCCCGCCAAAGAAACTACAAAGCATGCAGTGAACCGAACAATGGAACTACAAACAGGCAGAGAAGCCAACAAAGAAACAACAAACTATGCCGGGAACCAAGCAAAGAAATGATAGAACATTCTGTCGGCCTAACAAAGAGCGACAAAGTAAACAAAGACACAACACGACACGACAAGGCACACTGTGAAGCTTAAAACGAACAACAAAGCACACTGTCAACATGATGAAATGACAGAGATCATGCAATCATCAACATACATGTCAAAACATTCTCTATTTATCTGTCTGTCTGTCTGTCTGTCTGTCTGTCTGTCTGTCTCCTCTCTCTCTTCCTCTCTCTCTCTCTCTCTCTCTCTCTCTCTCTCTCTCTCTCTCTCTCTCTTCTCTCTCTCTCTCTCTCTCTCTCTCCCCTCTCTCTCTCTTCCTCGGTGTGAGATGTATGAAAAGGTACGGGGAAAATGCGATGTCTTTAAATCAGTATTAGCAGAAGAACGTGACTTAGTCACTCTGTTACAGAGTGATAGTGAAAACAACTTAAAATCTATTGCTTAATTTATCGCAGAAGCAAATATTCTTCGAAAAAGGAAGCTTTTCAATACTTAAGTAGAATTAATGTTCTTTCTTATTAAGTCCTATTGTCCTCTCAACTAATTGACTAGGCCTGTTGGTCGCTTGCTATTTATGATGTTTACTCATTTCTATTTGCTTCCTGATTCTCTATGATTTTGATTTTTCTTAATTTTGTTCAAGCAGTGTTCCCCATGTCAAATAGCAGGTTTTGCTGATGATATTAAACTGTATTCATTGTCATTGTCATTGTCTCTTCCTCATGCAACACACAATTACTCACACACACACACACACACACACACACACACACACACACACACACACACACACACACACACACACACACACACACACACACACACACACACACACACACACACACACACACACACACGCGGTCACTGAGGAGAAACATCCAGGTTTCGAAATATCGGTATATGACCAGGAGTTATATGTTTGTGAGTTTCCCTCCCTATTGGAGGATGTCTCCCCATTGGAGACTATTAGCTTGCTGAAGGCTCATTTTGAGAAGCATTTATTTTATTTTTCCCCATTCACCCACTCAAGCACATACTGTTAGTTAGGCAGAATCATCTACCACTGCAGATATGAATGCTTATTTCCCCCTATTTCGTCAATCTAAGACATAAGAGCACGCTTTGTTTATAATTCAATATTTCTTGCAGTCATTGCAACACCAAGCTGCTCTGTAAGTTGCTGGAACGGTGCGCGGTACTTATCCTTGGAATTTATTAGTTTTGTTGTATTTTAGTCCCTTGCGGATTCATTCCAAGAACTGACCCTCAGCACTTGTGTCTTAAGAGGATATCGTTTTATATTTTTTACTTTTCACAAGAAAATGTAGCTTGTTTTGCTCTTTCATGATTTTCTTTTGATTCTTAGGTGGCACCTTTGGTTGGTTTTTTTGAAAACTCAACAAATATACTATGGTATTGCACACTAGCCTTTTCTGGGATTGCATTCTTCTTAAAACTGAAAAGGCAGAGGAGTCAAATTACCACTTTCCGCGGTCACTGAGGAGAAACAACCAGGTTTCGAAATATCGGTATATGACCAGGAGTTATATGTTAGTGAATATCCGTATATGACCAGGAGTTATATGTTAGTGAGTTTCCCTCCCTATTGGAGGATGTCTCCCCCTTGGAGACTATAAGCTTGCTGAAGGCTCATTTTGAGAAGCATTTATTTTATTTTTCCCCATTCACCCACTCAAGCACATACTGTTAGTTAGGCAGAATCATCTACCACTGCAGATATGAATGCTTATTTCCCCCTATTTCGTCAATCTAAGACATAAGAGCACGCTTTGTTTATAATTCAATATATATATATATATATATATAATATATATATATATATATATATAACAAACTAAAAAAATTCCAAGGATAAGTACCGAGCACCATTCCAGCAACTTACAGGGCAGCTTGGTGTTACAATGACTGCAAGAAATATTGAATTATAAACAAAGCTTGCTCTTACGTCTTAGATTGAAGAAATAGGGGGATATAAGCATACATACCTGCAGTGCAGATAATTCTGCCTACTAACAGTATGTGCTTGAGTGGGTGAATGGGGAAAAATAAAATGAAATAAATGCTCTCAAAATGAGCCTTCAGCAAGCTTATGGTCTCCAAGAGGGAGACAATCTCCAATAGGGAGGGAAACTCACTAACCCACTCAAGCACATACTGTTAGTTAGGCAGAATTATATACCACTGCAGATATCCCCCCTATTTCTTCAATCTAAGACAAAAGAGCAAGCAAGCTTTGCTTTGTTTGATTAAAATTGTTTATAATTTGTTTGCTTTGTTTATAATTCAATATTTTATAATTTGTTTATAATTGTTTATAATTCAATATAATTGAATAATTCAATATTTGTTTATAATTCAATATGTTTATAATTCAATATTATAATTCAATATTTTATAATTCAATATTATAATTCAATATTATAATTCAATATTTCAATATTATATTTCAATATTTCAATGTTTATAATTCAATATTTCTTGTTTATAATTCAATGTTTATAATTCAATAAATGAGGGGCAAAGGCCAGCAGTGTAGATAAAATGAAGGGCAAAGAGTAGCAGTGTAGACATACGAAGGGCAAAGGCCAGCAGTATAGATATACGAAGGGCAAAGGGTAGCTGTATAGATATATGAAGGGCAAAGGCCAGCAGTATAGATATATGAAGGGCAAAGGCCAGCAGTATAGATATATAAAGGGCAAAGGCCAGCAGTATAGATATGTGAAGGCAAAGGCCAGCAGTATAGATATATGAAGGGCAAAGGCCAGCAGTATAGATATATAAAGGGCAAAGGTCAGCAGTATAGATATATGAAGGGCAAAGGCCAGCAGTGTAGACATATGAAGGGCAAAGGTCAGCAGTGTAGACATATGAAGGGCAAAGGCCAGCAGTGTAGACATATGAAGGGCAAAGGCCAGCAGTGTAGACATATGAAGGGCAAAGGCCAGCAGTGTAGACATATGAAGGGCAAAGGTCAGCAGTGTAGACATATGAAGGGCAAAGGTCAGCAGTGTAGACATATGAAGGGCAAAGGTCAGCAGTGTAGACATATGAAGGGCAAAGGTCAGCAGTGTAGACATATGAAGGGCAAAGGCCAGCAGTGTAGACATATGAAGGGCAAAGGCCAGCAGTGTAGACATATGAAGGGCAAAGGCCAGCAGTGTAGACATATGAAGGGCAAAGGTCAGCAGTGTAG
>CM031597.1:126595895-126598395 GCA_018398815.1 Conus ventricosus | reverse complement strand
ATGATGATAGATGAGATGGATGATGATGATGATGATGATGATGATGATGATGATGATGACGACACGAGAGAAAAAAGGAGCGTGGCCGTGATGATATCATGGAACTGTGTAGTGGTTTGTGGCGGCATGACAGGCTGCCGGCTACGCTGTTGTCTGATCACATGATGTCCCGTCACGCCCAGCCCTGATTTCATCAGAACATGTCAGAGTTTCCCCCGTGGAGGCTGGAACCTGATTCATTGGCCAGCATCGGGCACTGATCATGAAGCCACGGGAAAAGAAAGGAAAAAAAAGGAAAGTTGACAGAAAAGACAGAAGAGGGTGAAGAACAGCAACAGAGGAAGAATTCTGAGCCCATATGATTCGTTAATCGAGCTTTCGTTGGTGGTGGTGTGGTGGTGGTGGTGGTGTGGTGGTGGTGTGTGGTGGTCGTCGTCGTCGTCGTCGTCGTCGTCTCTTCTTCTTCTTTTTCTTCTTCTCTTCTTCTTCTTCTTCTTCTTCTTCTTCTTCTTCTTCTTCTTCTTCTTCTTCTTCTAATTGAAAGTAGTAATAGTAGCAATAGTGGTGGTGGTGCTTGTGGTAGTGGTGGTAGTAGTAGTAGTGGAAGGAGGAGGATGGGGCAGTAGTAGTAGTAGCAGTAGTAGGAGTGGTGGTAGTAGTTATGCCGTGGTGCTGGTAGTATCTAGTAGAAGTAGTAGCAGCAGCAGCAGCAGCAGCAGCAGTAGCATACAGTAGTCGTAATAGTAGTAATAGTAGCTGTAGTAGTGGTGGTGGTGGTGGTCGTCGTCGTCTTCCTACTGGTAGTAGTAGTTGTGATGGTAGTAGTTGTTGTAGTAGTAGTTATGTCGTGGTGCCAGTGGAAATAGTAGTATTAGTAGTTATGTCGTGGTGCCAGAAGTAAATAGTAGTAGTAGTAGTAGTTGTAGTAGTAGTAGCAGCAGCAGCAGAAGCATCAACAGCAGCAGCAGTAGTAGTGGTAGTTGTAGCAACAGCAGCAGTAGTAGTAGTAGTAGTAAATAATTGCAGTAGCTGTAGCAGTTACATTGTGGTGGTGGTTTGAGATACGAATATTCGATGGAACATTTACTTTGCACAGTTTTTGTTTGCTTGCTTGTATGTTTGTTTGTTTGTAGTTTGATATTAGTTTTGTTTGTATGAAAAAGGACATCTGCACAGGTCTCCAAGTTCAAGAGACCTACGTAAATGATCAACAAAATGGCCGTCCCCAAAGAGCACACCTGACAGATGGACATAGCCTATTGATCTTTGACAGTCAGACACAGTACGGGCAGACGGTACTGATGGTGTTGACCACGTCATGGCGTGTTCAGGGGAAAGGCTGGAAGTAATGTCCGCGACGAAGAGGTTATGAGGACATGGAAAAGAAACCGTCATTACAATGAAATGTAAATGTTGGCATTGAATGTAAAGCGCCGTGCACCAGAAACACCATTGCAGTGGGATACTGTCATCAACAATTTTAATATGGCGATTAGGGTAGGTAGGTAGAACAGATATATATAAATAGATAGATAGAAAAACAGGCAGACATACCAATAGATAGATAGATAGATTAGGGTAGGTAGGTAGAACAGATATATATATAAATAGATAGATAGAAAGACAGGCAGACATATCAATAGATAGATATAGATAGATAGATAGATAGATAGATAATAGATAGATAGATAGATAGATAGATAGATAGATAGATAAAATAGATAGATAGATAGTAGGTGGGTGGATGGATGGATGGATGGATGGATGGATGGATGGATGGATGGATGTGATGGATGGATGATGATGATGGATGATAGATAGATAGATAGATCAATAAATATATAGACAGATAAATAGATAGATGGATGGATAGATACATACATACATACATAGAGACAGATAGATTGATGGATAGATAATAATTGATTGATAGATTCTAAGAGAGAGAGAGAGAGGGGGTGGAGAGAGAGAGAGAGAGAGAGAGAGAGAGGAGAGAGAGAGAGAGAGAGAGAGAGAGAGAGAGAGACGAGGAAAATAAATGAAATCAGAAAATCTTAACAATTATATGGATTATGTAGATGTGTGATCGTTGATTTAGCTAGAGGAGCAGATAAATGAAATCAGAAAATCTTAACAATTATATGGATTATGTAGATGTGTGATCGTTGATTTAGCTAGAGGAGCAACTGGAAGTGACCGTATAAAGTTGGCCAATATCTGTCCAGTAACAAATTGAAAAATAAAAATAAAAAAAATTCGCTGAGGAGTGTCATAAAATGATAGTTGTTTAATAAGGGAAACAGTTCTATCAGTCAGTGCCTCAGATTTTCATGACTGGTTCCATCCTCCTGGCGTCGGTTCCGTGCATGAAGTTCACATCTTAACAGTGGATAGAGAAATCATCTACAACCTGTGCTGGCACCCTGTGGAAATACTCAGAGCTCTCTCACTGTCATTGTCTGGAACTATGCCCAAGTTGCTGGTCCTTTAACACGTCTTT
>CM031597.1:126585551-126586623 GCA_018398815.1 Conus ventricosus | reverse complement strand
TTGATGCGTGGAATGCAATAATTGCGGAATACAATTAGAATTTTTTG
The DNA here is from genome assembly GCA_018398815.1 of Conus ventricosus. Classification (NCBI taxonomy): domain Eukaryota; kingdom Metazoa; phylum Mollusca; class Gastropoda; order Neogastropoda; family Conidae; genus Conus; species Conus ventricosus. The sequence continues at coordinate 126,586,576 of CM031597.1, read as the reverse complement.
CCCGTTTAACCTCTAGACAATATCAGTCTTATTTGTATCAAAGATGAAGTGTACTGTTGATTATAAATGTCAATATAACTTAGACTACTTCCTTTGCTATATGTTGTAAACTTGTCTGCCATTGGTAGGCAGATCCTCCGGGGTTCACGTGTGGCGGCAGTAGTGTGTGACAGAAAGAACCAAGGCAAACTGAGCCGCCCTGTGGTGACAGACTGTCAGACAACCTTTGCTGTCATTCCCCGTCTCCTGAACTCCACACTGTTGCTGACCATGTCCAATCATCTCCTTTGACGCCGCTGAACGTTCATTGCTCCTCTGATCAGCTCAGGTACTGAAACCAGCTGCGTGCTACAGTTCTTAGAATACAGGTTGAAAGTTATTAGCTGCGTGCTACAGTTCTCAGAACACAGGCTGCAAGTTATTACCTGCATGCTACAGTTCATAGAACACAGGCTGCAAGTTAATAGCTGCGTGCTACAGTTCTTAGAACACAGACTGCAAGTTATTAGCTGCGTGCTACAGTTCTCAGAGTACAGGCTGCAAGTTATTAGCTGCGTGCTACAGTTCTCAGAACACAGGCTGCAAGTTATTAGCTGCGTGCTACAGTTCTCAGAGTACAGGCTGCAAGTTATTAGCTGCGTGCTACAGTTTTCAGAACACAGGCTGCAAGTTATTAGCTGCATGCTACAGTCCTCAGAACACAGGCTGCAAGTCAATGGCTGCATGCTTAACTTCACAGACCATATCCCGCATGTTATTAGCTACACACTGCATTTCATAGGTAACAGGTTACAATTTCTTGGCCACACGTTCAAAGACAACAGTCGTGATTTATTCGCTGCACGTCACAGTTCATGGACCATAAGTTACAATCTAATGATTAACACATTTTTTCGCTCTCCATTCCTCTGTGCACCCTTCCACTCTTTCGATTTCGTTTGTGAAAGGGCGCAACCCTTTTGGGGAATATGGAGACTGAAAAAGACTAATACTGTGAACTGTTTTTCTTCTCTCTCTCTCTCTCT
>CM031597.1:126575551-126580551 GCA_018398815.1 Conus ventricosus | reverse complement strand
TTGAGTGGCTTATGAGTGTCCTGGACAGTTGCACAAATGGTATCCCTTATCAAATGTTCGCACAGATACGAAGGAATTGGAGAGACATTAAATATATATCTGTGCTCTACTGGTTGTCATATCGGATGGCTTTTAATGTTCATCAGTGTGTGTGTGTGTGGTGTGTGTGTGTGTGTGTGTGTGTGGTGTGTGTGTGTGTGTGTGTGTGTGTGTGTGTGTGTGTGTGTGTGTGTGTGTGTGTGTGTGTGTTGTGTGTGTGTGTGTGTGTGTTGTGTGTGTGTGTGTGTGTGTTGTGTGTGTGTGTGTGTGTGTGTGTGTGTGGTGTGTGTGTGTGTGTGTGTGTGTGTGTGTGTGTGTGTGTGTGTGTGTGTGTGTGTGTGTGTGTGTGTGTGTGTGTGTGTGTGTGTGTGTGTGTGTGTGTGTGTGTGTGTGTGTGTGTGTGTGTGTGTGTGTGTGTGTGTGTGTGTGTGTGTGGGGTGTGTGTGTGTGTGTGTGTTTTGTGTGTGTGTGTGTGTGTGTGTGTGTGTGTGTGTGTGTGTGTGTGTGTGTGTGTGTGTGTGTGTGTGTGTGTGTGTGTGTGTGTGTGTGTGTGTGTGTGTGTGTGTGTGTGTGTGTGTGGTGTGTGTGTGTGTGTGTGTGTGTGTGTGTGTGTGTGTGTGTGTGTGTGTGTGTGTGTGTGTGAGAATAATCCTTACAGGATGCGCTTGTTAATCATAAGATATTTTTCAAAATACCAAGACAGTAGAGGCATGATAGGTCAATTACAGGATAAACGGCACAGTAATCGCGCGAAAAAATAATAGTGTTGCGATGGTATCATTATCACAAAGATTCCAGAACAGTAAAGGCCAGATGATGGTACCATAGCATGACACTTTCATAATAGTATGATACCAAGATGTAAGATGCCAGCATAACTTCGGTAGCACTCAGCCCCCTGTGGACAACAGTAAAGGCACAATGGCAGACTGAGTACGTGATCTTCCTGAAATGGAAACCACCAGTACATCCATTCAGCAGCCCAAATAAGACTGCCGGCACTGGAACCATATAGAACGTGTCACAGTTCTTCACCCGAGTCCTTCTGTTGGCCAGCATCAAGAAGACGATGTGCTGGGCTGATGTTGGTTTCTGCTGATCTTTCTCTCATACACTGCAGTCTCTACTTTTTCATCTTTTCCTCATGAACGACAGTCTCTGTTGATCTTTCTCTTGTCAACTGCAGTTCCTGTTTATCTGTCTTTCATGAACTACAATCCCTGTTTATCTTGTCTTCTTTCATTCCAGACAGGCCTGAAACCTAACCCATCTCACATATACTGAGCACACTTTGTGTATCCCTCTCCCCCCCCCCCTCCACTTCCCCAAGGCACCATGCAAACAGCGAGTTCAAAGATGACCGTGGACATTTTTAAAGACGGGGGGGTAGGAGGGGGGCGGGGAGTGTTGGTTCCTTCTCAAGGGGCCATCTCTCTCAGGTCCTTTAACTGTGTTGACCAGAGCTTAGTTTCGCAGGGGAGACAGTTCTTAATCATAAACCCACCGTTGATTGGTCCTGTCCTTTTGACAGTTGTAAAAGAATTTCAATTTAATGATTTTTTTTCATTTACCCCTTTTTTAATTCTTTGACGTTTTAACGTTAATAATTAAATACAGTGTGTTCAACTCATGGAAAAGAAACAACACACAATGATCAAAAGGGCAAAAGACAGACAGACGACAGCAGACAGGCAAAAGCAGACGCAGGCAGACAGGCAGGCGGCAGGCAGGCAAGGGACAGGCACAGAGGGGTAGAAAAACAGGGACAGAGTGACGGAGGGGAAGAGAAGAGAGAGAGAGAGAGAGAGAGGAGAGAGGAGGAGAGAGGAAAGGGGAGAGACGAGACACAGAGACAGAGCAAACAGAGCGACAGAGAGAACTGAAAAAAAAATCTTTTTTAAATTTTACCCTAAAATTTTAGAAAGCCTTTTCTGCCTACCTTTCCCCTTTCATCTTTCTCAGCATGGAGCTATAATGGAAAGGGGAGAAAAAATTTGTTGCTAGGAGCGAAGCTGCCACATCCGTCAACTTTTATTAAAATATTTTTTCTTTAAAATATGAAAAAAGATTTGGGGGTTTGTTTGTTTGTTTGTTTGTTTTTTGTTTGTTTGTTTGTTTGTTCATGCACTTACAGCTTTATTCAATGGTAAATGTTTTTGTTTGGCAGCTGATACCCCGTTTTAAATTCGATGACGGAATTTCATGACTTCAGAAATTTTCCGGGAAAAGAATGGAACTTTGTGGTCTCAATCGTTAAAGTGATTCATTTTTCTTTCTTCAGCTTCTAAATTCCGGAGAAAACTGTCCAGGGTCTTTGCAGCATTTCTTTCTCCTTGTTATCTTGTGGGGTCTTTGGGAAACCACCCCCAGGACAATATACCAGGTTCTTCCGTTTGTCGGGGGTTTTGTGCCAGGTTTAGTGCCTCCAAAAAGGTCTTTCTGTTCTTTCTGCAATTTTGTCACCCCTCCGTTTTCTTGTTGATGTTGTTGTTTGTTTGTTTGTTTTTTTTTTTTTTTTGCCCCCCCCTTAATCTCCTTTCTTAAAAAATTCTCTTGAGGATTTTCCAGAAGACCATTGGATTTGTGCATCACTATACCAAAAGGCATTTCACTGTGAAAGAGATCGTTTATAGTCCATGGTGCTGCTTGTGTGTGATGCATTTATCGGAAATGAATGGAAAAATCTTATGTTCAATGTTTGTGGTACATCTCAGTTTCATGCTTAGATTTTTTCGTCCCGACCGCCGTGAGGGTCCGTGTCTCGCACCATCAGGCAGAAGGAGATACCTGCACGCAGGAAATAACCGCGTTCCCTGGGATGCGTTTTCCTTTAAACATTGTAGCCCGACAGTGTTGTTTTGTCCTTTCTTTCGTGAGAAGATGCTTAGGGGGGTTGGGTCCCCTTTAGTGCTAAGAGGGTTTCCCCGGGCACTCTTGAGCGACTGGGTTTTGTCCCTTTGGGCATGAAAATGGTGGTGATGGTGTAGGACAGTTTCATGGTTGATGGTTTGTAGGACAGTTAACACGGAGTGTGGTTGTAGGGCAACACTGGTGGGGATGGTTGGGCAGTAAAAACCCGGGGAGGTTGTAGGAAAGTTAAACCGGTATGATGATTGTAGGACAGTGAACACTGGTGATGGTTGTGGGGCAGGAACATGGGGATGGTTGTAGGACGTGAACACTGTAATGGTTTAGGACAGTGAAATGGTGAGGTTTTAGACAGTTAACACTGGGGGTGATGGTTTTGGACAGTGAACACTGGTTGGGTTTTAGGGGCATTAACATGGGGGTATGGTTTAGGACAGTGAACCTTTGGGGGTGTGGTGTAGGCAGTGAACCTGTGGGGATGGTTTTTAGGGGCAGGAAAAAGGTGTGATGGTTTTTAGGACAGTGAACACGGTGGGTGGTTGTAAGACATTAACACGGTGGGGATGGTTGTAGGACAGTTTTAAAACTGGGGGAGGTTGTAGGAAGTTAAAAATGGTATGATGGTTGTAGGGCAGTTAAAATGGGGTGTGGTTGTAAAATTAACACTGGTGGTGAGGGTTTTTGCAGTTTTAACCCCCGGTGGTGATGGGTTTTTGAACAGTTAAAAACTGGGGTGATGGTTGAGGGCGTTACACTGGTGTGTGGTTGTAGGGCGTTAAAAACTGGTAGGATGGGTTTTGAACAGTTAAAATGGTGGTGGGTTGTAGGACAGGAACATGGCGATGGTTTTTAGGACAGTTAACATGGTGGGGATGGTTGTGGGGCAGTGAAATGGCAGGTTTTAGAAAAGTTAACACTGGGGTGAGGTTGAGGACAGTAACACTGGTATTGATGGGTTTTAGGCAAATTTTAAAACGGTAGTGGCTGTATGAGGGGCCACCAACTTTGGGCTTCTCAGCGGTGTTTTTAGGCATTTTTCGACGTTTATCCAGCCCGGCACAACTTGGCTGAGTTTTTGTTCAGTTTTTTGGGGCCCAAAAATTCTTTTGCAAAAATGAAATTCGTTATGACCCTCTTTTCTTCAATGCTCTCTGTGCCGCCCTGATCTGCAGAAGTAGCAGCCGTGAGCTTCTGGGGAAAAATTGGAAAAACTTCCGGGAACGTCTGAAAATGTTTTTTTAAGGGAAAATTTTAGAAAGAAAAAGAGAATTTCTTTTTATAGGAGGGGGGAAAAGTAAGAATATTTGGGTTGTTTTGAGCTTGATTATGGAATGAAATTTAATTAATGTCGTTGGGGGCTCTGTAGCAGGGATGGCGTAGGGGCTGGTTTATGCTTTAAAATGTTTTGTGTACCGTAATACCCGGGAAAAGGAAGACGGACAGACTGAAGGAAAAAAAAAGGGGGGAGCATAATTTTTTTTCCAAAACACCACACACACACACCACATAAAATATTTATTATATATATATATATATTATATAATTTTATATATTTATATATATTTTATATTATATATATAATACAGTTTAAAAAGTATTTTAAAAGGAAGTGTAAAAACCCCTACAAGTTTTTCGGCCCGTGCTCCCCCTCAGGGGATGTTTTTAACGGGCACGCCCCCAGTGTTATATAGTTTTGTGTGGGCTGTGAGCTCTGCGCGTGGGCAGTGGCTGTAGATTTTTTCTTTTTTGGGGGGGCGTTCAGGGGGGACGTGCCAGGGAAAGGGGCATTGACAAAGATTTTTCCCTTTTTGCCTGCAAATTTTTAATCTTTTACTTTTGAGTTCAGGGGGGCTGATGGGGTTTACTAATATGCCACTTTTCTGTAGTACATAAGTTGCTTTTTTAGAAAGTTGTTGATGGTGCTGTCTTTTTATAATTTTTTCCCTGTTGTTGTAATTTTTTTTTTTTTTTCTTTAGCTTCCAAATTTAAAATTTAAATTATTCTGTTTGGGGTTTTTTTTTCATTTTTTAAGGGGTGTTTTGGTTTGATATCTGGTTTTAAAATGGTTTGCCGTGATCCCCCTTTTGTTTTT
>CM031597.1:126570860-126575451 GCA_018398815.1 Conus ventricosus | reverse complement strand
AGTGGTCATGTGTGTCTAGTCATGTTTGACAGTCCAGTCATGTTTGACAGTCAACACACAATATTAGTGGTAATGTGTGTCTAGTGATGTCATGTGTGTCTAGTGATGCCAAACACATTTAGTGATCTGATGTATGTGTAGTGATGTCATGTGTGTCTAGTAATCGCATATGTATTCAGTCATGTAATACGTGTCTAGTGGTGCCATGTGTATCTAATATAGCATGTGTACTTAGTGATGTAATGTATGTCTAGTAGCGTTATGTATGTCTAATGATGAAATGTGTATTGAGTGATATGATTTGTGTCTAGTGATGCGTATGTGTCTAGTGTTGTCATGTGTTCAAAGATACCATATGTGCCTGGTGCTGTCACGTGTGTCTAGCAACGTCATGTTTGTCTAGTGATGCCATGTGTGTTTTGCGATGTCATGTGTGTCTAGTGATGTTGTGTGTGCATAGTAATGTCTAACAATAGACAAAGGTGCAGATTTGTGTATCCTCTCCTCTCTCTCTTCTCTCTCTCTCTCTCTCTCTCTCTCTCTCTCTCTCTCTCTCTCTCTCTCTCTTCACACACACACACACACACACACACACACACACACACACACACACACACCACGCACGCACGCACGCACGCACGCACGCACGCACGCACGCACGCACGCACACACGTAAACACGTACGCACGCACACACATTTATAGGTCATAGACAGACAGACAGACAGACAGATTTCCTCAGTGACAGGAGATATATTCTCCAGTCTGTGAGGCGAAGAAGGTTCTATCTGGCCAAGTCTCAAAGCGAACTCAGATCACGTGACTGAACGTTTGACACTCCGAATGGCTGCTCCAGGTGTTTACTAATGAACAGCAAAAACGCACCGCATAGTCCGAGTCCCATATGCAGCTGCACCCAAAGGATAATTAGAGAGAGGAGGGATGATGGAGGGTGCACCTCCAGAATACAACAGAAGCGAACGCCCAGCGTATCGCCTTGCGGGCTTTGATTGACAGACTCCATTTCCCAGAAATGGCCTAGGCTGGTGGGTTTCCCGAAGCTTGTCAGTTTCTAAATAAATATGTCAGTTCCTCGTTGTGCTTTTGACATTTTCTGTCCGTCTTTTTGACAGATCGATGAAAAATGAAATACAAGATAGCAGATCAACGTATCAAGTTTGCAGCAAATTGAGGGCAGAGACACAGACGCGCGCGCGCGCTGGTGCACACACACACACACACACACACACACACACACACACACACACACACACACACACACACATACACACACACGCACGCACGCACGCACGCACGCACGCGCGCGCGCGCGCGCAGACACACGCAGTCAGACAGACAGCTAGATATTAGATATTACACATTTGTGCATGTTTGAGAAATGAGAACGTGAGTATGAGCTGAAGTTAAAAAGACAAATATTATGGCTGACATCATCGCCCATTTTACTTAGTTTATAAATAAAGACATAAATGTTCCATGATTCAAATCATTGGTTAGACCAGTATTAGAATATGGGAGTGTAGCATGGTCCCCACATTATAAAGATATTTAACTTAATAGAAAAACGTTCAGAAAAAGATTTACGATCAGCGTGAGCAAGGTATGAGCAATTTAACATTTGAGGAGATTTTAAGTAACCTACTACTAACACCTACAATTTTTACGCCTTAGATATAGGAGTGTTAAAGGTGATACGATTGAGACATAAAATTCTGCATGGCCATTATGATACCAGCGCCACGCAGTCTTTTTACCTGGAGGACAATGCACACACAAGGAGACACCCACTGAAATTGGTAGAGCCTATCATTAATTCTAACCTTTTCTGCAATAATATTTTTTCCAACGAAGTTATAAACTTGTGAAACAGTCTGGCTAATAATATCGCCATAGCAAGAACGCTTAACATTTAAAAAATACATTAGCCACTGGAAGGATTATAACTTCCAGACTCATTTATGTATTGAAAATTTGCCATCACCTAAGCAACAGCGCACTCATACACCAATAGAAACGAAACACAATCGTTGTATCATCCCTGCACATTCAGGCAAAAGAAAGAAGACGCCTACCAGTTGAATCACTGATATGTTAATCACTGGCCATTTTTTTAAACAAGAAACGCTGTTTTATCTACAGCTTTCATGCTGCTTCTCTCGCTTGATTCATCATGACGATAATATATAGTCTTACGCGGTTGTGTTCAGCAACACATGGTAATATGTAGTCTTACTTCTATGATGAATAATACATTTACTTATATCTCCACCTCTGCTTGATAAAGCTTGCATTCACTGGTCTGATCTTGACGGAACGTAGCTTCATATGTGTCACAATATTTACATATGATGTCATTTAAAGTGTGTTTCATCCGTGTATAAATCAGTAATTGTATGCGATAACGTTTTGTCAGACTTTTTTTAATAAGTATTGCTGCAATGGTTTCATACGGTGACATCTTCATACAAGGGATGGCTGGAAAGTGTTTGCAATGTATATTGTTCGGCAACTTTGGTTATGCTAGCAATCGCACTTGCTAAAGACAAAAAGAATGCAAAGTTGAGAAGCGCGCGCGAGCGCCACACACACGCACGCACGCACGCACGCGCACACACACACACACACACACACACACACACACACACACACACACACACACACACACACACACACACACACACCACACACACACACGCACACACACACACACATGTTTACGGACAATAAAAATCCGTGTAAATACACAGTCTCAATTTCTTTACGCTTTATGCGAGTCAATCAAGGGAAAAACAGGAACTTAAAAATGCTGCCAGAAAAATGTCACATCACTTCAACTATAACGCGTTTTGTTTGTGTGCCACATTACCGCAGAATGATGCTAACACGAACTTGGAAATAAGGGCTAGGGAACAGACGATCACTCCTGACATTGAAACAGAAAGCATTACTTCATAGACTAACCAGCATTTTTAGTAGATGTTACGGAGAGAGAAAAAAAATGCAACACATGGTATAAAATGAAAATGCTAACACTGGGCAATAAACAATTAAAAAACAAGATGCAAAGCATATGGGCCGTTATAGCCGTTACTAACGGCTATTACGGATAAAGAAAACATCGAGCATCATCCATGACCCATAATGAACATACCTACAAATTTTTAGAAAGATCGTCCTAGTACTTTCTGAGATTTTCCATAAGAGAAAAAACCGTAACGGGCCGTTATAGCCGTTAGGAACGGCTGTAACGGTAAAACCCGTAATGAACATACCTACAAATTTTCAGAAAGATCGGCCCAGTAGTTTTGTCTGGAGAGAGTGGAACACATTTTGACCATGGACACACACACACACCACACACACACACACACACACACACACACACACACACACACACACACACACACACCACAGCATTTCTTCGTTCCCATTCTAAAGTACTCCCTGTTCTATAAGAACTGGGAGTACAATGAAAACGAAGAAGGAACAGTCACTGATCTCCTCAAATTGGGCGCACAATGAATGTGGATAATTTTGTCACTACGAGCCGCTGGTGGTATTCTACTCATCTGCTTTAAAGGTAAGAATGGGACTTGTTTCCCATTCTGATCTCACGAGGCTGCTCCTGACTTGAGTGTGTGTCGGGTGGGGGGGGGGGGATAGAGGGGAGATTCATGACTAGCTTTAGCCCCCGTTTGTTTAGTCTCAGTAATGCTTTCAGTGTGTTCTCCGCCAGACGTGTGGTCTAGTTGCGACTTAACATGAGATCGGAAAGAGACAGACAGACAGACAGTACAGACAGACAAACACATAGACAGACAGACAGACATAGACAGAGAAACAGAGAGAGGGGGTTGGGACGGGGGGAGGGCAAGCATATCCTTTTGTATGCTTGTTACATTAACTCACTTCACTCAAATCAGTAATCCAGCTAGGACAAGCTGAAATGAGTTCCACCCCCTTCATTTGCTGTGTCAGATTAGCGTGACTTGTCGTCTGCGTCCCCAATGACTTGTCTCCCTTGATTATTGAAAGGGCGCTGCCATGTTTCTAGTGGCTTCACGTGACTACGGTCAAAAGACATTGCTATTATCTGGAGAAGACTGGAGGAAATGGTAGGGATTCACACTGACTGTGTGTCTTAGGACATCTGTCTGAAGGTTTCATTTTTACGGTTTGGTCTGTTTAATGGTCTTGAGGGTCCGGGAAATGCGTTCTATGGCTTGTAGACCTATCCAGTCTCACGCCATAACCAGCGTTCAATCACCACAGGTACATGTTGACAGCTCTGCTGATCAGTTGCGAGGAAATTTAAGCAATTCAGCGAATCAGGTATACCGACATATATATGTATGTGTGTGTTGTTTGTCTTCAATTTAACGTCTATCCACATAGTGATATTAGACGAGTGTGTGTTGTGTGTGTGTTGTGTGTGTGTGTGTGTGTGTGTGTGTGTGTGTGTGTGTGTGTGTGTGTGTGTGTTGATTGCAGGGATGGAATACTCGGATGGAGCCCGTACCGCACCACAATAAAACAAGTTCAACATGACTCGCAGAAGAAAATGGAGATTT
>CM031597.1:126558360-126560860 GCA_018398815.1 Conus ventricosus | reverse complement strand
CTGTCTTGTTCGGGCCTGAAATAGTCTGGTCTATACTGTTCTGTTTGGGCCTGAAATAGGCTTGTCTATACTGTCTTGTTCGGGCCTGAAACAGTCTGGTCTATAGTTCTTGGCTGAATATCTGTTACGCTGTTTCGGGCCTGAAATAGTCTTGTCTATACTGTTCTTTTGGCGAATAGTCTGTCGAGACATCTGTGGGTAAAAAGTCTGTCTTTTCTGTTCTTTCGGGCCTGAAATAGTCTGGTCTATACTGTTCTGTTTGGGCCTGAAATAGTCTTGTCTATACTGTTTTGTTTCAGGGCCTGAAATAGTCTGGTCTATGCTGTCTGTTCGGACCTGAAATAGTCTGATCTATACTGTTCTGTTTGGCCTGAAATAGTCTGTCTATACTGTTTTGTTCGAGCCTGAAATAGTCTGGTCTATACTGTTCTGTTCGGGCCTGAAATAGTCTGGTCTGTACTATTCTATTCATGCATGAAATTATCTTGATAATACGGTTCTTTTCAGGTATGAAACACTCTTGACCATACTGTTCTGTTCGGGCAATGATTTAGTCTCGGCGACACTATTCTGTTCGTGCATGGATAGGTCTTCATAACATCCTTCAGGCAATGAGCACTCTAAGTCAAATCATTCAGACATGGTGGCTCTTAGTACGTCAGTTCCCCGCCCACATTGGGTAGACACACAGTCAAAAGACGATCTACTGACCACGTGTTTTCCTCCTGTCTGTTCAACACCTCAGCTCTCCCAGCCGCTCTCTGCTCAGATCCAATTTCCTTGTTGACATTTTGTATTCTGACTGCTTTGGACAAATGCCCAATCCTATAATCAATACTGGGCCATTTGCTGGCTGCTTCGTCCCCCAACTCAATACAGCATACATACGATTTCTCTCTCTCTCTCTCTCTCTCTCTCTCTCTCTCTCTCTCTCTCTCTCTCTCTCTCTCTCTCTCTCTCTCTCTCTATCCACCTGCCTCTCTTCTGTCTCTGTCTCTGTCTCTGTCTCTCTCTCTCCTCTCTCTCTCTCTCTCTCTCTCTCTCTCTCTCTCTCTCTCTCTCTCCTCTCTCTCTTTCTCGGTATTGACTATGTTATTGACAACACTCTGTCGGTCGGTCTGGTACATATGCTTGTACTGTCGTAGTCATCCTTATCAATTTTTATTATTTCTGAGTGACTGGACTTTAAGTGTATTTGTGGCCTCAATTTAAAGGCTTCGAGGAAAAGCTTTAGAAGACGCTCAGTTCAGGCTTATTTTTCTTCGCCTGAACATTAGCCGGAAATGTGGATTGACAAGCACATGTGACCTGTCTGCTCTTGTTTCAGCAAACTGCCCTCTGTGTGTGTGTGTGTGTGTGTGTGTGTGTGTGTGTGTGTGTGTGTGTGTGTGTGTGTGTGTGTGTGTGTGTGTGTGTGTGTGTGTGTGTCTGTCTGTCTGTCTGTCTGTCTGTCGGTTTGTATGCATGCATGTAGGTGTGTGCGTGAGAGAGAGAAAGAGAGAGGGGGGGCGAGGGAGAGAGAGAGAAAGAGAGAGAGAGGTTGTCTTCATATGGGTATGTATTTGTGTGAGTATTTGAGAGAATGAGAGAGAGGGTGTGTGCATGTTATATCTGTGAGCGTGCTCTATGTGTGTGTGTGTGTGTGTGTGTGTGTGTGTGTGTGTGTGTGTGTGTGTGTGTGTGTGTGTGTGTGTGTGTGTGTGTGTGTGTGTGTGTTGTGCGAGCGCACACGTGCGCGGGGGGGGGGGGGTGTTTGTGTGTGTAGTAGTAGTAGTAGTAGTAGTATGTAGTAGTAGTAGTAAGTAATGGTAGTAGTAGCAGTGCTTCAGTTTTACGTCTTTTCACATATGTGATATAAGACGAGTGTGTGTGTGTGTGTGTGTGTGTGTGTGTGTGTGTGTGTGTGTGTGTGTGTGTGTGTGTGTGTGTGTGTGTGTGTGTGTGTTGTCTGTCTGTCTGTCTGTCTGTGTGTCTATGTGTGTGTCTGTGTGTGTGTGTCTGTGAGTGTGTGTGTGTGTCTGTCTGTCTGTGAGTGTGTGTGTGTGTGTGTGTGTGTGTGTGTGTGTGTGTGTGTGTGTGTGTGTGTGTGTGTGTGTGTGTGTGTGTGTGTGTGAAGTGTTCTTGTTTGGTACGTGTCTATCCACAAGAACATAGACAAATACATGAAAGGGTAAAAAAAAAATTCAATGCTGCTGTATACATTCATTTTGACACCAGATAACTTTAGTAAAGATTGACAGACGTGTTTGAACTGTAAATGCGTGGAAGGAACTGTTGAAACGGTGACGTATTGAAAGTGTCGAAGTATTTGGGTTTTGAGGTATTCAGGGTTCGAATTGTTAGGGGTGGTGAGATGTTGAAGTGTCGATACTTTGCGTTGTTGAAGTTCCGGGATGTTGAAGTGTCGGAATGTTGGGGTGTGGAAGTGTTAAGGTGCTGAAACGTTAAAGTGTTAGGATTTTGTGTGTTGACATTTCGGAATGCTAAGGTGTCAAGGTGT
>CM031597.1:126545860-126555860 GCA_018398815.1 Conus ventricosus | reverse complement strand
CAGCACACAAGCTGCCAGGAAAAGAAAGAGAACACTGCACCACATCTCTCAGAGTGCTGCACCGTCAATAGAGTTCCGAATGACATCACCGGCCCATTTGTCTTTTTGCTGCGTTTCGGCCTTAACGAAGGGGTAGTCACTGATTTCTTTTTTCGTCATGACAGAGGGGTGACGAGGTGTCGTGAGGTACGTTTGGACTGACAGGGGGCCGTACAGGCCTCGGTCATGGGCAAAAGGGCAGAGGTGCTGTATCCCGTGCAATCCTGTCCGTTACTTTTCTGTTTAAGACCTTTCTTTAGTCTGCCTTCAGGACATCCACCCTCCACTGTGTCCTGTGAATGGTCTTGGATTGGAAATGATGGTCAGAGACATGTCGACCACCCCCCACTCCTCCCCCCCCCCCCCCTTCTGTACCCTGTAGAATGGTCATCGCCAGGGAAAGATGGTCAGAGGCATGTCGACCACCCCGCACTATACCCTGTAGAATGGTCCTGGACAATAAGTCAGGGCGAAATACATGTCCATCCTCCACTGTACCCTGTGGAACGGTCTTGAACAGGTAGTCATGACCAGATACATGTCTAACATCACCATCCCCACTGTCCCCTGTAGAATAGTCCTCCACAGGAAGTCAGGGCGAAATACATGCCCCCCCCCCCCCCCCTCCACTGTACTTTGTAGAATGATCTTTGACACGCAGTCGTGGCGAAATACATGTCCCCCCTCCACTGTACTTTGTAGAATTATCTTTGACATGCAGTCTTAGCGAAATACATGCCCCCCTCCCCTACCCCTCCGCTGTACCCTGCAGAATGGTCTGGGGCAGGGAGTGATCGTGAGTTACATGTCAACCCTCCACTACACACTGTAGAATCGTCTTGGATAGGGAGTCATGGTGAGATATACGTCCACCCTTCCCATAATCCTGCAGAATGGTCTAGGACAAGAAGTCATGATGACCTATATACCCAACCTTCACTGTCCCTTGTGTAGTCATGGACGGTGAGTCACGGAGAGATACATGTCCACCCTACACTGTATCCTGTAGGTTGGTCTTGGACAAAAAAATCATGGCGAGACACATGTCAACCCTCCACTGTACCCTGTGGAATGCTTTGGACAGGCGGTCATTGTAAATTATATTCAAATGGCTTGCAATGTTACTGCCCGTGATGACTGCGAGGGGAGATATATATCATTTACCCTGAAAGCTTTTCATGTCTGGAATGTACTGGCAGGCTGCAGTGAACGAATTGATTTGGAGTTGGCCTATAGCGTTATCTGTGTAGAAAGACAGGAATAACATGTTCGTCAATATTTTCACGCTTTTTTTTCGGAGTGCAGGGACTATTGGTTATTGGTATACCTTAGTTCTGTTTTCAGTAGTTCCTTTTACTCCTTTGTTTTTGCTGCTGAGTTGCGAGCTCTGTTGTATTTTCCCCCTCTTTTTAATAGTGTAGGACTCTGAAGACATATCCATCGTGGTCATTTCATCTAGAGATGCCAGACAGATCGCTGTTCATAAACATTGATAATGGAAACACCTGGTTAAACAGGTGGATTACAATGCTTTGTATGCAGCTTGATAATGATGCTGGTAATATACACCTTGATTATGATGTTGACAACGCAGCTGTGTTGAGCTAACCATGTTCTTTGCACGGATGAGTTGAATGTTTCATATTGATTCTTTCACGATGTAGTGGCTATATTAATGGATGAATAAAATCACCTCATATGTAATGACTTAGTTCCGAATGACTGTTTTTCTCCTTTATGAACTGGCCGTACTGTCCATGTGAAGGACTGAATTTCAGTTAATCTCTTCCGTAAGAACAGACCATACAGTTCATTCTGAAAACTGAAAATCACTTTTTTCCCCCGATATGAATTAGCTATTCTGTCAATAGGGAGAAATTTATGTCACTCTCTTTCTCCCTTTATTAACTGGCTATAGTGCTAATGGAGATACATGAAAGTTACACTATCTCCCCGTTATAAACTGGTCATACTGACTATATGTATGACTGAATGTTACGAAATCTGCCCCATTATGAACTGGTCCACATTGTCCATGGAAGGACTGAATGTCTCTTTATCTCGCCAGCCATGAACTGGCTATCTTGTCCATATGAAGAACTGAGCGTCACTTTATCACCCACGTTATGAGCTAGCTATACTTTCCATACAGCGATTAAATGTCACTTTTCTCCCCCGTTGTGGAGTGGCCATATTGTCCAGGGTAGATCTGAAGAACCTGCCAGTGACAAAAGTGCCAGATGGCCAGGTGCAAGAGTGGCAGTCAAAGATTGTGATATCAGTTCAACTGTGCCAGAGACAAGAAGACATCAACAATTCATCAACAGTTCATGTCAACACTTTAATCAATGTGTTCCCACCACTTTCCTCTGCTTGCTAATTGGACTTTGAGTCACACCTGGATTCGCCTGTGAAGAACTATTTCAATGGCTGAATTCATTGCTAAAACCACACCATTGAGAGAGAGAGAGAGAGAGAGAGAGAGAGAGAGAGAGAGAGAGAGAGAGAGAGAGAGAGAGCAGACAGAGACAGAGACAGACAGAGACACAGAGAGAGAGAGAGACAGATAGAGACAGAGAGAGATGTATGGAGACTAGAGAGGGCCCAGTGGCCCCGTTTCATGTTTCTGACTTTGATTGACACGTTGTCTGCTGGCGTTGACTGCTCTCCCCCGCCCTGGGAATGGGTTCACACAGTCTGAAGAGTCAAATAGAACCCTGTCCATTTCGGGATCTGTGTCTGACATGTTCTGTCCGTTTCCTTAGCAACGTGTTCTTCAAATATGCATGATTGTGGTGGAGAGCGAGCGAGCGAGTGAGCGAGAGAGAGAGAGAGAGAGAGAGAGAGAGAGAGAGAGAGAGGAGAGAGAGAGAGAGAGAGAGAGAGAGACCCCTGTACACAAGAGAAATCGTTTCGCAACAAGACAAATATGTGTATAAAACTACGCCATCAGCAATATAGTAATACAAAGCACTAGATAAGAGAACAAGAGAGAGAGAGAGAAAGACAGACAGACAGACAGACAAACAGACCAGCAGACAGACAGAGCCAGACAGACAGACAGACAGAGACAGACAGAGGCAAAGATAGAGAGAAAGGGAGACTAAGGGAGAAGGATACTGGAGGGAGACTTTATTCCTGATTCCCTCCGTATATTCGTGTCTGTCAGTGTTGGTGTCTATCTCGTATCCATATACTTCGCAACAACAAAAAAGACCAGTTCAACAAATACAAAATAAGATGGAGGGTTAGACAGGAAAGGGTTGGAGAGGAAGGGAGAGAGATTGTGGGGAAAAGAGAAATATACGCTTGAGGGTGCCCGTGGGACCTAGAGAAGTGCTTGCAGTGACCAGTCCTGTATAACCCTTGGAAGGCTACGCTGTGTTGAAATAGGGTCAAATAGGGTGCAGACGTGCACAGGGCGTTTCATTAGGACATCAAGGGACATAACTGTTCACACACAGATGCCGTTGTGTCATGCATGACCACTGCACGCAGCACAACAGAATATTCACAGAAGCGCCTCCTCATTTTCATGTCTCCACATCCTCATGTCTTCCCAGTTTTCTTTTTTGCCTGTTCCGTGTCTCCCTGGCTCTTTCGCTGTCTTCCTGTCTCGGTGTGTCCGTCCCTACCTGTCTCCCTTGCTCTCTATCTTCCTGTCTTCCTACATTCCTATCTATCTGCTTAATTCTCTCTCTCTCTCTCTCTCTCTCTCTCTCTCTTCCTCTCTCTCTCTCTCTCTCTTTTCTCTAATTTCCTGTTTCCCTATCTGTCTATTTTCCTGTCTCTATGTCTCCCTGCCCCTGAATTGCTGTCTCCCTATCTGCCATTCTGCCTATCGTCCCGTCTCCTTGTCAGTCCATCATCTCCCTATATTTCTCTATTCCTGTCTCCCTGTCTCCCTATTTTCCTATGCTCCTAACTCCCTGTTTTACTGTCTCTTTCTCTCCCTGTCTGGCTGTCTATATCTGTTCTTGTCTTCGCTAGTTCGTGTCTCCGTGTTTTCATGTCTCTCTATCTCCCTGTTTTCTCTTCTCCTCTCTCCCTGTCAATCTGCTCTCCCTCTCCCTGTGTGTGTGTGTGTGTGTGTGTGTGTGTGTGTGTGTGTGTGTGTGTGTGTGTGTGTGTGTGTGTGTGTGTCCGTATTTTCCGATCTCCCTGACTCCCTCTCACTCTATCTTTATGTCTCCCTCTCTCCCTCACTCTGTATCTCCTTCGTTACCTTGCCCCATGACTGTTTTCCTCTCTCTGTATCTCTGGATCTCGACGTCTACATCTCTCTCTCTCTCTCTCTCTCTCTCTCTCTCTCTCTCTCTCTCTCTCTCTCTCTCTCTCTCTCTTCTATCTCAACGCCCCTCGCTCTCGCTTACTCCGTGTCTCCCTCTACCCAGATGCATGACTTCTGTCTCTTACTATCTCCATATCTCTCAGTTTTTCTGTCTCTGTGTCTTTCTGTCTCCATCCGGTCACCGCCTGACACTGTGTGAACCTCCACCACAGACACCACTCCCACTGTGACATTGACGGGTGTTTGCACAGTACTGTTCTGCTCTGTAACTAAGGGGCGTAATTCTGGACAAGCTGAAGAGGAATATTACTTCACAGTCTGGGGACTCGCTTCACCACGACCGGTAACTCAGTGGGGAAGAGCTAGACGGAATTGCCTCCCTTCGTTTGCTGTGTCTGATTAACGTCACTTGTCGTCTGCTTCTCGAATGGCTTGTCTCCCTTGATTATTGAAAGGGCGCCGCTGCGTCTCGAGTGGAAATGTCGGTGGTCCAGTGCTGACTCTACGCACGTCTTAGAACATGGCTCTGCCTGTGTTTTAATTAGGCAGTTATGCAGATTGCTTTCACCTGGTTCACACTACATGGGTCTCTTTGTGTTTTGATTAGCAGACACGCACACTGTTTTCAGATGGTTCTAACAACATGGGTCTCTTTGTTTTCAATTAGGCAAACAAGCACACTTTTTTCAAATGCTTACACATCATGGGTCTCTATGTTTCAAATGGGCACACCTGCACTCTATTTTTCAATGGTGTACATGACATAGGTCTTCTTGCGTTTCACTCAGGCAGATATAAACTCTGTTTTTAGATTGTAACACACAAACATAGGTCTCTTTGTGTTTCAGTTAGGCAAACATGCCCACTGTTTTTCACACTTCATGGGTCTTCTGGTGTTTTAATTAGGCAGACATACACACTGTTTTGAAATGCTTCACACAAAATAGGTCTCTTTGCGCTTTAATCAGGCAAATATGCACTCTATATTCAAATTATATAAACAAGAAAGGCCTCTGTGTTTCAATTAGGCAGACATGCACGCTGTTTTAACATGCTTCACACAACATCAGTCCGCTACAGTTCACACACTGGCAGCCACAGTAACCCAGCTCCACACTTGAAAGATTCCAGCCAGCCTTCGGTCACCAAAGACATACGTAAACACACTAACATCGACCGGGAGTCAAAGCAAACTAAACCCACTAACACCCCCAGACAAAGACCGCCGAGTCCAGGGCAAGCACTACATCCAGTACTCAGCCATCTTGAAGGTATTAGTTCCCTCCATTCTATCCGCCCAGAAGGTTCTATCATAACATATGTCTGTTGGTTTGTTTGCTGGTTCCTTTGTCGGTCTGCTAGCATCATGACGCACACACTACCAAACCCATTTTTACAAACTTCCTCAACAGATGGACTGAGATCCAAAAACGAATCGATTGACTTCTTATGTGCAGCTGTGCCGTGGGTCCGTATTAAAGGGTAGATTCAGTATCGTTCATCAGACTTTTTACCAATTTCATCGCACTACCTGATTTCAGCAAAACTTGGTGGAAAGACGGGAGAGCGCCCAAAGACAAGATCGCTAAATTCGATGGCTGATCCTTAAAGTGGATCTGGATCGTACGATCTGATTACATTATTGCTCAGATTATTAGGTATTTTCCACTGAATGTGAACACAGTGATGTTACTGTTGCAACATGAGAATCATACGAGCCAATGTATTATCTGACAGAATATGAAAGTTTTCTTATCAGTTTGCGTTTTGCATATCCTGTAACTCCATCAGTTTGCACCAACAGTCTCTGCCTATGACAGGCGAAACGATTTTGTTATTACTCATGAACTGACTCAAAGGGCAGACCAGAGGTTGGTTGCATCTTGACTGAGGCCAGCGCTGCCACAAGTGCTCTTCCTGTTTATTTCTGCATTATTCTTACAACTCTCCCCTTCTGATTGACACTAATTTCCTGCCGGTCAAGACAGTCCTATTCAAGACTGTACTGTTCAAAACAGTCCTATTCAATACTGTATTTTTCAAAACAGTCCTATTCGATACTGTACCTGTTAAACCAGTCCTATTCAATACTGCACTGGTCAAAACAGTCCTATTCAATACTGTACTCGTCAAAACAGTCCTATTCAATACTGTACTGGTCAAAACAGTCCTATTCAATACTGTATTGGTCAAAACAGTCCTATTCAATACTGTATTGGTCAAAACAGTCCTATTCAATACTGTACTGTCAAAACAGTCTTATTCAATATTGCATTGGTCATTTCAAAACTGTACTGGTCAAAACAATCCTATTCAATATTGTACTTTTCAAAACAGTCCTATTCAATACTGTACCGTTAAAAAACATTCCTGTTCGATACTGTATTGGTCAAACAGTCATATTCAATACATTACTGGTTAAAATTGTCCTATTCAATGCTGAATTGGTTAAAACGATCCTATTTAATACTGTATAGGTTAAAATAGTGCTATTCAATACTCTGTTGGTCAAACCAATCCTGTTCAATCCTGCACTGGTTAGAATAGTCTTATTCAACACTCAGCTGGTCAAAACAATCCTATTCAATTCTGCACTGGTTAGAATAGTCCTATTCAACACTCTGCTGGTCAAAACAATCCTGTTCAATACTGTACTGGTTGAAATAGTCTTATTCGACACTCTGCCGTTCGAAACAATCCTATTCAATACTGCACAGGTCACAGTAGTCCTATTCAACACTCTCTGGTGAAAACAGTCCTATCTAATACTCTACTGGTTAAAGCAGTCCCATTCAATACCATTCA
The DNA here is from genome assembly GCA_018398815.1 of Conus ventricosus. Classification (NCBI taxonomy): domain Eukaryota; kingdom Metazoa; phylum Mollusca; class Gastropoda; order Neogastropoda; family Conidae; genus Conus; species Conus ventricosus. The sequence goes on along the minus strand of CM031597.1, from coordinate 126,548,725 downwards.
ATACTGAACTGGTCCAAACAATCCTATTCAATACTGTACTGGTCAAAACAGCTCTCGGTGGAAATCCATCCAAGTCACGCTCTCAGCGTTATCTCCTGATCCGTCCGAGTCAGCGAAGGTCAATGCTACCTACCAGTACTTTCAGACCTCCTATCAAAAACACAGACTACCAGCCAAGTTGGTATTGATGGCTGTTTTGTTGGACGCAGACATAGGAAGGAAGGCAAATTGCTTGCCATGATAGTAATGAAGACGACCCCACCTGGAGAACACATAGTAAAAAAAATAATAATAAAATAAAAAAGAAAGAAACTCCTGGCCACGTTAGTATTAAGTGCCGTCAGACTAGAAGCAGACACAGAAAAAAGGCAAACTGCGGGCCACGTTAGTATTGAGAGCCGCCTCCCCCAGGCGGCCATGGTAAAAAGACAAACTGCTGCGTTTGTTGGTATTGAGAGCAGCCCCATTGTGGGGTACACATACAGTAAAAATACAAAAAATACAAACTGCCAACCCTGTTCTATTGAGGCCACGTCCGCTCGACACATATACAGTAAAAAGACAAACTGCTTGCTATGATTATTGAAGACTGCTCACACAGTTCACAGACATGGTAAAAAGACAAATTGCGAAACTCGTCTGTACTGAGGACCTCCCCCCCCCCCCTACTCCCCCTCCTCCTCACCCTTCCCTCAAAAAAGACAAAGTCTCGACCGCAGTGCTAATGAGGGCTGCTCCCACTGCTAGGACAAATGCCCAATCGGATCATCAGTAGCGTGCTTACAAGTGACTTGCCTAATCCCACACACTCCACTCCCTTCATCCAGCTCCCTCATTCAACCCCCATTCCCCCGCCTCAGCCCCTGACCCTTCTCCTGCTCTCTACCAGCTTATATAGTTCTTATGAGAGAGAGAGAGAGAGAGAGAGAGAGAGAGACAGAGAAGACAGACAGACAGACAGACAGGCAGAGACAGACAGACAGACAAGCAGACAGAGACAGACACAGAGAGGAGAGACACAGAGAGAGACACAGAGAGAGATAGAGAGAGAGAGAGAGACAGAGAGAGAGGCAGGGAAGGGGGGGGGGGCTTCCCAAATTATTGTCCAGGAGTCTGTCGTGACAACTGCTGTCATGGTCAAAGATGCAGAGCAATAACAACCGCGAGTACAGTGATATCTAAAGACATGTCCATGGGGTAACGCAACAATACAAGACTATCCAGGACGAACTTGAAAGTTAAATTTCTGTTCCGCCGAACGGAAGAGACAAACAGTCCACAAGACAAAACACGACGCGTTTCGACCTCTTTGGTCTTCTTCAGGCAAGTTCCACCTGTGGTCACCTCACTTTGAAGCTACCCCTGTTGGGCCAAGTTATGTTCTCAACTGAGCGACTTAGCCAGACAAAATGAAAACTAACCAGTCAAATAGACAGAACGTAGAAGTTACCGGACAGGCAGGCAGACAGAGAACCTACCAGACAGGCAGAAGGAAAACTAATCAGACAAACAGCCAGAGAAACAGAGAGAGAACTAACCACTTCTTTTTCTTCTCCCTTGGTTCCTTGGGGAGTCGTTGGGGCGCCGTATTGAAGAACAATTCACCAGGTTCCTCCAGTTCTGTTGGCTGGGTCTCTGCAAATGTTTTCCATTCTGCAATGTTGTCAGTCCCGTGGTTTTTCTGTCTTTCCCTCCGTCGTCCGCTTTGACAGCTCCCTGAAGGATTGTTTCAGCAGGGCCATTGGATTGTGTTACATGGCCTTACCAGCGTCGTTTCTTTCCTGAACTGATGTCAGTAGGTCTGCCTATGGTCCAATGTACTACTTCACGGTTTGATGCTCTTGTTTGTCAGTGATATGACAAAAGATTGTAGTAAAACCTTATTTCTATCGCTTGGATTCTTCTTTCCGGATCCGCTAAGAAGGCCTATGTTTCGCATGCATACAGGAAGATGAAATAATATATAGAGCACGCATGAGCCTAATCATGTGTTTCCTAGAAATAATATTGTCCTTACACATAGGTCTTAGTCTTTAAAATGCTGATGTTGTCATTCTTGCCCTTGTGGGGATTGTTGGGAGGGATCCCTCATTGCTGATAATGCGTCTTATGTAAGTAAAATGTTGAACAGTTTCTATGTTCTCTGCACGGACAGCTATATCATAAGTTATGGTAGTATTGTGGCTGGCGATCAACTTGGTCTTCTCGTTGCCGATTTCCATGTCACATCTTATTGATGTTTCACTGATGTTTGCGGGTTCTTGTTCACTGTCTAACAGGTTTTAGATCTCCTCTGCACATCGAAGGAGGGTTCGTGGCGGTTCTTCCTCCTGTGCTGATTGTGCTGACACTATCTTCAAAGGCATTAGTCATAATTCCAATAATACATAGAAAAGTGTGGGAGATAAAAGGCAACCCTGACGAACTCTTATTGAATTATGGAACCAGTCCCAAATGGACCATGGATGAGCACTGCCCCATTTGCATTGGAGTACAGTTGCTGGACGGTGTTCATTGACTTTTGCCCTGTTCCAAAATCTTGTTATTGTGGACCATAGCGCCTCCTGGCTAACTGCTGAACGCTTTCTTGAATTCTGTAATCTAACTATATTTTCTCATTCAACGCCTTCTTCCTTGCGCTGAACTCTGAAGCGATCTAAAGCGATCAAAACCAAGTGAATTTTCGTTATTTTATTCGTTTGTCTCACCTGAAGAAGACCTAACGGGTCGAAACGCGTTGTGTTTTGTCTTGTGATTCGTTTGTCCACGTTTCTCTGGGCGGTTCACTAACATTTATTTAAGATATATTATACGGACAATGGGATAACCAACCAGACGTACAGAAACACAGAGAACTGACCATAT
>CM031597.1:126540860-126543360 GCA_018398815.1 Conus ventricosus | reverse complement strand
TTGACTGCGGTAAATCAATTAGAAATGTCAACGCCATAAGTATCGCTATCATTTCAGCTACGAATATGGAGCGATATTTTCCAATGAAATATGCTTTTTGTACTTTCAGCGATGGAATAACAAATGCTGATCCGGCCTCTTTGTTACTCGTCAACGATCCATCTGTGTACACCTTAAGATGGTTGGAATATCTGTCTTGCATTTGCATCTTCGTTAAATATGACAAGATGTAAGGCTGATTTGCTTTCTTTGTATCAGTGTAATCAAGATCAAACTTCGCCCTCTTTCTTTCCCACGTTGGAATGGGATCTATAAAGGACGTTTTTGACAAAGACTTAACATCTATATTACTTTTCTTAAACAAATCAGCAGTGTATGAACTGATAGTGCACAGAGAGGCAATATTTTTTGCTCTTTTTGGATAATCACTCTCTGGGTTTATGGATATTTCCGTTTCATTTACACCTTCCATGGTTGAACATTTCATGAAATATTTTGCAAGTGATAGATTCCTATATTCATTTAAAGGTAAAACGTCTATTTCTCTGTATGTCCTCAAAGTGGAGGCATATACCGGAACTCCTAGGCATAATTTGAAGGCTTTGCTATCCACACTTTGTAGTTTTTGTAACAAATATTTAGGTGCGCTAAAGAAAGCCTCTTGGGCGTATGATAATTTAGAACGAATTAATGCCAAAGCCAAGAGTTTTAATGTTTTTTCCATCTTGGCACCAGCTTTGCTTGCTCAAAATTTTCAGAAAATTTAAAGTTTTTCTTGCCCTGTTTAAAAGGTAATCAACATGGATATTCCATGTGAGTTTCGATGTGAAATGGACACCTAAGAATTTAATTAAGTGTACGTATGTAAGTGTTATCCCATCCAGCTTAAAAGATGGTAAATCAGAGGGATCATCCCCATTGTTGAATAAAACCATATGAGTTTTTTCATGGGAAAGCTTTAGACCATTTATAAACAAGTATTTGCTAAGGTTATCAAGCTCTGCCTGATAAAGTTTTCTGTGGTAATTTATTGCTCTTTTGGGTGTGCTTTTTCTCATACTAGTATTTATCCACATACACAGATCATCGGCATATTTGTACAACTGCAACATTTTTAGTTACATGTTTTGGAAGATCATACAGCAAAATATTAAATAGCATTGGAGATATTACAGAACCTTGAGGAATACCCATATCCAATGGTTTAAAACTGGAGTATGTGTTTTGTACTCTGACCTGTAAACTTCTTTGTGTTAGAAATTCTTTAATATAACTGTAAAAATTACCTGAAATCCCAATCGCCTTCAATTTGTATAACAATCTAGCATGCCATAACACTATCAAAAGCTTTTCTAATATCAAAGAATGTAGCCAGAACACTCTTCCGTCTGGCAAACTGATATTTGATTTGAGTTGTTAACTTTACGATATGATCAGTGGTAGATCTTCCCTTTATAAAGCCTGCTTGATTAGTAGGTATTATTTTGATTTTTGTTACAAAAATAGATAAGTCTATTAAGTACAATTTTTTCCATAAGTTTTGCAACATGAGAAGTCAGAGCGACAGGTCGATAACTGTCGATGTTTGTGACAGGCTTTCCTTGCTTTATAATTGGGATTACTATTGACTGTTTCCAAATAACTGGCATAAGACCATCTATCCAAATCTTTTGAAATATTTTAATAAAAAGAGAAAAAAGTTTTCTGGCATGTGTTGTAACATTTGATTTGAAATACCGTCCAGCCCTACTGACGATGTTTTATTGCATTTAAAAGAGACGGCATCCTTTAATTCTTGTGTGATTATGGGTGCATTTATGAAATGGTCATTGTTTGGAATTGGTCCATCATAAAGTTCTGTTTTTTCTTGCTTTTCCCGATGTTGTCTGCATTCATGCTGAAGGCTTTCCAGGCGCATGGTCTTAGAAAATATATTAGCAAAAGCTTCGGCTTTTTCATATGGAGTCGGGAATTTCTTAGTCTCCAAATTAATAGGATATCTTGGAATACTTATCCCTTTTTTCATAACTTGAAACTTTTTCCCATACCTTTTGAAGATCTTTATGCTGGGAAACTTCTCTTGCGCAAAATGATGACCAATAAAGCCGCTTTGCTTTTGCAATAACTCTGCTAGAGTGTGCCTTTGCTTTCTTCATTTCTTGATGATTTTCCTCACTTTTGTTTTTAATATATTCCTTGTATTTAAGCTTCTTTAAAGCTACAGCTTCTTCACAATCGTTTGTCCACCAGACATTCCCAGCATGACGTGTTTTTTGTATATGATTAGATTTAGGTATGAAACCATCTGCAGCGAAAAGTATCAGTTTGTTGAAATTTGAATACATATTATCCACACTCTCTTCTATTCCACAAACACTATCTACATCTATGCTGGTAAGGAGAGTTTGATACTTGTCCCAGTCGGCAAATTTATAATTGTATTTGGGAATTTGTCCTCTGGTAATTCCTGAATATTATACATTTCATTGACTGTTATTAT
>CM031597.1:126518360-126535860 GCA_018398815.1 Conus ventricosus | reverse complement strand
ACGCTACACCACATCCGCCAAGTTTCGAGACCACATTGAGCTTGATTTATAGCTGATGGTTAAATTAATTTATGACTGAGATGACAGAATTTAAGAAGAGGGTCTCATGGCTACGACCTTAGCAGATGTCTGACCTACGCATTATCCCAACGCGCTGGTCAGACCTCTAGCAACCTACCTAACATTGGCTGTGCCAGTATTATCACATATGTGTGTGTGGTGGTGAGGGTACACGTGTGTGTGTGTGTGTGTGTGTGTGTGTGTGTGTGTGTGTGGTGTGTGTGTGTGTGTGTGGTGTGTGTGTGTGTGTGTGTGTGTGTGTGTGTGTGTGTGTGTGTGTGTGTGTGTAGGTATGGGCATGGTATGTGGGAGAGGCCCCATGTGTGTGTGCCAGTATATGCGGTGTTCGTGTGCGTGCGTGCGTGCGTGCGTGCGTGCGTGCGTGTTGTGTGTGTGTGTGTGTGGTGTGTGTGTGTGTGTGTGTGTGTTGTGGTGTGTGTGTTGTGTGTGTGTGTGTGTGTGTGTAGTGAAATATTCAGATTGATGTGTATCACAGCACTGCTGTCATTTTGATCACGCTCGCTCGGTATGAGGGAAGAGCGCACACAGTGGACTCGACATAGCACGTCTTGATCTGCTGAGATTGCCCATCAGACTGAAGGACCATTGTCTGCGTCCTGTGGCTTTTCTCAGTGTACAGAATCTAGCATAAGGGCGTGTGTCAGCCGGGCGATGTTTTGTCTGTATCCTGGGACTTTTCCAAGGATCAGAACCTATACGAGGGCCACCCCATAAGTTCTCGGATGCGCAAGAAACCACATGACGTCATAATTTCAATTTTTATATTCATCATCACAAGCGATGTGTCATAATAGCTATGTACAAAATAATGATAAATTGTCAGAACCAAATTTTGTCTAGACAGCAAATGGATGGCAAGGGGGCGGTTCCAAAGTAGTTGCAGAGAGCCTGTCTTGGAGAGATTTTCGTGCATGATTTTATTATGGACTATCTTCAAAGGAAGTTTTGCAAGGAAAGTTTTTTAAGTCTGACAAACTGTTTTGGCGACAAGACCTCGATCATTTATCCACAGTCCATAGGGGTTCAAAAAGAATTTCAGTTTGGGCAAGATCGTGTACCGTTGAGGACGTCCAGTTTCAGTTACTACGATGGGAACGTGAGCACAGTGAAGGCCATGATTACAGAAAATCCTCGAATCACGGAGGATGAACTCAAGAATACTCTAAAACCTTTCATCAGGAAGCTAGTAGACCGCATTCTTCGGCACAATCTCTCTGTACGGAAGCGTTGCGCCCGTTGGGTGCCCCACCAGCTGATCTGGGGAGCAGATCAGGGCTAGGGTTGAATGTTGCCAGTTTATGCTGCAAAATTTGACGGAGGAAGATCAGATAGGGTCTCCAATATTGTCACAGGTGACGAAACCTATGTTTACCAGTATGACCCCAAAACAAAGCAGCAGTCGTCAGTTTGGCTGTTTCCAGGGGAAACCCCACCTGTGAAATTTAAGAGATCAAGAAGCTGCACAAAGCAAATGATTGCAGTTTTCTTCGCAAGATCCGGCCATGTGACTACTGTACCGCTTCTGGAAAGAAAGACATGAACTCTGAAGGTACATCCATACCTGTCAAGTCTTACGTTTTTTCCGTAATTCTTGCGGATTTTCGACATTTTTCAAGTCTTACGGCGTACGGCCAAAAACCTTACGTATTTTCCACCAAAAAAAATGAAAAAAAAATCTGTTGCGATGGTTCGTCTGGTGCTTTTGTTTAATCGCGCGGTAACTGCATTGTGCAATCAGTGGAAGTTATAGTCTAGACGCATGCGCCCAAAACATTCTACCAACACTTCCTTCACTTACGTGTGTCAGAGTTGTACTCGAGCTATAACGTTCGACAGCATGGCTTCAAAACCTCCGGCTAAAAAACCGAAGCTCTACTTCGGTCGCTACCAAACTGTTGTGGTTTTGTGTTCATCAAAAGTGAAGTAAACAGTTCCTAGTGTTGTATAAAATGTCACAGTGTGTTTGTATGTGTGTGTGTGTTACAGTGTATGCATGTTTGGCAGGTTTGTTTTTCTTAATGTTACAATTTTCTATATTCATGGGTTTCTTATGGTTTTTGGTTAAAACTTATGATCAAACGATAAAAATCTTATGACAAGAGCCTAGAATAGCTTGACAGGTATGCATCAACACCTGCCTGCCAAAAGTGTTCGAGGCTTGGAGTGCACGGCGACCACGGACCGGTATCCGCCACCTACTCCTCCACCACGGGCAACGCCAGCGCCCACACGGCAGCTGCAACTTTAGACTTCTTGAAAGAGAACACGTGCAGCTCGTCACTCATCCTCCGTATTCTCCTGACCTAGCCCCTTGTGACTTCTGTTGTTCCCTCGTTTGAAAAAACAACTGAAAGGAAAGCCGTTTGAGAGCCCTGAAGATGCCCGAGCGTTTGTCGAGGGCTTGATTTCTGGTATACCTAATTCGGAGTGGGCTAGGGTGATGGATTTCGTGGTTTAGAAGGATGGAAAAGTGCATGCACGCTGATTGAAGATACTTGAAAAGATGGGCTAGACAAGAAATGCCAGTATACTTCCATCTTTTCCCATCCGAAAACTTATGGGGTGGCCCTCGGTTTAAAGGGAAGTGTGCAGGATACAACATGGTAGTGGGAAAGAGGATAGAGCGTTGCATGTACTGAGCAGGACAATGGATCATGGTGTACTTAAAAGCACCATGTCTTACATATACTGAGAGGGACACTGTATCATGTTGACTGAGGGGCACAGTGCATCTCTGCTCTGAGCATGACAGTGTTTCACGCGTCACGAGCAGGACCATGTATTACGTGTGCTCAGCAAGACAATGCACGTGTATTTTCTCCGAATCCACAGCTTTCAAACAGACAGCAGTCACACGCACTGAAACATTCCTTTGCCAACAACTTCCCAACACGGTGTTTATTTCTACAAAATGAAAACAGCCACAATAAACAGTTATTGATAAAGACAGTATTTCTTTACACATTGAAACACCTTCGATATACAGCTATCGAAACAGACGTTCAAAACTGAAACAGCTCCAATAAATGACCTTTAAAAAGAAGACAGTATTCATGTACACTGAAACAGTCAAAGTAAGCAGCCTTCAAAACAGACATTCATTATTTCAAAGCGCGGACCACATCTGGGGTTCTTGCAGCGAAAACCGGTCCAGCCTGTCATTATTGCCGCGGCAAGACAGAATTTTTGGGTAAACATTCCCTCCATTTGAGCTGAAAGGCGGTAAAACGACGATCTGCCGACTGCTCGTCACATCCTGTCTATCCCATGGGCGAGCACCCCTGAATCCTCTGATAATCCGCAATTTCCTTTCTGGACAATTTGAGCAAACGCTTGCTCCTATGATCGATGAGCAGCTCCTCCCCCCCCCCCCCCCCCCCCCCCCCCCCCCCCACCTCATCCCTGCAGCTGCCTGCCTGTTTATCTGTCTGTCTATCTGTCTGTCTGTCGGTCGGTCGGTCGGTCGGTAGGTCGGTCTGGCTGGCTATCTGTCTGTCTCTCTGTCTCTCTCTGTCTCTCTCTGTCTTCTCTGTCTGTCTTCTGTCTGTCTCTCTCTCTCTCTCTCTCTCTCTCTCTCTCTCTCTCTCTCTCTCTCTCTCTCTCTCTCTCTCTCTCACCAGCAACGATGTCTCTATTTCAAAGGTCCAAGAATTTAGGCAACATATCCTGCATGTCTTTTTTCTCTTGAATTCAAGCTTCTTACAAGCAACTGCAAAACGCTCATTTATTAAAAAAAAATGTCTAAAATAATCAAAATGTGCTGTACTGCTCTGTATTGTGAATAATTTTGTAACGTTACAGAGACGGGCAGTGACAGAGATAGAGACAGGCAGACAGACAGATACACAAACAGACAGACACACAGAGACAGACAGAGAGAGAGAGAGAGAGATCACACACACACACACACACACACACACACACACACACACACACACACACCACACGCACGCACGCACGCACGCACGCACGGACACACACGCACACACACACACACACACACACACACACACACACACACACACACACACACACACACACACACACGCACGCACACACGCAACACACACACACACACACACACACACACACACACACACACACACACACACACACACACACACACACACTGATGATGGAAGGAGACAGAGGGAAGGAAAGAAAACAACGATGGACAGACACTGCAGAATGGACAGGGAAAACATCTGCAGACGTCCAGCCCTTGGCACACAACCGACAGAACTGGAAGAACCTGGTGAACCTTTTTTCAGCAAGGTGCCCCAGGGGCTCCCCATTGACAAATGAAAGGGGAAGAACAAAATCTACGCCCTAACCCCGCATGGTAAATATTGAACTTGAAGGAGTGGATAGATGAAGGCTAAAAAAAAGGGGGGGGGAATGGACATGGGAATGGTGACACACAATACAACAACAACAGTAACAAAACTAGTAAAAGCTAGGACAACAAGAGATGGAGATGGAGAATGATGAAGACGGGAGGAGCAGGGGAAAAGAGATGAAGAAACAAAGAACTGCACTCTTGTCTCTCTGCCTTTCGTGCTACATAGTGTTTCATCTGGGTGAGGTCTTATCCTGCGCCTTCGACATTAATTTTTCAACGGGCAGTCACTCCGCTGCAGTTTCTTCTGCATGTCCAGATCGTCAGAAGTCCCAGCTACTTCTTAAAAGCCGGTGCATGTCAAACCGTGGAGGGCTCGAGCGTCCACTGCCAAGTCCACCAGAGTCTGGGCCCATCTGACCCACCAGGACGTGGATCCGTCCGGTCTACCAGACCACTTGTCCTGGAACCTTGGCAGCATCCTTCCTCAGAACCATCTGCTGGATGTCGCACATCTTGTCTGAGGTCAGCGCCCCGACAGGGTTCCCTCAGAGAAGGGGAACAGGTGACCGCCAGGCCCTCCCACACCTCAACGAAGATCGCTGCGTCACTGGATAATGACAGCTCCTCACGGATCGACGAGCAGACAACCCTTGTGTTCTGTTACCAACACACATGTCACGATGATGAACTTCTTCGTGGAGAGAGATCTATAATTTACACTCCTGCACACATGACAGTGATAGACATCTACTGCCAGTGAACTGTGGTTTACTGTCATCTGTATACTTCCCCTTGACATACATTTACTGCCGGAGAACTATACTGTCATCTACATGCTTGATTAAACAGTCGTACCTGGTCTCTCAAGATAGACGGGCGAAAGAGGAGCTTTCGGCCACCATCCGGCAGCCTTCATCAGCACTGTTCGACTGACGGGGTGAACTGTGTTCGGTGCGCACGTCCGTGAGTCGAGCTCACGTCATGCGACCGAACTATATACTTGCTCTTGATATACATCTACTGCCAAAGAACTATAGTTTACTGTTATCTATACACTTCATTATGATAGACATCTACTGCCAGTGAACTATAGTTCACCCATGTGTTCACAATTAATCCTAATAGACAGCAACTATCAGGGAACTATATACTGTAAATCTACACACACTTCATCATGATTAGTTCTGTGAGCTGATTATTTATGCCGAAGGTATCGCAATATTGTATTACAAGGCACAATAATATGCAACATGATCACTTTCACTTACAAACGTAATTACACAAATGTCCTTCAAGGTCTTATATTGTGTTTATTCCACGCCCGTTTTGTAGTCATGCAAAAATTGGAAAGTAAAACCAGAAACGACTATTTCTATTAAATGAATTGCTTATTACACTACGTAATGTTTTCATTCATAAGCAAAGATTTCGTTCTGCACCATCTAGAATTGGTCAACAGTGAAATGAGATTACAGAAGATGGTCTTGCAATTACGTTTTATTGGACTGTCCTGCAATGATGGAAAATGTATCAATGTTTACACATTTTAAAACGAAAGTCTCGTTTCGTGTACATCTTCCATTGCTGATATTGCAGATGCCATTGCTCGATGTGAACATCTAAATGTTTATGAGAATCCAGAACATGAGTCTAAAAGTCTACGTCGTAACTTTGTATGGGTGTAACTGAGAATTACTTAGTGGAAATCAATGACCGGCTATATGCTTGTTGTCTTAAATCATTTGTAATGAAGGGAGGTTGAATCAAACCACTGAAAGGAAATAAACGAGACAATACGAAGAGTCCCCTGTAACAACAGAACCATCCCTATTGTCAGAAGGGTTTTCTGTACTGTCTGGAACACACGCTATAATCTCTGATACAGCAGACAGTTCCTCCTGTCGGTACACAAGATATGATCGCCCCTGACATCCAATCACCACTGATGTATTGCCGCACACAGCGCCTAAAGGGGGGACAGCACTAAGGGATGCTCCTGTCTAACAGACCAAGCGAAATGGATGCGTTCCATGGGGACAGACGAGTAGAATTCATATGTCAATGGCGGTCAGACAATTAGAATTGATTTGGACCCCAGTAGACACAGCCGGACGTCATGCGTGCCATGGTATCAGACAATCAGAACTGATGTGTACCATACTGTCAGACGATCAGAATTGATCTACAACCATACTGTCAGACGATCAGAATTGATCTATACCATACTGTCAGACGATCAGAATTGATCTATACCATATTGTCAGACGATCAGAATTGATCTATACCATACTGTCAGACTATCAGAATTGATCTTTACCATACTGTCAGACGATCAGAATTGATCTATACCATACAGTCAGACGATCAGAATTGATCTATACCATATTATCAGACGATCAGAATTGATCTATACCATATTATCAGACGATCAGAATTGATCTATACCATATTGTCAGACGATAAGAATTGATGTGCACCATACTGTCAGACGATAAGAATTGATGTGTACCATACTGTCAGACGATCAGAATTGATTTGTTCAAACTGTCAGACGATCAGAATTGATTTGTATCATGCAGTCAGACGATCAGAATTGATTTGTAGTATACAGTCAAACAATCAGAATTGATTTGTATCGTACAGGTAGACGATCAGAATTGATTTGTATCATACAGTCAGACGATCACAGTTGATTTGTATCATACAGTCAGACGATCAGAATTGATTTGTAGTATACAGTCAGACAATCAAAATTGATTTGCATCGTGCAGGTAGACGATCAGAATTGATTTGTATCATACAGTCAGACGATCAGAGTTGATTTGTATCATACAGTCAGATGATCAGAATTGATTTGTAGTATACAGTCAGACAATCAGAATTGATTTGTATCGTACAGGTAGACGATCAGAATTGATTTGTATCATACAGTCAGACGATCAGAGTTGATTTGTATCATACAGTCAGACGATCAGAATTGATTAGTAGTATACAGTCAGACGATCAGAATTGATTTGTATCATACAGTCAGACGATAAGAATTAATCTGTATTATACAGTCAGACGATCAGAATTGAATTGCATCATACAGTCAGACGATCAGAATTTATCTGTATTCAGTCAGACGATCAGAATCAATTTATGTGTACAGTCAGACATCAATTTTAGTTTATACAGTCAGACGATAGATTGATTTGTATCATACAGTCAGACAATAAGAATCATATCTGCAATTAAACAGTCAGACGATAAGAATATTTTATTATACACAGACAAGAATTAAATTTGTATTACTTGACGATCAGAATTGAATTGGCATATACGGTAGAAGATATGTTGTATATACAGACAACTCAGAAGTGATCAGTATCATGCAGTCGAGACGATGAAGTGATCTGCACCCAGAGTCAGACAATCGGAAGTGAAATGCACAAGGGTCTGACATTAAAGTAATCAGAATGAGACAATCAATGTAGTTATAATATAAATTAGAATTGAGAATACTGGGGATAATGAAAAGATCAACTCGGAGAGAGAGAGAGAGAGAAAAGACAAGAGAAAGAGACCAAAGAGAAAGAGAGCAGAGAGGAGAGGAGAGGAGAGAGAGAGAGAGAGAGAGAGAGAGACAGACAGACAGAGACAGACGACCGACAGCAAACAGATCGTATTTGTATAGCTGAGCCTAACAAATCGGATGAAGCATATTCCCGGCGATAATATATCGGAACCGATGGTAATTGCTGCTTCATTTACGCACGCAGGCGTGTAAGAGAAAACAGCACAACACGCGAGACACAAGATGACAGTCGTCTTCTCCTTCAGATTTCCCATCCCTAAAGCAATAGAACTCTGATAAAGAGCAGTCAACATGGTAGTAGACAGCAGGTCATGATAGGACATTATTGAAAAGGACAATGTATTACGTGTATTGGGCAGGACATGCTGGAAAATGAGTGAAATTACAAGCAAGGCAGTGACCATGACCACAGAATATGACAATAATCACAATGCGTTTGTTTTGTGAGACAGAGAGAAGGAAAACAGAATGGTGACGGAGAATTGTTTTTTGTACGCCTTTCAGCAGGACAACAACACGTAACACTCAGCACAATTTGTTTAATAAGCCAGTGAGCAGGACAAACAAATTTGACACTCAGCGCAATGTGTTTTGTAAGCCAGTGAGCAGGACAACAAAATTTGACACTCAGCACAATGTGTTAGTGAGCCAGTGAGCAGGACAACAAAATTTGACACTCAGCACAATGTGTTTAGTAAGCCAGTGAGCAGGACAACAAATTAGACACTCAGCGCAATGTGTTTAGTAAGCCAGTGAGCAGGACAACAAAATTTGACACTCAGCGCAATGTGTTTATTTGTAAGTCAATAGCCAGAACAGCGGATTAGAAATGAGTAGGACAATAGACAGAAGGTAACAAGTTGTTGTTGTTGTTGTTGTTGTTGTTGTTGTTGTTGTTGTTGTTGTTCTTGCTTTGTTTTGTTTTCTGGAGGAGACAAGACTCCAACAGTCGAGACACAGACAGACCAACAGACATGAGAACAGACAGACCAACAAATGGAGAGCAGACAGACCAACAGACATGAAAGAGACAGACAGACCTACAGACTGGAGAACGACAGAAACCAAACAGACATGGAGAGACAGACAGACACAGACATGGAGAGACAGACAGACCAACAGACATGGAGGCAGAAGACCAACAGACATGGAGAACAGACAGACACAGACATGAAGACAGACGACCAAAGACATGGAGAGACAGACAGACCAACAGCATGAGAGAGACAACCAGAAAAGACTGGAGAGACAGACAGACCAACAGCATGGAGAGCAGGACAGACCAACAGACATGAGAGACATAAAGACAGAGCTTTCAAGGGTTTTGTAAGACATGAGAGAATAAAGACAGAGCTTTCAAGGGGTTTTGTACAGACATCGAGAGACATAAAGACAGAGCTTTCAAATGGTTTGTAAGACATGGAGAGACAAAAGAAGAGCTTTCAAACGGTTTGTACAGAATGGAGAGACATAAAGACAGCTTCAAGCGGTTTGTACAGACATGGAGAGACATAAAGACAGAGCTTTCAATCGGTTTGTACAGACATGGAAGACAAAAGCAGAGCTTTCAAACGGTTTGTAAGCATGAGAGGACAAAAGACAGAGCTTTCAACGGTTTGTACGACATTGAGAGACATAAAGACAGGCTTTCAAACGGTTTGTACAACATGGAGAGACAAAAGGCAGACTTTCAAACGGTTGTACAGACATGGAGATGACATAAGGCAGAGCTTTCAAAGGTTTGTACAGACAGGGAGAGACATAAAGCAGAGCTTTCAACGGTTTACAACATGGAGAACAAAGGCAGTGCTTTAAACGTTGTACAGACATGGAAACAAAAGACAGAGCTTCAACGGTTTGTACAGACAGTGGAGAGACATAAAGACAGAGCTTCAAACGTTTGTACAGACATGGAGGACATAAGACAGAGCTTTCAACGTTTGACAGACTGGAGAACATAATGTCAGAGCTTTCAAGGGTTTGTACAGACATGAGAGCAAAGGCAGAGCTTTCAAACGGTTGTACAGACATGGAGAGACATAAGACAGAGCTTTCAAACGGTTTTTTACAGACATGGAGAGACATAAAGACTAGCTTTCAAACGTTTGTACAGACATGGAGAGACATAAAGACAGAGCTTTCAACGGTTGTACAGACATGGAAGACATAAAGACAGACTTAAAACGGTTTGTACAGACATGGAGAGACATAAAGACAGAGCTTTCAAACGGTTTGTACAGACATGGAGAGACATAAAGACAGAGCTTTCAAACGGTTTGTACAGACATGGAGAGAATAAAGACAGAGCTTTCAAACGGTTTGTACAGACATGGAGAGACATAAAGACAGAGCTTTCAAACGGTTTGTACAGACATGGAGAGACATAAAGACAGAGCTTTCAAACGGTTTGTACAGACATGGAGAGACATAAAGACAGAGCTTTCAAACGGTTTGTACAGACATGGAGAGACATAAAGACAGAGCTTTCAAACGGTTTGTACAGACATGGAGAGACATAAAGACAGAGCTTTCAAACGGTTTGTACAGACATGGAGAGACATAAAGACAGAGCTTTCAAACGGTTTGTAAACAACATTCACACAGACACACTAACGAACACGGAGAGTCTGACATCGAGACCGACCAACAGACATAAACGACAGATCAACAGACATGGACAGACAGCAGACACCAACAAGAGAGACTGACAGACCACAGACATGGAAACATAAGACAGATCAACAGACACGGACGACAAACAGACAGACACCAGACAAGAGAGACTGACAATCCACAGACACGGAGAGACATATAATGAGACATCAATGCATGGAAGGTCCAGACCTACAAATCCACACAAATGGAATCAGTCTTACAATTCTACAGGTACAAGTTCAGATCTACAAACTTGCATGTACAGGCTCAGACTTTCAAGCCTATATGTTCAGGCTCAAACCAACAAGCCTGCATACTCAGGTTCAGACTAACAAGCCGACATACACAGGGCTCAGACCAACAAGCTTATATGCACAGGCTCAGATCAGCAAGCCTACATACACAGGTTAAGATCTACAAGCGATTTTATGTATACACAGGCTTAGACCTGCAAGCCTATATCCAAAGGCTAATGAGATCAGTGAATGTACATTTAGAATTGTAATGTTCACCAACACACACACCACACACACACCACCACACACACACACACACGCGCGCGCGCGTCGACGCGCGCGCGCAAGCACGCACGCACCACACACACGCACACACACACACACACACACACACACGCCAACATTTCGAGAGAATGTGATTATGAAAAGTACCCTGACGTACAACAGGCGGAAGTTAAATGAAGAGGACACAGACCAGGTCAGAAACAAACAGCTTTAAGATGGACCGAACGAACTCCCGGCGCAGGCAAGCGTGGTAGACAGACTAGCTGTAGACGTTTCGGTGTCTGACTGGTAATTTCCTCCCTGACCCCCTGTCTAACCTCAGCTGGTCGTCCACTAACTGGCTCTGGGGGACAGGGGAGGACAATTCAATCATAGACAGCCTACTCAGCAGGAACTTTGGGGAATATCCTTTTACTGCTTAGGACTTTTGCCAATTCCTTTGAATGAGATTTCTGTGTATGGTTGAATTCTGCAGCTGTTTGAAGTGGAAATATACATTCGGTAGTGTGTTAGGTTGGTTCACATTAAGTGATGTTGTTGCTGTCCCAGGTGGATTTTTTTTACTGTTCTTATTCTGTGACTCCGAGAATCTATAATTGAATAAAGACCCTCTGGCAGTCAAATGCTATTTTTCCATCCTACATCATTATAGAAATTCAGTAATTACTCTTTTCACGACGTTGTCAGTCATCTAAATGTACCTTACGTCATTAATAAAATTATATAAACATTTAATCTTTATAAAAATTAAAACAGAGAAAGAAAAAAAAGATAAATTCCAGCTTTTCATCGGATGGAAAGTCAAAAATTGTCCTCTTTGGTTTGAGAGACAGGCTGGTTAGGTTTGTTAGCGAAAATGTGTGTGAATGTTGCAATTCGGTTTACTATTTGTATCTGACTGGATACAAAATGTCATTTCTTTGAACTGTCTTCTTGAAAACACAAAGACGGATTCTCTCCCGATGAAAAAAAAATTGGTGACACACACACATGCCGTTCATATCATCTCTTTTCTTTAAAGATCAGTTATTTAGGGAAGTGGCAAACTCTCCTGCTTTTTTTTCTTTCTTTCTGTTGGAGATTTCCATCTGTGCTGGCGTGGGTGTTTCAATGGACTCCCGGACAGGCAGTTCAAGTTGATTAATGCTGGATCCGATCTCCACTGTACGCCCCTGGGCGTGACCTTTAGATATTTCTGTTGGATTACACTATAAATAGACTTTCTCCCGTAACTTGATGTAGACAGACAGCAGTGACTTTAGAAGTGTGTGTTGCAGGGAATATCAATGTTGACATCTAATCAAATCGTCATCACTAGTTGATAGATCATAAGAAATATCATTCACTTTTTTTTCGGTCGTAGTGGATTTGGAGAGAAAAGAAAGATACTTGCTTTTTTCTCTTTTTTTTTTTTAAGTTAGAAAGCAGTCGGCTTACTTGTTTGTGTTGCGTGAAAGTTGACTAAGTTGTTTAATGATTTCATGCTTATATGTGCATGTCTCGTTCCGTTGAAGTGAGGCGGCCTTGGAGGACTCTTTGCTTGGCTAGTTTTTACTTTTAATTGATTAAAATACTCCATTTTGTGCGCCCGACACTACCTTTCTCCTTTTTTTTCTTTTTCAGTTATTATCAAGTTTTGCTTTGTATATTTCATATTAGTTTGTTCTAACTTTCCTCTATCCTTTCTGATACAATCTATTTTGGTAACAATCATGAAGTTTTCCTCTGAAGGTTTCACATTCAGTTTGTCTCACTTTCCTTTAATCCTTATTTGATTCAGATTTTTTGGCAACATTCATGTTGGTTCATTACCCATCTGAGGTTTTGGATTTGGATTGTTTTTGCTTCTCGTCTATCGTTTCTGATTCTGTTATTCTATAGAAGATCACTAATTTTCTCTAGATTTTGATTCAGTTTTTGTCCTGCTTTCCTCTATCAGTTTCTGATTCACGTTTTCTATAGTGTCACTAACTTTTCTCTGTACTGGTTACTTTTTGCATGATTCAGTTTGTCTCTGTACATCTGTTACGAGCCTTGTCCCTTTCTTGTAGAATGGATTACTTTCTTGCTGGTAATCACGAACTTTTTCTCTGTAGACATCATTTACTTTTGATGACATTTGCTCTGCCCAAGCTCACGAACTTTTTCTCTGTAGTGCTCTTCCTTACCCCTTGTGTGCGAAGCAGAAGGAAGCTCGACAGGAAATGGTGTTGAGGACAGATGTCTGCGTCTCCTTGTATCTGAAGCAGATTGTAAGATTAAGCGTGTTGATAGCGCTGGCTGTTAAGGCCATGTTGCTCCCAAACCAAGGTGTGCGACTATCTGAACGAGTGTTCTTCCCTTGACAACTGATGGACGGTGATACAGCAAAAGCAAATTTACTTTCCATTTCACTGGTGAGCTTCAAAAAGTCTTTAATGAGGAAGAAGATGAGAGAGAGAGAGAGAGAGAGAGAGAGAGAGAGAGAGAGAGAGGGGGGGAGAGAGAGAGAGAGAGGGGAGAGAGAGAGAGAGAGAGAGAGAGAGAGAAGAGAGAGAGAGAGAGAGGGAAAACGAGAAGAACAAGAACAGACAGACACACAGACGGAAGAACGACAGACATAGCAGACAGACAGACAGACAGAGACAAAAACGTAGAGAAAAAGACAAAGACATAATAAGAGGACAAACAGATAGGAAGCAGAGAGAACACGCACGCACCACAGAGAGAAGAGAGAGAATGAGAGAGAGAAGAGATGAGAGAGAGAGAGGAGAGAGAGAGGAGGAGAGAGAGAGAGAGCGAAGGCAATTGAACACCTACATGATGTGGACCTAGTAAGCTAGCGAAATCGACGATTCAGGAGCCGCCTACATCATCCATTGACGTAATGGAAGGAGGGGGTAGGGGTAGGGGATTGCCACTGTTTTCACAAGGCTCACGTCAGGATCTGATTTCATCAATGATCAAGGACCTGGGTACCGTGGAGTCTCCATGGACTTGGACTTTCTCTGTCTGTCTGTCTGTCTGTCTGCTCCGTGTCTGTGATCATCCTCACAATAGAAACTGTCCCGATAATTGCTTTCTGTGTGTTATCATGCTCACTTTGGATCGCCTGTCCTGCTGATCTTTGTACACGCTTATGTGATAATACTCACTTTGTTCACTGCCACATTTTGCTGTCCTGCTCACTGGCTTACTTCTTCTTCTTCTTCTTCTTCTTCTTCTTCTTCTTCTTCTTCTTCTTCTTCTTCTTCTTCTTCTCCTTTTTCTTCTTCTTCTTCTGCGTACGCAGGCTGATACTCCTGCGGACACTCCCTGTATAGACAGGCAGATATTAATCCATCTGCTCAACAAAGGGAGTGGAGCTTTGTGTGTATGACCGTTTTTATCCCGCCATTAAGGCAGCCATACTCCAACTTCGGAGAAGGTGCATGCTATGTGTAACGTATCATATACCCGCCAAACTGGTATCTCTAATCTCGAAAGTGGTGATCCCGAAATCTACGTGTGGTAAAGATGTGAGAGACAGCGGCGTTCAAACCACACACGGAAACCTCGGTTTATAGGTCGCTCATTACCAAGGACTTGTGGGAAATGAAGTCAGAACCAATGTTAACTCCGAGGGAAAAATCCCCCTGTACCGAAACGGCCCGGCGGAGATTCGAACCCGCAACCCTTGGATTACGAGTCCGGCGCTTTACCAACTGAGTTATTCCGGCCCCCACTGGCTTACTGGCTTACAAAACTCACTGTGCTCACTGTCACATTTTGTTACCCTGCTCACTGGCTTACAACAGAAATTGTGCTCATGTCGCATTTTGCCTGGCTCGCTGGCTGACAAAACACACTGGGCTTATGTCTTATTTGCTTGTCCTGCTCACTGCGTTCTATGGAATGTTCTGTTCACTTCCCTGCACTGTCCAGCTCACTGTACGTGATTCATTGTCCTGCTCAGCACACGTGATACAATATCTCACGCGTTCAAATAATCCAACGGACACCTAACCATACTGGCACCACGACTATTCAATGTGACTCAAGCAATGATACTTTTAACCGAAATGATAAAACATAATCTGCATCCTACTATTCAAGCAAACACAAACTGTTGAGATATACAGAAGGAGCCCAAGAATATAATCTTAGCAACCGTCGCAGGTGCCATTACTATTAGTACCCGAGACGGCGCTTTAAGGACATCGTTCTGACCAGATACTCGCCAACAAGTCAGCTGACAAAGAAAACTCTGTCAATGTTCCGGGGACAACATTTACATAAATAATAACAGGATAAGTGGTCTTTGAAAGCAGCTCACTTCCCAAAGAGTAAAGGGAAAGGAACTTCTCGTGTATTTTGTGAAGACTTTCATCCTTCTGGCGGGAGATGATAGACGGTGAAGAAAGGGGCTGCACCCACTGGTAACCTCACACACACATTTGCACCCTGCCTTACTTTCTCCAATCGAGGTGTGTGATCCGTGCGCACTCTTTACTAGGTCCTAGGTGCACAAGGCGTGGCTGGTTTGTCTTGTCAAGGAAACATTAAGAAAAAGGACACATGGCTAAGAAATCTGTCCAAATCCTTTTTTAAAAAAATAACAATAATGTATAAAAATGTTACGGCAGGCTTCAGGTAACTTACAGACCTCTGGGGCATATATCAAATCTAACTATCGGAGTCCAGGGTACATGTCGGATGTCTCGCTCCAAGGCACAGATTAGCTCAAATTGTCTGATTCCTGGGCACAGATCAATTCTGATTGTCTGACTCAAGGGAACAGATCAATTCTGATTGTCTGACTCTTGAGTACAGATCAATTCTGATTGTCTGACTCAAGGACACAGATCAATTCTGATTGTCTGACTCAAGGGAACAGATCAATTTTAATTGTCTGACTCTAGAGTATAAATCAATTCTGATTGTCTGACGCTTGGGTACAGATCAATTCTGATTGTCTGACTCAAGGGCACAGATCAATTTTGATTGCCTGACTCCAGGGCACAGATCAGTTCTGATTGACTCAGGGCACAGATCAATTTTGATTGTCTGACTCCAAGGCATAGATCTGTTATGATTGTCCGACTCCAGGATACAGTTCAATTCTGGTTGTCTGACTCTGGTACAGATTAATCGTGATTGTCTGAGTCCCTGAGTACATAGCAGTTTGAATTCAGCTTGAATTGTCTGACTGCAGTGAACAAAGCAGTTCTGGTTGTCGGACTCCAGGGGACGCAACCATTCCGCTTGGTCTGTTAGATAGAAGCAACCCAAGTGCTGTCCCTTTAGGCGCTGTAAGCAGACAATGGAGTCGTGGCGATGAGATGTCAGGAACCATCATAGCCGGTCCACTGACAGGATGAACTGTCTGCTGTATCACAGATTATGGCGTTTGTTCCAGACGGTACAGAAAACCCTTCTGACAATGGGAACGGTACTGTTGTTATCGTCGTCATGACTACACCCACTCTGCCGACCACTTTGTCCTCTCCCAGACGGCATTTCATTTCCTGACCTATGAATGGTTTCCCCTTATTGCCCGGTCTACAGCGTTCATAAGCAGCGCCTCAGACGTAATCATGCTGAAATCTGTCTGCATAACAGTAAACTGTAGTCCACGAGACTGGTAGTAGATGTTTACCATGTTGAACTCTGTGTGTGTGGGGGGGGGGGGGGGGGCGGGGGTATAGTACACTATAGATCACTGATGGTAGATGTCTGTGCTCTGATCTTAGTGTCTGCTTCGTTCTCCTTCTTTATTTATCCTTTAAGATTTGGAGATCTTGTTATTTTCAAAGTAGAATCTCACAAACAAATGGAGTCCTTATGCAAAATAATAGTAAATGGGATTCTCATATCCAGTTCATGGTATCTAAGTTCTGTGTTCTTATTGCTTCCCTCCGCTCTTCTTATATTGATTTAGATTGCAATCTATATTTAACATCTGACTACCAACGGCCGTGGACAAAAAAGTAAGCTAGCAGAATACAAAAGACGTTCATTTTCTTTGGGAAAAAAAAAATAATTCCTGGACAAATCTGAGATCTTCACCAAAACATTCAGTAAAGGAAAAAAAATTGCACATCCTCAGCAGTAGGAGACTTTCGCAGTAGGAGACTTTTGATCTTTCTACCTTCGTTTTTTCTTTAGGTATTCCCACACACTAAGCTTATAGATGTAATCTTAACCGGTAAATGTCGAACTATGGATCCTAATTTATCCGCCGTCACCAGCTCATCTAGAAAGGCTGAATCACAGGGGAATCATCTTCGTGCAGACGATCCGGGTGAAGTCCAGAAAGGGGGACCACTCCATCAGCAAGGCGAGGAGTGGAGGCACCCTGCACAG
>CM031597.1:126498360-126500860 GCA_018398815.1 Conus ventricosus | reverse complement strand
TTCCTTGCCCCATCAAAGACATTGTTCCTGGCCCCATCAAAGACATTGTTCCTGGCCCCATCAAAGACATTTTGGTTCCTGGCCCCATCAAAGACATTGTTCCCGGCCCTATCAAAGGTATTGTTCCTGGCCCATCAAAGAATTTGTTCCTGGCCCATCAAAGACATTGTTCCTGACCCCATCAAAGACATTGTTCCTGGACCCATCAAAGACATTGTTCCTGGCCCATCAAAGACATTGTTCCTGGCCCCATCAAAAGATTTGTTCCTGGCCCCATCAAAGACATTGTTCCTGGGCCCATCAAAGACATTGTTCCTGACCCCATCAAAGACATTGTTCCTGGCCCCATCAAAGACATTGTTCCTGGCCCATCAAAGACATTGTTCCTGGCCCATCAAAGACATTGTTCCTGCCCCATCAAAGACATTGTTCCTGACCCTATCAAAGACATTGTTCCTGACCCATCAAAGACATTGTTCCTGACCCATCAAAGACATTGTTCCTGGCCCCATCAAAGACATTGTTCCTGGGCCCTATCAAAAGACATTGTTCCTGGCCCCTATCAAAGACATTGTTCCTGACCCTATCAAAGGGCATTGTCCTGACCCCATTCAAAGACATTGTTCCTGACCCCATCAAAGGGAAATTTTTCCTGACCCAACAAAATTATTCCTGACCCAACAAGACATTGTTCTGACCCTATCAAAGGGCATTGTTCCTGACCCTATCAAAGACATTGTTCCTGGCCCCATCAAAGACATTTTTCTGACCCATCAAAGACATTGTTCCTGACCCATCAAAGACATTGTTCTGACCCCATCAAAGACATTATCCCTGACCCTATCAACGGACATTATTCCTGACCCATTAAAGACAAATTTTTCCTGACCATCAAGACTTTTTCCTGACCCCATCAAAGACATTTTCCTGACCCCATCAAAGACATTGTTCCTGACCCTATCAAAGACATTGTTCCTGGCCCCATCAAAGACATTGTCCTGGCCCATCAAAGACATTGCTCCTGACCCCTTCAGAGACATTACTCCTGACCCCTTCAGAGATATTGTTCCTGACCCAACAATATATAATATTCCTGGCCCCATCAAAGACATAATTCCTAACCCCATCTGAGGCATTATTCCTGACCCCATCTGAAACATTATTCCTGACCCCATCTGAGACATTATTTCTTTCCCCATCAGATAAATTATTACTGACCCCATCAGATACATTATTCCTGACCCCATCAGATACATTATTCCTGACCCCACCTGAGACATTATTCCTGACCCCATCAGATACATCATTACTGACCTCATCAGATACATTATTCCTGACCCCATCAGATACATTATTCCTGACCCCATCAGATACATTATTCCTGACCCCATTAGATACATTGTTCCTGGCTCCATCGGCGACATCATTCCTGACCCCCATCAAAGACATTGCTTATAACACCATGAAAGACATTTTCCTGATGCCGTCAAAGACTTTTTCCTGACCACATGAAAGACATTGTTACCGACACTATCACAGACGATTTTCCCAGACCCTATCCTTTTTTGACCTCATCTGTTACATTACATTCCTGAGGCCGGTCACATCGTCAGCTGATCTTGACCGCCTTCTTCCCTGTTTTCAGAAAGCTTCATGCTGATCTGAGTGTTTAGCAGGCATGAACTGCCGTTTAAACCAGACATCAGGGCTATAGCCTTTATGAATAAAATCTCTCTCTCTCTCTCTCCTCTCTCTCTCTCTCTCTCTCTCTCTCTCTCTCTCTCTCTCTCTCCTCTCTTTCAACTGAGATTCTTTCCTCAGAAGGATTATCAATGTGCAACAGTCCCTGGTCCTTCTGAATATCAAACACTGCTGTAAGAAATGTTTCCCGGTCTCGTAAACACGTGTCCCTTTTTCGCTGGCAGTTAATAGGTGAGAAAAAATGGAATGCCTTTCCTTGTTGAAAAGATACACGCTAAAACAGTTCAGGTTAAACGAAGACGATGATGATGATGATGATGATGATGATGATGATGATGATGATGATGAATGATGATCATCATCATAGCTTTGAAATAAAATTTACTGAAGAAAATACTGCTGAACTGGAATGTCAAAGGCTAATCCTGAAACACAGGCGTCCAACTAAGAAATTTACAGATGGCCAACGCATAAGTCCGTTATCTATTGACTGAGACCAGTGTCCACGTAGGCCAGTGCCCCCCCCCCCTCTCTCTTCTCTCTCTCTCCTCTCTCTCTCTCTCTCTCTCCTCTCTCTCTCTCTCTCTCTCTCTCTCTGGGCTATGGCCTTTATGAATCAAACGTCTCTCTCTCTCTCTCTCTCTCTCTCTCTCTTCTCTCTCTCTCTCTCTCTCTCTCTCTCTCTCTCTCTCTCTCTCTCTCTCTCGGGCTATGGCCTTTATGAATCAAACGTCTCTCTCTCTCTCTCTCTCTCTCTCTCTCTCTCTCTCTCTCCTCTCTCTCTGCTCATCTCTCTCTC
>CM031597.1:126488360-126495860 GCA_018398815.1 Conus ventricosus | reverse complement strand
CTCTCCGCTCCTGGGTCATGTCAGCGGTAAGAGGATTGACCCCAAAGTTCTTCATGGCCAAGGGTCCAGCTGGTAGTGTGACATCTGCCGTTTCTCCTCGGATGGTGACCGTGTTCCCATCAAGCCTTAAGATGCCATTGCCACACTATTCTTTCTTTTCTTTTTTTTCTTTTTTTCTGCGTACGCAGGCTGATACTACTGCGGACACTCCCTGTATAGACAGGCAGTGGAGTTTTGTGTGTATGACTGTTTTTATTCCGCCATTAAGGCAGCCATACTCCATCTTCTTACACACTTCTTACACACACACAACACACACACACACACACACACACACACACACACACACACACACACACACACACCCCACACACACACACACTCGCACGCACACACGCACGCACGCACGCACGCACACACACACGTACGCACGCACGCACGCACGCACGCACGCACGCACGCACGCACGCACAACACACACACACACACACACACACACACACACACAACACACACAACACACACACACACACACACAAGGCTCGGGTGGAAGAGGGGTGAGAGGGAGGTAGGGAAGGAGTGATTGAAGGCTTCAGCCATAAATAAACCAGACACGTAGACCAACTCGCCAAACTTTAATCAACGCATACAAATTCTATTTGGATAGAAACCAAACCTAAAATGAGTGGTGAAGTGTGTAAGAGCGGGACAACATTGGGAGATGAATCAAAAGAAAAACGGAAACAAACTGGACGCGGGAAGTTGCACGAAGTGACGGGGGAGTGGAGGGAGGGAGGGAGGGAGGTTGGCAGCTAGAATAAACGCGAATGCGCTAGATCAACAACAACGAAAAGAATTCCCACACGCTCATCAAAGTTTAATTAACAGAAATCAATTGTGCAGAAAACCGGATATATGATATAAAAATGCACATAAAGGGAGTAAAATTGGGAAACTAAATCGAAAAAAAGAGGGGAAAAAACAAGTGTGCATTAAACGGCATGCTACTGAGCCCCCCCCCCCCCCCCCCCCCCCCCCCCCTTCTTTCACCCACCTCCAAGCCCTTATCATTATTTCCTTCCCCCCCCCCCCCCTCATCCCCGCCTTCATGAAGACCCCCTTTCCTTCCGTGTTCCCCCAACCTACCCCCCCCCCCCCCCTCCCCCTTTGCCTTCAGTTTCCCCGCCCGCAAAACCCTATCGAGATAAAATGTTCAAGATGTGAGATCGATTGGGTTTCCAATTCTCTGCACATTCCCATGCCCACCATCCGTCTGCAGCCTGTTAGGGATAATGAATCTGTATATATACTTCATGCTGACGTTGTGGTTATGGGGAGGATTCAGTTCCTGTGCTGATTCCAGGGAAGAAAAGAAACCATCCAACATCTGCATCACTCCTTACAATCATCGAAGACGGTGGAACCTTGCAATGGCCGATCCACAAAGAAACAAATGATATGCGCTCAGATTGTTTTCAAGGGAGATAGACAAAGACAAACATATGTTACAATAATTCTCTTTAACATTGCAGTAGGAAGTAACGCCAGGGACAGTTTGACAACAACAACAAAAAAAGTCTTCAGAGAAGAAGTCCATCTTAGACAAGTGTTTTGGCTCTGAACTCATTAACAGAGCTGAGCCGCGGTCAGTTCAATACTCCTAAATGTCCTTCAACTGTCAAAGTGTTTGCTGTTGTTGTTGTGTGTGTTGTTGTGGTTGTTTATTTTTAGTGCTGCCGGGATTCGAGCCTGTACCCCTTGAGGGTTCGATAATATTTATGGAAGTATGCATTCAATTCAGTTGACAGGAATGGAAGCTACTGTAAGCTGACAAAGGAAATATTCGCTGAAAATGAGATCTGTGTGTGTGTGTGTGTGTGTGTGTGTGTGTGTGTGTGTGTGTGCGTGCGTGCGTGCGTGCGTGCGTGCGTGCGTGCGTGCGTGCGTGCGTGCGTGCGTGTGTTCGCTCTTCTGTTAATGTCTATTCACTAGCAGTGCTATAAGACGGTCAGATCGGAGGGCTGAGGGGAGAATGCAAGCAGGAAGCAGCGGTCTGACATGTTCATCAAGAAAAAAGGTCATACAAAATTACTTACCAACTGCAAACGACAGAGTCAAAAGAAAAGAACTGACTAAATGCACTAAAGACTGAAACAAAAGAAAATGTTCTGACATCATGTTCCGTAAGGACGTTATAAAAAAAATAATGTTTGTTTTTGTTACTTTGATGCAGAACACTGGATTTTCTCGCATTTGAAGAAAATGTGTGAAGTGTATTTTTTGTTCACCAGACATGATCTTGACATTTTTTTTTTGCAAGTGTGTGTGTGTGTGTGGTGGTGTGTGTGTGTGTGTGTGTGTGTGTGTGTGTGTGTGTGTGTGTGTGTGTGTGTGCGTGTGTGTGTGTGCGCGAGCGCGCGCATGCGTGCGCGCGTCTATACATGTGTGTATTTATGTGGTACTAAAGCGTTTCAGTGGTGTTGTGGAGTACAGTGACCATTCTACTCATGGTGTGCAACCTTGCAGCTTCCTGTCTTTCGTGGGGTCCAAATCGGGCGCTTGTTTCTGGTGATATGATCTGATTAACCGGAAAATCAAATCAACGCCACCACCAGAGCATCATCGTCTGTAGACCCATGTAACTCTCTGTCGTGGGCCAGGGGGACTGCTTTGTGCCAAGGCATGTTCGCCCGTGCAAACGCACATGGGTAACTGTGATATAACGTGTTTTGTGTGTTAATCTTTTCATGTTTAAACTGAATGCTGGTGAAGTGATGCGAATGAATGAATACTCACTCAAGAGTGAAGGTTGTCTTTCGAAACCTTTCTTCACAAATTAGTAACTTTGGGCAGACATGCAAATACTGGTGACGAAAGTAAATCATGGCTGGATTTTTTTCCCTATTTCTCTTGGGTTCATTTTGCTGTTGAGTATACTTTTTGTATGATGATTACAGTCTTTTATTGATAAGGACAAAGTTTTGGAATACAGTTCTGGTTAAAATCGTGAAAGCAGATTGGTCAAAGGGAAGTAACGCAAGGCAGTGTTTTTTTAAAGATGGTTTAATGGCAAAATGTCGCCCTAGAACATATTACACCCACGAATTTCTCTTTCGCTGATGATGTCACAAAGTAGGTAGACTTACAACAGTACTTGATTTGGGTACAACTTGACAGTGAAAGTTTCGTTTCGGCTTTATTTTCCGAGTCTACTTCCACTGTGATGCAGCCGCAGCACATCCTGAGAGGAGGTCTGAGGAGGATGAGTGAACATGTTCTCCTACCTTGCAATGTAACATCAGTGTTATTAGAGCTATCATGTGGCATTTGACACCCTTCCTCACTATTTAGCATTCAGCGAGTTGACGACAGAATGGGAAGCCGTGTTGTGGCTGACGTCTGTTTTGACTGACAGACTGTCTACCGCAGGTGAAAGATTGACAGTTTTTCTATCGCAGGCGAAAGATTGACAGTCTTTCTATCGCATGTGAAAGATTGACAATCTTTCTATCGCGGGAGAAATATTGACAGTCTTTCTATCGCAGGTGAAAGATTGACAGTCTTTCTATCGCGGGAGAAAATTGACAGTCTTTCATGCAGGAGAAAGATTGACAGTCTTTCTATCGCAGGTGAAAGATTGACAGACTTTCTATCGCAGGTGAAAGGTTGACAGACTTTCTATTGCAAGTGAAAGATGTTGTACTGTGAGCACTCTGAAAACAGACTTCAAAAGCATTAATGAGATCTTTAACTTTAGGGATTCTTTCCATGTAACAGTTCAACTTTTCAATGGCTCGTTCCACTCCTTTGTGGTAAATAGACACAGAACAGATTCGTTGTGACAAAGAATCAATGGCATTAGATCACAACAGACGGAATATGACAAATAATAAGGCAGTGGCTTTACGTCACAACAGACTGAAGGTGATGCATAATAAGACAGTGGCATAGTGTCACAACACACTGACTGTGATATATCATAAGACAGTGGCATGGTGTCACAACAGACTGAACGTGACACATAATAAGACAGTGGCATGGTGTCACAACGGATGAAGGTGACACATAATAAGACAGTGGCATGGTGTCACAACGGACTGAACGTGACACAAAATAAGACCGTGGCATGGTGTCACAACGGACTGAACGTGACACATAATAAGACAGTGACATGGTGTCACAAAAGACTGAAGGTGACACATAATAAGACAGTGGCATGGTGTCACAACGGACTGAACGTGACACATAATAAGACAGTGGCATGGTGTCACAACGGACTGAACGTGACACATAATAAGACAGTGGCATGGCGTCACAACAGACTGAACGTGACACATGATAAGACAGTGACATGGTGTCACAACGAACTGAACGTGACACATAATAAGACAGTGACATGGTGTCACAACGGACTGAACGTGACACATAATAAGACAGTGGCATGGTGTCACAACGGACTGAAGGTGACACATAATAAGACAGTGGCATGGTGTCACAACGGACTGAACGTGACACATAATAAGACAGTGGCATGGTGTCACAACGGACTGAACGTGAACATAATAAACGTAGGCATGGTGTCACAACGGACTGAAGTGACACATAATAAGACAGTGGCATGGTGTCACAACGGACTGAACCGTGACATAATAAGACAGTGGCATGGTGTCACAACAGACTGAACGTGGACACATAAAAAGACAGTGGCATAGTGTCACATACGAACTGAAGGTGACACATATAAGACAGTGGCATGTGTCACAACAGACTGACGTGACACATAATAGGCAGTGGCATGGTGTCACAACAGACTGAACGTGACCTAATAAGACAGTGGCAGGTTGTCACAACAGGACTGAACGTGACACATAATAAGACGTGGCATGGTGTCACAACGACTGAAGGTGCACATAATAGCTGGATGGTGTCACAACAGACTGAACGTGACATAATAAGACAGTGGCATGGTGTCACAACGGATGATATGATAATATTAGACAGTGACATGGTGTACATAATAAGACAGAGCATCGTGTCACAACAGACTCACCGGACACATAATAGACAGTGGCACATGTGCCAGAATTCTCCGTGCCAGTGGCAACAGAAGGCATAAAAGGGAATCCATCAGCCTGGTCGACATGCTGCTGTGTGTACAAGCCACACTCACATGAGGCACGGGGAGGGAAGGGGAAGGGTTGAGGGAAGGAAAAGGGGGGAGTAATGGAGTGACACAAGAGGCGAGGCGAAGAGCTGAGCCCGAGAGGCGGGCGATGAGGCGATGTGGCGGGGATTTCTGCCTCATTGAAATGCAAAGAGCACAGTTGGCCGCCCCGGAAAGTGCATGCATGACAACCAGCATGATGCGCCTGCAGGAGGAGTGCCCGGGAGCAGGGAGGAGAGGAGATGGAAGGAGGGGGGCTGTTGGTGGGGAGGGTGGAGGGAGGGGGGTTGTGCAGCGTGGGAGAGACAGGAGGGAAGATGGCAATGTGACCAAGTGGTGTGTGTGTGTGTGTGTGTGTGTGTGTGTGTTCTCCGTCATCTGCACCTGACAGCAAGGACAGCTGCAGGCTAAACCCTTAATCATGGCACAGGGCCTGATTTGATGGCTGTTGGTGATAGAGACAGACAGAGTGGGCAGAGAGAGAAGCGAGAGAGAGAGAGAGAGAGAGAGAGAGAGAGAGAGAGAGAGAAGAGAGAGAGAGAGAGAAGAGAGAGACAGAGTCACAGAGAGAGCGCAAGAGAGACAGATACAGACAGAGACAGAGAGGCGGAGAGAGAGAGAGAGAGAGAGAGAGAGAGAGAGAGAGAGAGAGAGAGAGAGAGAGAGAGAGAGCGAGAGAGATAGAGAGAGAGAGAGAGAGAGAGTACTTCTCAAAGCAAGTACAGCATTCTTTTTGCTCAAAGAGCCTTTCGTCAGTACAACACCCTCTCCGCCCTCATCTTCTCCAAGGCAATATACATTGTGAATGATTCCATTTCTCCACCTGCCCTGTCTTCCTTCTCATCTTCGCGCTCATGGCCATCAACATCATCATCGAGACGCAGGACAAGAGATTGAAAGGAAAATGACGGCAGGTGACAGAATTAGCAAACAGATTCGACATGGGGCATCGCACTGGCTTAAAGGGATGGACCACTGGGAAAAATGCTGTGTGTTTTTTGACGATGAGGTCATCGACTGGGAAGATCAACACACAGAGTGGTGAGATTGAAATGAGAGGTCAGATCTGCCATACCAACCTGTGTGCCGACCGGCAAGCCGCTGAACTTGCTCCACGCAGGCAGAGCGGATAAACATATATTATTATCCCCGGATGACGGAATGTGGCTACCTTAATGGTGGGATTTTAAAATGTCGGATACGCAAGGTTTTACACACACGAGCGCGCGCGCGCGCGCGCGCACACACACACATACACACACACACACACACACACACACACACACACACACACACACACACTCACTCACTCACTCATTCACGCGCGCACGCACACACATACGTATGCACGAACACACGCATGCACGCGCGCACGCGCGCGCGCCCACGCGCACGCACACACACACACAGAGTAGGATGAAAAAAGCAGCCAACACCCAGGTCGTGGCAGATGAAATTTTCGGTTTATTAAACCTTCTTCAATAAAACCAAGGACTGACGATTACATGCAAAATACATCGCCATTTTATACACACTCTGACTGCTTCTCACCCTGCATTCACTCATCAAAAAAGTTAACAGTAGTCACTAAAATGAATGATAGCACCAGTTCAAAACTTTGTAAGTAAACATCATATTGCCTTTTAATAAAATAAAAAAAATTTAAGTGAAAAAGGAGTTCCTTTTAGACCCCTTCCTCTATCCCTACTTTCATATTTCGTCACACATTGTCCATCAGCCGACTGAAGGAAGGATTTCCTTACTGATTCTTCTTCTATCCTTAAAATAGATGAATAATTACATAAATAAATAAATAAATAAACTACTCACTTCCCTCCAAAAGACCTCACCATAATACTTTCTCTCTCCCTCTCTCTCTCTCTCTCTCTCTCTCTCTCTCTCTCTCTCTCTCTTGTGTGTGTGTGTGTAGGATATTAGGCGAGGCGATTGACCGATTTCTGTCAGCTTCCTGTTCCTGGTGACTGACATGAATCGATGGTGCTGTTCGCCTGTTGATAGTGCGCCACTTAAGCCACGAATGTCCCGGCTTTCCCGGGGACGAGTGTCCACGAATTGTAGGTCCAGGGGGCAAAACCCGTGTCGTTTGTTACATTCAGAATTTCTGTCATATAGGTTACTTCCCTTGGAAGTTAGAAACTTGTTACATTCAGAATTTCAAGAACTATCAAATAGGTTATTTTCCTCGGAAGTCAGAAACCCGGGTGGGAGGGGGGGGGGCGGGAGCGGGGGGGGGGGGGGCAGATGGTTCTGCCGGTTGTTTCTTGCCTTGAATCCTGCCCAGCTTACAGTTCCTAGTGAGCGTTCTATAGTATACT
>CM031597.1:126453360-126480860 GCA_018398815.1 Conus ventricosus | reverse complement strand
GATTATTTAGCTACAATAATATTGTTGATTCTTACCGATTTTTGCTCGTGTGATCGAGAGGCCATTTATTGTAAATAGGTCGTTTTAAGCTACTGGGCAAAAATTAACTTTCCAGTTTGAAAGCGTTCGTTAGCCATTCTTTCTTTTCATTTTGTCTCATACAAACGGGATGAAAGTGTCTGTGCAACATGAATTTGTACAGAAATAAATCCAGACACTGTGTATCAAACGTCAAAACATTCGAATGTCCATCGGTAAACAGAACACACAGATGTGTATGGTGAGCAAGAGTCAGTGGAAAAGAAGGAAAAAAAGAAAAGTGGGGGAAAAATAGGTGGATGGAAGCCCTACTTTAAAAAAAGAAAAAAAGAAAAGAAAAGAAAACGTGGCAAAATTGGAGGTTGGAGGGAAAAAAAAGAAAAAAAAAAGAAAAATGTCCATTTTGAACGTTTGTTCGTCAAAGAAAGAAACTTAGTTTTACGTCCTCACAGCAATCGCTTTTAGGGACAAGTGTGTCGCCGCAGCAAGCTGCAGCATGGAGTCGTTTGTCTGGCAGACTTGTATGCTGGCAGGTTTGGTCGGAGTCGGTGTCTGCAGACGGGAGGAGGAACCCAGGGTAGACGGCGTCCTCAGGCAGAAGCCTGGGTGAAGGAAGGAAGGACGATGTTCCTCAAAGTTTATTTCATCTTTTGAACATCCTCTCCTTACCTCCGAGAAAGAGGAATGTTTTCGTCTGCGTCCTTTTGCTTGTTTGTCTGTCGGTAGAATTATAAAATACAAAGCACTGAAGCAGTTACCAGCCTTCTTGACACAGTGGTTAACGTCCGGACTCTGGGCTGGAAGTTCGTGGGTTCGATTCTTATCAGAGCTGTTGGTTTGTGGACTTTTTCTGCCCCGACCGGCTCCTACCCAGAGTTGACTTTAGTATGGGGTCAAATGAGAAGACTGAAGCCACACAGTCGAGCTTCATCCACTTAATATATCAGTGTCTGAGAGTGTTGCTCAAATTTCCTTAGCAACTCGGCAGGTGTCTGTATACCTCGGGCCTAATCAACCCCGGGATATATTGTAAAAGACAGCGTAGTGTACAGCCCTGACATGCAGTCTTTGACCAAACTGGAACTCCATTGCATCATCTTCGTCATCCTCATCCTCATCCTAATCCTCATCCATTGGCATGATGAAAATAGTCTCCAATTCTATGCCTCTTCAGACCCTGCTCTCGTGCACACTTTACTTCCGACTTCTTCTCCATGTCTATGCCCTTGATGAGTTCATGTCGATGTCGTCGGTGTTGTTGGCAAATTCATGGGGACTGCCGTTGGACGGAAGGGAGGGCACTCCTCAGTGGGGACTTTGACTCGCACTGGCTCTGCAGCCAAGCTCACGGTGAAACATGTTCTTTTAGAATATTGGGACTTGCATGATATGAGACGGCAAACTCCATGAAAACCTTGTTCAGAGGTGTCCCACCTGATGCGATCTTTGAATTTCTGAAAGAGATCAACATTTTTCATCTGATCTAAGATTTTACGGAAGAAACGTTTTAACGAGATTCCCAGTATGTTTTAGAATGTGTATTTTAAAGGGTTGTGTGAATTAGTTGTTGTTTTTTTTCAATGATTTGTGAGTTGACTTTAACGCTGTGACAGCCCTGATATGACTCTTTACGGTCGGCTGAGCTATAAGCAACATTGTCTCTCTCCTTCTCCCGCTGCCAAGCAATTATTGTCGTCAGTAGCGGGATAAACAGGTGCGGTCCTACTGCATAAGTTGGATTAGAACAGGCACCACTGAATACCATCAAAGAAATTCGGATGCAGTGCAGTGTCTCTTCTGATGGGTTGCCTCATGACGACTTAACACTGACTGCTCTCTGTGGATTGCCGGCGCTGGGGCTGCAACAGGATTTGTCAGGGTGTGGCTGTGAAAGGGAGCCTGAATGAGTGACGCTGAAGTAATGCCGTTGAAGTGGGGCGAAAGATGAAACAACAGGACAAAAAGAAAAAAGCACTAAAGCACTTAGACGAGTAAGTTGCTTCATCCAGAATGAATTTCAAACCAAAGAAATCACGTACCCTTGATCTCGAAAAGGAAAAAAAAAAGTAGCTAACAGTTCATTGCACTTGCAGCCAACCAAACATTCACTGTAACTAACTAAGCCATTCCAACAGTAACAAAAGAACTAGTCAAACTATTCCAACAGTGACAAAAGAACTAGTCAAACTATTCCAACAGTGACAAAAAAGTAGTGATGCTAGCCAAGAAGCTGGGAAGCTTGTATGATAAGTGTTTGATAGAGACAGAGGCGCAGGGGAGAGGAGGGAGGGAGCAAATGGCATTGGGGTGTGAAGGTTGTCCCTCCCTAAGGGCCGGTGAATTGTTATTGCTCTTTTCGGTAGAGTGGCTGTTCGTGTCAGATACCTATCACCCTTGGCGGCCACGCTCCCCTGGCCTCGTCTGCAGAAGGAACTGGGGGCAGCTATGGAGGTTCCTGTTTTAGGTAGACTGACCTGAGCCAACCTGAAGACTCTCTGCCTCCCCCCCGCTCACCCATCCACCTCCTCCTCCTGCCTTCATCGTGACCAGGCCTGAATGTCAGCACGGGGTCTTTCACGACCTTGGAAAGGTAACATGAAACTCGTGTATGGAAAAGTATCGTCGACGGGGGTAGGTGAATAGGGGAGTTAATCATATAATGGGGCGCCCCTTATTTTTCGATAGACAAGCTCCAGCAATACACTCCTGTGTTGGCCAACGATTCGACTGTACGCTGTCGAATGTTATTGTTTTTGTATTACCCTGTACCGTACGCGTCATTTTTATGACTTATCATTCAAGTTGTACTCAGTCATTAGTTGCCTGAGAATGGTATTTTGCCAATAGTTTGAATTATTGGGATTTGGAAATGTCTCGCTCAGTGCATCTCCCACTCACTGATGGAAGGGAAATAACCTAAATTTCTGGCTACACGCATTCTACTCGGTTGTTGGTCGTTAAAGATCAATTATTATTATTATGGTCGTCTTCATCATGGAGATCTACATTTATTCACGCTTAATTGAAATTAACCCATAAGCGCTTACAAACTCGTTAATGAAGGAGAAAGGAAGTTGCATGACACAAATATATCTGTCAACAGAATGCAGGAACAAATCAAGAAAGAGAATGAAAAGCAGACTGAACACGCTGCACCAGCCTAAGCCAGCGATTGGAAACGGGCAATCCACACACGGCACCATAGACGCCGAGCAGGTCAACACACACACACACACACACACACACACACACACCTGGTTTTGCCTTGCTTTACCTGACTGAAACTCACCTTATTTGATCTTCTTCTCTTCTTCCTAAAATACTGGTTCACTCAAAAACGAGTAGGTCACCAGCGCGCAATATATGCCATTTTACTTAATGTGAAGCTATTGTTTTTGCACTTTAACCTGAAGAAGCTGATGTAACAGGGGAAATGTGTTGAAAATACATATCCAAGTCTCAAGATGTGAAAAAAAAACCTGTTGATTTTACTCTCATGTACCTGTGGGCGTATCCTTTATCTCCTCTACCCTCTGTGGGCCTATCCTCACACACCTTACCCTTTAACTCATGTGTGTCCAGGGAAGTACATCCACACGAGTCTCTCCAATGGAAGGTTGCGCAATATTTCATGTAAAGCAGGGTTTCCCATTTCACTCTCCAGTCTTTTTAGGCCCAAGTAGGTTCATGGAGTCAGTCAGGATCATGGTTTGCTGAATTTCAAACTGGTCTGTGGATGACAGCCAGTGGAGCGCTTGTGACTGCTCCTACTTCTATTGTTAGACTTGGAGTTGTTAAACTGTATGCACATTGTTTTCATGGATAGTTCGGCTGTTTTGCTTCACTGTGTATCCCCAGTCTGACTGACCTTTGGTGACGGAACCGTCCGTGTATATAACAACTTCTTTCGTGCCAAGGTTTTCTACCTGCATCTGAAGTTCTGCGTTGCGTTTGCCTTCTGGCCATTCTCGACAGTGTCTTCCAAGTTTTGGAATGATGGCAATTTGGTAGAGGTGTCTGAAGTGGTCTGGACGCTTTTCCCATTGCTTCGTTTCTTTGGGTTCTGCTAACTGGCACACAAGCTATGTATTGTCTTCTGTCTGTCCCGTCCATGATTTTCCACGCCCTAGGCGAATGCCTTTAGTTTCCTTGACCGCCGCATGTGGTGAGTTTTTCCAGGGATCTTCGAGTGCTCTGAAATAGCCTAAGTCTTCACCTGTTCTAACTTGTGTTTTGCCTGCATTGAAGGAAGGTCAAGCAAGTTCCGCACAGTTTCAGGCAGATGTCGCATAGTTTCCACCGCCTCTCATCTTCCCTGGATCTGGATCTGGATCTGGCTGCATACGTCGCTGAACCAACTTGATTATATTACGACGGAAAACAGGGAGAGCGCAAAAAAAAATTTAAAAAAAAATAAAAATAAAAGTAAAAAATAAAAATGAAATAAAATGAAATAAAAAAAAAATAATAATAATGATTTTTTTTTCTTTTAAGGACTAGCTAGGTGTAGAGCTGTCGGATCGCTTTGCATATAGGCCTACAGGCAAGCCTGTACATTACCGGCCCTGACCCTACAGAAGGTAGTGCCAAGCCCCCCCCCCACCCCCCACCCCCCCACAAAAAGAAAAAAAAGGCCCACCCCCACCCTTTCCCCACCTACCTAGCCTAACTAACTAATGCACAGCATGGGTTTAGTGGAGGGCTGCAGAACTGCCCACCGCTGCTGTGAATGCGGCTACAGTACTGGCCTGGACTGTTGTTTCTTCCAGGTCCCTGAACTGATTCAGTTACCCATTTACTGCTGGGTGAACAAAAAAGGTTTTCAAGCCGAAAAATAATCAGACCCCTCATGTGGTAAAAGCTCCACTGAACCATTAATTGACCGTCCTTTAGTCAAACAAAGACAGAGCGAAATCCGTGAGTTGAAACGGGATGAGGATGCTGTGTGCTTCATGCCACTTACTGCACAGGAAGAAACAAAGGGTTTACAAGTTGTAAAAATTTGACCGCATTAAGGGTTCGAACTTAACGACTGTCAGGCCCGCAGCCGAACGCTGGGACCATTCGACTACCGTTTGATGGGAGAGCATTATGAACAGTCCACCGGTGCGTCCATTTGCAGTTATTTACCCTGCAGGAATCCTCAAATGGAATAGAACGTAATTATATCATTCTCAAACAGTTCAAGGCAGCACTTGACAAACCCGAGGCTTCGGCAGACGATAGATTTAGAGCTTCAGTAACTCAAAATGTAAACAGTTGTATTCTCACCGAAACCATCTGCACTGATTCCACAGGCATGTGAGTAAAGAATGCAAAGCACTTGATTTAGTGCCACGGTTTTTGACAAATCTTTCACTGACAGGAAAATGGACAATGTATTGATTTTTTGTGGTGTCATTTGCCAGATTTGGGTGGGTTCATTCTCAGTCAGTCAGTCAATGGCTGGTGTTCTACACAAGATCTTCTTCTTCCTAAAATACTGGTTCACTCAAAAACGAGTAGGTCACCAGCGCGCAAGATTCTAGTGCAGTAATGGACACGCAGGATAAATTGCTTATTGTGACATCATCAGACCTGCTCTGCTTTCTGGATCAATTGTAGAACTTTTCTGTTTTATTTAAAGAAAGAATCGAACAACAATCATGCACTTATTGACGAACTCAACCTGAATCGGTCAGCGGTTGACTTCCGAACATCATAATTATTAAGATTCCTGGCTTTATATTGATTAGCGAATAAGTGAATAGTGCTGACACTTTCCCAACTCAATTACATTGTTCATGGTCCATGTCAGTATCGTCCTGGTCGATTGGAGCTTCTAATATAGCCTACATGTCAAACCTTTAAACATTTTCAAACTTCATGTTACTGTATGATACGAGGGTTGTTCAATTTAAGATGTCACCACCCCCTTAAAAAACGTACCTCTCATCTCAGCAACTTGAAACTTTTACATCCCCTCGAAGTATTCTCCGTTGGCTCGAATGCAAATTTCAAGCCTCCTACGCCAATTCTCAAGCGCCCTCTGGTAGTCGGTTTTAGGCAGACCGGACAACTCTGATCTTACGGCTTTGGCGAGGTCTTGTACCCGGTCAAACTTACGCCCAGCGAGCTTTTCCTTCAGAGCAGGGAACAGCCAGAAGTCGCATGGGGCCAAGTCGGGGCTGTAGGGTGGGTGGTCCAAAACTTGGATTCCTTGCTCGCTCAGGAAGGTCGTGGTGACCTTCGCCTTATGGACACTGGCATTGTCATGCAGAAGAAGGGTCCTCTGGGTGCTGACGGTTGGGCGCTGCTCATGGATTTTTCCTACAACTTTTGGGAGCACAACTTGGGTATAGTAGGAGGCAGTGATTGTTGATTTCTCAGGCAAAATGTCAATTGCCACAAGGCCTTGCGTGTTGAAAAAAATAGAAAACATTCGCTTGCGACTCTGGAATCCTGGGCGAAGAACAACTGGTCGGTCTCCGTCAGGGCCAACCCACATGCGGTTGCAGCGTTTGTTGGGGATGCCGTAGAATGTCAGCCAACTCTCGTCTCCCGTCACTAAGTCACACAGTCGTTTTGGCCCATTGGGCTCAAACTCGTCGAGCAGTTTGCGTGAACATGCCACCGCTGCTGCTTCTGATCATCGCTTAAGAGATGTGGCACCCATCTTGCAGCCAGTTTTCTCATGTGAAGGTCTTTGTGCAGAATGTTGTTAATGGTGCCAATTGAAAGCTCACATGCCTCGCTTAATTCCCGCACAGTCGAATGTGGATCCTCCTCTATCAGTCTTTTCACAAATGCAATGTTTTGTTCGTTCCGAGCTGGTAAAGCTCGCTCTGCACGATTACCCCAATCAGATGGCGCCCTACCTGCTCTTAATTGTTTGACCCATCTGCAAACTGTGCGGTAAGACACACAATCCGTTCCGTAAACAGCTTGCAAATCTGCGTGTATCCTCCTACAATCGTCACCAAGTTGTAGCCTTGTGAAAGTGTAGAAACGAAATTGCTCATTGGTGACGTCCATTTTTTTCAGGCTCAGCTGTTTGAAACACAGTTGTAATTACGTCATACTCCGAGTTGCGTCATGACGTCAACTTTATTTTCTGCAATTCTAATCAGGTAAACTTTAAAGTTGTGTTTGGTATAAACATTTTTCTGTGCGGTGCTTCGTTTCCAAACGGCAAGCCTAGTGTCATCTTAAATTGAACAACCCTCGTATCAGAGGAAAGTTGATGTTTGTTCGCCCATCAGGTCAGCATGTTTTTGTATTTTTTTCCGCCTCTTGGTGATGTTAAATGCATTTGTACTATTACCAGCGCTTGAAAAGCTTCTTCAGACATTCTTCAAGTTCTGTTCAAATATTTGTAATAATAATTCTTCTTCAACTTCAGCTTGTTTGAATCTATAACCAACTTTACAGCTTTCAGATTCTGCTGCATCTTGTGAATGTGCTTGTATTCATATCATCCATTACCACAAGACGGTTAAGAACATATTGCATGTTTACATACATGTGCGGAACCTCAGTTTAAAGCCTTCTCCAAAGGACTTTTTTTTCCATGAGAGAGAGGTCAGAAGCAATGTCAATTCTGGGAGAAAAGTTCCCATCCACTGAAACAGCCTAGCAGAGATTGGAACTAGTGATGCCAGGGTTATCAGGATTAGTTACAGACCACTGCTTGAATAAATGAGCTATTCTCTGACCCCCATTTGATACATAGCATGTTTGCATGACATCAGTGCATTGTTATCGCTCATAAAAAAGAATTGTAACTCTGAAAGACCTACACAGTTCATAAACTTTAAATGAGAATGAAAAAATATGTAATGCTTAACAGGGCACTTTAAGGCATGCAAATGCTCTGTAAACTGACTGAGCACTGTAAATACAACATTTTTCTGTAACAAAGATTGCTTTAAGTCAGATTAGAGGTACAATTATTAGGTGATTTATACATCGATTAATTGAAATGTACAAAGTAGACAAGTGTGATGAGCTAAAAGTGAAATATTTTTTTAATTCACGCAGTCATTTACACAGTTGCACAAGTGTATACAACACACACACACACCACACACACACACACACACACACACACACACACACACACACACACACACGTCCTAACATACTGAGCATTGAAATGCAGTATGCATATATATAAATGAAGCATTGGAAGTCCAACTCTGTAGCAAAACCATTACTGTGTGCATCACTTTGACACACATTTTTCAGATCAAAGGTGCAGGCCTGTGAGTCATCAAGCAGCTAGGATTAAGTGAATGCAATAGGCTTAGCACATGACACAAAATAGCCAGTGTTCTTTTTCTGCTCTGCTCATGCACATGTGCGACTCTTGTGTCAGAATGTTTCTCGTTTACTGGCACGAAAACACAGAAGAAGGAGTCAGCTGTAGGCGAAACAGTTGTTGAGGTCACCCCACCTGTATCATCAATATGCATGCTTTAGTCAGTATGTCCACTTCTGATGGTGATCATGTGGTGACATCAAAAACATTGAAAACGTGCACTGATGCTGATGTACACTGGCTATATCAAAAAGATTGAATGTGTAAACAATTTTTTTTCATGACATCTGTGTTGTGCATGCCAACTAATTTTCTTTTGAACCTCTGAAAATGGAAAGTGACCTTTAATAAATTCTGAAAGGTTTTGATGACCCTCAGAATTTTAGATATGTTGGGAAGACTTTACTCATACACAGTCGAAACTCACCATTGTGGATGCTTCAGCCGCAGATGGAGTTTGTTACAGAGCTGAGTCAAAGATGTTGATATATCATGTCTTTTTACAGAATTGTGTTGGAGAGCTGAAGTATACAGAGGATGTTTGGTACTGATACATCATGTCCTGTCAGGAACTGCATTGAAGAAGTAAAGTAGACAGGATGGTAGCTATAAGTACATCATGTCTTGGTACAGAATAGTGTTGGAGGCTTTCAGGGAAGGTGACCATGAAGCTGGTGAAAGCCTCAAGGTCTTTTGTAGATGTTAATACATTATGTTTTGTTATAAAGCTGTGTTGAAGAGAAGGATAAAGATGTTGATATAAACTTTGTGTTTCGTTACAGAACTGTGCTTGTTGATGACACATAGTGTCTTGTTACAGAATTGTACCGACAAAGTCAAATTAGTACTCAGAAGATAACTGAAGGTGATTCATCGTGTCTTGTAACAGAATTGTGTCAACAAAGTGAACTACACAGAGGATGGTAGAAGCTGATACACCATGTCTTTTTACAGAATCGTGTCAACAAAGTGAAGTGCACAGAGGATGGTAGAAGCTGACACACCATGTCTTGCTACAGAATTGTGTTGATGAAGTGCACTACACAGAGTGAAAAAATGATACACCATGTCTTGTTACAGAACCGTGTTGAAGAGGTGAAGCAGGCACGGCATGGCGACCATAGAGAAGCTGGTGAAGGCCTTTGAAGGCCTCAAGGTCTTCCAGCCTGCGGGGCCGGTGCTGAGGATTCTTCCAAGTCAGTCTTTCCATCGTCCCTCTGTCTCTCCCACTTCTCACTGTCTCTCCCACACCTCGCTGTCTCTCCCACTTCTCACTGTCCTCTCCCACACCTCGCTGTGTCTCCCACTTCTTGCTGTCTCTCCCACTTCTCACTGTCTCTCCCACACCTCTCCACTTCTCGCTGTCTCTCCCACTTCTTGCTGTCTCTCCCACACCTCTCCCACTTCTTGCTGTCTCTCCCATTCTCACTGTCTCTCCCACACCTCTCCCACTTCTCGCTGTCTCTCCCACTTCTTGCTGTCTCTCCCACACCTCTCCCACTCTTGCTTGTCTTCTCTCCCACTTCTCACTGTCTCTCCCACACCTCTCCCACTTCTCGCTGTCTCTCCCACTTCTTGCTGTCTCTCCCACACCTTGCTGTCTCTTCTGCTTCTTGCTGTCCCCACCTGCTTCTTGCTGTCTCTCCCACACCTTGCTGTCTCTTCTGCTTCTTGCTGTCTCACCTGCTTCTTGCTGTCTCTCTCCACACCTTGCTGTCTCTTCTGCTTCTTGCTGTCTCACCTGCTTCTTGCTGTCTCTCCCACACCTTGCTGTCTCTTCTGCTTCTTGCTGTCTCACCTGCTTCTTGCTGTCTCTCCACACCTTGCTGTCTCTTCTGCTTCTTGCTGTCTCACCTGCTTCTTGCTGTCTCTCCCACACCTTGCTGTCTCTTCTGCTTCTTGCTGTCTCACCTGCTTCTTGCTGTCTCATCCCACTTCTCGCTGTCTCACCTGCTTCTTGCTCTCTCTCCCACGTCTTGCTGTCTCTTCTGCTTCTTGCTGTCTCACCTGCTTCTTGCTCTCTCTCCCACGTCTTGCTGTCTCTTCTGCTTCTTGCTGTCTCACCTGCTTCTTGCTGTCTCTCCCACGTCTTGCTGTCTCTCGGACTTCTCGCTGTCTCTCCTGCTTCTTGCTGGCTCTTCACTTCTCGCTGTCCCTCCTGCTTCTCGCTGTCTCTCTCACTTCTCGCTCTCTCTCCTCCACTTCTTGCTGTCTCTCTCACTTCTCACTGTCTCTCCCACTTCTCACTCGCTCTCTCCCACTTCTTGCTGTCTCTCCCCTTCTTGCTGTCTCTCCCACTTCTCGCTGTGTCTCCACTTCTCACTCGCTCTCTCCCACTTTTCGCTGTCTCTCCCACTTTTCGTTGTCTCTCCCACTTCTCACTCTCTCTCTGCCACTTCTCGCTGTCTCTGCCACTTCTCGCTGTCATCTGATTCTCTGACTGTCTTTCTCTTGTTATACAGTGCTACTGCTAGTGTATGATGCAAATTTATTATTTATTTCTTTTGAATTTTGCTGTTTTTGTTATATATATTTATTTATTGTAGTTACCTTAGTGCAACATTTATGATTGATATTATTGTTGACTTCTATCTTGCCTGTTTTCTAGTAACCACAGACTTGGGGAAAATGTAATACAATGACCAAATGTTACAAAATGGTCAAATCATCAGGGGGAGTGGGGGGGGGGGGCTTACAGAGAATGGCAGGTTCTTCTCTGGGCCACCTATCTTATCCTATCTAATCTTCAATCTGGATTTTTTTAACACTGAGTGAGAAAAAAGGTGCTAAATGTTGTGGAAAAGAGGAAATGAACTGATTAGCTGATTATGTCATACAGGCAAGAAAGATTACCTAACTTTCCTTCGTGTTGTTTGTACTTTCATAATTATACATGATATTTATATCATATCCGAGTTTACTTCTTCCTGTCAAGAAGGCACATTCTACTTTATGAAATTTGGCAAATTATGCGAAGGAGAGGCTTTTAATCTGAATAAACTGGCCTGACATATATTCTCTTTCACTGTCTTTCCAGTTATTCTGGCT
The DNA here is from genome assembly GCA_018398815.1 of Conus ventricosus. Lineage (NCBI taxonomy): Eukaryota > Metazoa > Mollusca > Gastropoda > Neogastropoda > Conidae > Conus > Conus ventricosus. The sequence goes on along the minus strand of CM031597.1, from coordinate 126,469,474 downwards.
ATGACAATTACTGTCATACTGCTTTTATTTGTGTGTGTGTCAGTGTATTTGCATATATTTGATTACGTTCTTGTAAGCTTGGGCATGAACAGTCTGTGTTTATTTATGTGCCTGTACATGTGTGTGTATGTGTGATGGTGGTGGGATGATGATGATGATGATGGGCTGCTGTTTGAATTTCATACTATGTGTGTGAAATACTAGGAAAAAGGAGCAGCCACCCAACAAGAAAGAGAAAATCCATTACTGCAATGCTGTGGCAGACTGTATTTGTGCCCCAAACATGAGGTAAGCACATGTTATGAAAGTAACAGTAATAATCATAATGATGAGTTTCAGATTGTTGGCACGCTCACTAAACCTTCGCATAAATTTTTCAAATGGTGCGTCACATATCAAGCTCATGCTGGTCACTTTCCTGTTGCAACAGTGCCGAGATGGGAACGGTTCCTCCACTGTCTCACTTGATTTTATGAAGCAGCAGAATAATAATAATAAGAATGATAATAATCGTAATAATTTTGAGAAGCACCAAAAGCCAATGAATTATGTAAGTCAGAGTTCATTCTGAGATGTGAATGAATACTTCTCGATCAGTTTGGGATAAAAACAAGCAAGTTGTCTGCAGCATTCGGCAAGGAATCAAGTTACATCCCTGTGCACACCATACAATCAGCAGTTAGAAAAAATGCTACCAAAGTCAAAAGGGAAGATTGCCAGTATCACAAACCCGTCAACAGAACTTTTACAAAGAGTTCTTTAATAATATCTGTTTTAACATTTGCATGAGGAAATAATCTGTTTTAACATTTGCAAGAGGAAATAATCTTTTGAAATAAGCGCAACAAAGAAGTCGACAATCTTCTCTCAGTCAGTGGGTTATTTTCTCTCACAGAGGTAAATTGGATATTCATGCAATTTTAAGCAAATTAAACATTACGCTTTGCTTTGGTGAAGTCTTCTTCAAGTATAAGTGATGTTCATGATCCATATTCTAACTCATGCGCACACATAACTAACAACGCATAACAACACACACACACACACTACTCACCACACACTCACAAACACACACACCACCACTAGCTTTTGTGAGGCAAAAATGATTAAAGCTGGGATCAGTGAAATATTAGTCTTGAGAGATGGCTTGAAGGAACATGAGAATCGAGATGCAGGAAAGGAGGTTTGCTCCTTCCAGGTTCTTCAAAGGAGAAGGAACACTCCCATAGGTCTTGGTATAAAAACCGTGAATATGAAGATGTGTATGACTGTTTTTTGCCACAACCTGATGAAAGCGCAACTTCTTTTCCTCTCCTAACTCTGTGGCAGGTGATAAGGGCACCACACTGAAGAACAGTTCACTAGGTTCCCCATTCTGTCAGTTATGTGCCAAGGCTTTGTTTTCTGCTGATGTTTTTCTTGCTTATCTGCAGTCTTGTTTGTCTGTTTTTCATCTCCCAGGAGTCAAGGGGCACAACACTGTAAAACAGTTCACCGGTTCACCCAGTTCATTCAGTTATGTGCCAAGGCCTTGTCCATTCTGCAATGTTGTCATTCCATTGTTTTTCTTCTGTCATCCCTTCCATCTCCCTTCTTCAACAGTTCATTTAGAGACTGTTTTTGCAAGGCCATTGGATCTTGTTACATGGCTATACCAACATATTTCTTTACTTAACTAATGTCAGGTACTCTTCGTGTGGTACAGTGTGATGCATGATGGTTTGACACGCTTGTTCATTGGTGATGTGATCAGCGCATCATGTGTTTAGTATCTTGTGGTAACACTTTATTTCCGAGGCTTGGAATCTTCTTTCCAGATCAGGTGCGAGAGTCTTGCCCTCATACAGGAAGATGAAATATACCAGTGCCTGCAGGTGCCCGATCTTGTGTTTCATGAAGATGTCATTGTCTTTCCATACAGGTATTTAGTCTTGACAGTGCTGATGCTGCCTTTGCTGCCCACAGGAGAATTTCTGGTTTGGATCCTTCACTGCTGATGATTGGATCCTAGATGACTTGAATAGTTCCTAACTTCTGTCCGTGGACAGTTATATCAGTATTGATGGCGATATTGTGGTTGGCCATCAACTTTGTCTTCTCATCACTGATTTCCTTGCCTTATCTTGTTGATGTTTCTTCCAGTCTTTGAACAAGTATGACAAGTTTTTGTTCACTGCCTGCCAGGCCATGGAACTAATCAGCATAGCGAAGATTTGTGACAGTTCTTCCCCAAATGCTGGTTATGTTTCCATGATCTTCAAGTGCATCAGTCATAATGCATTGCAGGAATATGTTTAAAGGTTTGGGAGATAGAAGCAGCCCTGATGAAGTCCAGCTGAAGAACAGAACCATTCACCAACAGCACCAATAACAGTGCATTAGCACTGCACTAGTTATGTTGGAGTACAGTTACTGGATGGTGTTGATCAGCTTTTGTTTGGACTTTAAATTTCTTCAGTGGGATCCGCAAAGGCAGAAGCATGTATAGTGGCTATTTGTGCCCCAAATTTGAGCTGAATATCGGAACACTCTTCAGTCTTCCTTCTTGAAAATAATTCTTGGGATTGGAATCTTGGTATTTCCCCAGTGGAGGTCCAGTCAGCATTGTGTTTTACATGATGAATATGTTCATGAAAGACTTTGAAAAACTCTCCACAGAAGCATGAACATTTTGGTTGCTGACTATTCCGTATTTTTAGCAAGAGATATCTGACAGCTTCCATAATTTGTCAATGTGATGTATTGCTTATGCAAGGAAGCTTCAAGATTTCATTTCTAGTAGACATTAGGATGAAGCTGTTTTTGTTGCTTGTTTCCTTTTTTGTGTTTGTTTGTTGCAATGAATGTTTGTCCGAGCTGCAAAAATTGTCATGGCATTTTGCTGTGTTTCAGAACGATTGCAGACTTCCCAAGTTTCTAGGCATTGCCGTGGAAGCCTTTCTGACCCTGTGTGACGATTCAGAGGCTGACATCCGCATGGTGGCTGATGAATGTCTGAACCGGACCATCAAGGTAGATTTCACATCGTGTGTGCTGTTGTTGTCTGCTTTAACTTTTACCCTATGTATCGCCCACATATGGATGTCAGCATGATTCTCCATTTACAACATTCTGCCCAGTACTTGATGGCACTGTCTGAGTGCACAGCAAATGCATAAAACCAGATTTTTTTTTTAACCCTAAAAATACTTTTAGATGTCATAATTGAATCCACTTATAAATGCCATCTGTCCTCGGCCCACTTCTATTTCTAGTATTTATAAATGATATAATCCAGAATATAGACTCGGATATCAAACTCTTTGCTGACGACACAAGCATGTCTCTGGCAATGGAAAACACAGCTACAAGAACGTTAGTCTTGCAGGCTGATTTAGATAAAATTGACGTCTGGGCAAAAGCTTGGAAAGTTAGATTCAATGAGTCTAAAACCGAACTGCTAAATGTGTTTCGGGGAAATACTGATAGCCGTAATCTGACCTTTAGTAGTTCTATACTACAGCAACTTAGACAGCACAAACACCTTGGGGTTATCTTGCAAGATAATTGTAAATGGGGTGAACACATAACTACATTGCTACAAAAGCCAGAGTACTGATAAACTGTCTTCGTTCATTTAAATACAAGCTGACCAGAAAGGCTCTAGAGGCAATGTACAAATCATTCATACTACCAGTATTTGACTATGCTGACATAATCTGGGATGGATGCGCAGAGTACCAATCAAAAATTCTAGAAGATCTACACATGGATGCTTTGCGCATCATCACAGGATCTGTCCGTGGAACCAGTCACGAAAAATTGTTAAAGGAGTCTGGATTCTGTACTTTAAAAGAACGTCGACGAAGACATAAACTGATAACGTACTACAAGATCCTCCAAGGCAGCTGTCCCACTTACATATCAAACTTGTTGCCACAGCTCGTTTCCTCAATCAACCCCTACCCTAGAAGAAGGCCCTCAGAACGAATAGTCCCCCGCCACAAAACCGATATTTATAAAAACTCTTTTTTTCCATCTACCACAATCATGTGGAACAATCTCCCACTGCATATCCAACAGTCCCAGTTGTTCAGTCAGCTCAAACGATACCTTTCTACTAATGATAATCCAGTTCCACCATATTACTATAATGGAAATAGGGAAGCACAAGTCAATCATTGTCGTATGCGTCTTGGTACAGACCTGTTTACCCCTACGGATTCACCGTAGTTTCTACGAAAATAGGTCCTCAGCTACGGTGCTACGATCACACAGGCTCAAACTACGGAGAAAAAACAAACAAACAAACAAACAAAATCAGCCACTAAAGCTGTCAGCGACGATCATAAAGGAAAGTAAGTGAAGGGAGATAATTCTGATATTTTCCAATTTGCTTGCGCATGCGCGCTAGTTTCTTTCGTCTGCTCCAGTCTGCTCAGTCGATTCGCGCGAAAATGTCAACAAAAAGGGAAAAAGAAAAGGCCAGTGAATCAACTGACCCTTGCACCTCTCCACCAAAGAAAAAAGCCCGGCCGCCTCCTGCACAGCATTTTCGGAGTATACAAGGAGTGGTCTTGTTTACAGGCATCGAAAAAGGGAGAAGCGTTTGTGCGGTGCACTGTTTGTGACACGGACTTCAGCTGTGCGCATGGCGGAAAGAACGACTGTTTCAGACATGTTGAAAGTGCCAGACACGAACAATTCGAGAGAGCCAAGGGAAAACAATCCACTCTGCAAGACTTCTTTACACAGCAGCGTGATGAGCTAGAGGTGACACGGTCAGAGGCTCTGATATGCGAATTCTTGGTGGAACATAATTTGCCATTCGCAGCGGCTGACACTCTCACAAAGGCAATCAAACGCATATGCCCAGACTCAAAAATTGCCAAAGAGATCAAATGCTGCAGAAGTAGTGGTGACTACTGACAGTTGCTCAAATTTGAGCCCAAACTACTGACACAGGTCATCATGACTACTGAAAGGTAATGTTGGGGGTAAACAGGTCTGTTGGTATGAGTAATTTGAATTTTGACCTATATACCCGGCACCTAACAAACAACTCTTCTTGCGCTTGTCGATATCCACAAGAAACATCCGAACACTTCCTACTTCACTGTCCACTTCACAACCAACACAGAGCAAACACTATCTTAAATCTCCCACCAAATCAGATTTCTATCCGAAATCTCCTGCATGGAAACAATTCCTTTAATGTTGATACAAGTGCTCAGATATTTGAAATGGTTCAAAGGTTTATTGTTCTCACAAAACGTTTCGAAAACTAAACCAACAGCCTCAAGGTTTACTGTTTCCTAGGTATACTTATATTTCACCTATTCAATTAACGATGCTTTCATCTATATCAACCTAGTTACGGATGTCAGAGGGGCTGGGGCGCTTACATCAATGTCCTGATTATGTCTTTATCCATGTACAGGAATATGATATTTGGTTGGACAACTGTATGCTGCAGACGACCAGTGTTGCACACATTCTGTCATGTGCCAGACTGCCTTAGGCAGCCACACCAAAACGGGCAATACCCTGTCACCATTTTCTCTTATTTCTTAATTTTCCATAATTTCATTCTTAATTCTAAATGCCAATTCTAAATGTTGGCTCTTCTCTTCTTTTGTTTACAAGTATAGCACTTTACTATACTGTTATTGTTACCTGTTTTGTCATGTTTAAAGTTGTCTGCTATGGTTATATGTTGTATTATAGGCCGCCATCAGTCACATGTATATTCTGTAAATTTCACTGCCAGGGCTGTATATAAGAGTCCTCTTGTTGTCCTGGCAAATGTGCTTTGTGTTCAATGTGTATGGTCATGGAAATAAAACTGTTTATAAATGCCAGTTGTCAAATTAGACTGGAAATCTCACTCGGAAATATTTTTTAAAAAAGCAAATTTCTGAACATGTTACTAAAGCAATAATGACTAATATGTGAAGTTGGTACCTGGTTAAGCCCTTTGTCTTTCATGTTGGCTATGTGGAGAAGCTGTTGATTCTTGAATGCTCTGCAACGTCCCTGAATGTGCCTCAGATCAGCTGTGTTAAGGATCACCAAACCAGGTGGATTGATGTGCATTTTATGGTGTTCCTCAGTATGCCTCCAGCAGCTTCATGTTGAGATGATCACCAGAGTTTGTCGTGTTCCTTGGTGTGCCTCATCAGCCGTGTGTTGACATGCTCACCAGACTTTGTCGTGTTCCTTGGTGTGCCTCATCAGCCGTGTGTTGACATGCTCACCAGACCTTGTCGTGTTCCTTGGTGTGCCTCATCAGCCGTGTGTTTGACATGCTCACCAGACTTTGTCGTGTTCCTTGGTGTGCCTCATCAGCCGTGTGTTGACATGCTCACCAGACTTTGTCGTGTTCCTTGGTGTGCCTCATCAGCCGTGTGTTGACATGCTCACCAGACCTTGCCGTGTTCCTTGGTGTGCCTCATCAGCCGTGTGTTGACATGCTCACCAGACCTTGTCGTGTTCCTTGGTGTGCCTCATCAGCCGTGTGTTGACATGCTCACCAGACTTTGTCGTGTTCCTTGGTGTGCCTCATCAGCCGTGTGTTGACATGCTCACCAGACTTTGTCGTGTTCCTTGGTGTGCCTCATCAGCCGTGTGTTGACATGCTCACCAGACCTTGCTGGAAACCAACCTGGGCCGCCTGCAGGTGGAGCTGTACAAGGAGATCAAGAAGAACGGAGCCTCTCGCTCTCTGCGTGCTGCCCTCTGGCGATTTGCCGACATGTGCCACCTCATCAGACCACAGAAATGCAGGTAACACAATTGGTAGTGCTGGTGGTTTGTGACATGTGTTCCTTGAACAGACCTCAGAAATAAGGAAATGTGACTGCTCCTGGTGATTGTAACACATGTCACCTTACCAGACCTTAGAAATACAGAGAACACAATTTATGGTGATGTTTGTGGCATGTGTTACCTTCTCAAACCTCAGAATACAGGTGACACACATGCATGGTAGCGATGGTGTTTGTGGCATGTGTCATCTTTATCAGACCTCAAAAATACAGGTAACACAGTGGTGATTGTGACATGTCTCACCTCATCAAATTTATGAAATACAGGCAAAACAACTGATGGTGGTGGTGGTTGTGACATGTCTCACTTCATCAGATCTCTCAAATATAGGTAATATGACTGGTGGTGGTGACATGTCTCATTTCATGAAATCTCTGAAATACAGGTAACATGACTGGTGGTGGTGGTGGTGGTGGTGATAATGACATATAGTCACCTCACCTCAGAAATTTGGGTAACATGACTGATGGTGGTAGCTGTGGCTTAATCTTTACATTCACCCAGGAAGTTGTGCTTTTTTCCCTACACCTGGGTTTGTCTGTTGACAAGACTGCTATAAAACTACAGAACTGATTGCACGGAAATGTGGTGGAGAGCTGCAGTGTGGTCTGTGGATGAACTCATCACATTGTGGTGCAGATCCCTAGTGGAGATTTGCCATGTGGTTTGTGATGCATTGTAGTGCAGATCCTTAGTGGAAAGCTGCAGTGTGGTCTCTGGATGAACCCATCACATTGTGGTGCAGATCCCTAGTGGAGATTTGCAATGTGGTCTGTAATGGAACGCATCACATTGTCAGGGATGAGAACAGCTCCGCCGTTCTCCGCCGTTCCGCCGTCTTTTAAAAAAATCTCCGCCGTTCGAAAAAATCTCCGCCGAAAAAAAAAAAAAAAAGCTATCGCGATTTTTTTGCTCCCAATCTCGGCGAGACGCCTCCGGCGAGATTCCCAAATGGGCTGGTTTTTACTCGGTTGACTCGGCCAACTACTGCACATCCGCTTACAGCGCCGATCGACCGAGTGTCATTTGTGAGTCATGGCGTCGAACGAAATCGCAAAAAAAAGGAAACAATATCCCAACCGTTGGAAAGAAAACTGGCTCGAGGAAGAGGTGTGTGGGAGTAGAGTTGGAGATAGCATATGCAAAAGCAGTGAAGAGCAGGCGTTATGTGTTGCTTGCAACAAGAAAATCAGCTTCGGAAGTCGTGGCTTCATTACGATTGCTGGTGTTAAATTAGTGTTGATTTTGACTAAGAATAGCATTAGTTAGTATAAAAAAAAAGAGTTCAATGAGAGGTGTAATTTTGGACTAAGACTCAATTGAAAGACTTCATTCAGTGGTGTAGGTGTTTCACAGATCGTATGAGGCCTACACTACAGATCAACCTCTTGAGAACTGTAAATAAAGAAGTATCGAAAGACAAATGCCAGCATAGAGTGTGATATTCTACCAAGGACACACTGAAGCAGAAAAGAAAAAAGGCCTACTTCTACTACTACTAGCAGGTAAGGCCAAATTGTTTTTGTATTTATGTGCCTTTTGTGAAAAACTGAAATATAGTTTAGTTTTAATAGTAATGCCTTGTGTGAAATGTGATTTTAATAACAGAATGTAGATAAATTTAGTTCAATTTAGATAAGGGCTAGAAACATATTTTGATGGTTTTAAATGTGGATTTTTCTTGTTTATATATTAAAAATGCTTCAGCTCCCAGACCCCCAACAGAAAAATCTCCTCTGCTTTTTTAAAATCTGTTCTCATCCCTGATTGTAGTGCAGATCCTTAGTGGAAAGCTGCCATGTGCTTTGCGTAGGAACCCATCACATTGTGGTGCAGATCTGCAGTGGAAAACGTCCATGTGGTTTGTGGATGAACTCATCACATAGTGGTGCAGATCCGCAGTGGGAAACTGCCATGTGGTTTGTGGATGAACTCATCACATTGTGGTGCAGATCAGCAGTGGAAAACTGCCATGTGGTTTGTGATGAACTCATCACATTGTGGTGCAGATCCGCAGTGGAAAACTGCCATGTGGTTTGTGGATGAACTCATCACATAGTGGTGCAGATCCGCAGTGGGAAACTGCAGACCTGTTTACCCCTACGGATTCACCGTAGTTTCTACGAAAATAGGTCCTCAGCTACGGTGCTACGATCACACAGGCTCAAACTACGGAGAAAAAAAAACAAACAAACAAACAAATCAGCCACTAAAGCTGTCAGCGACGATCATAAAGGAAAGTAAGTGAAGGGAGATAATTCTGATATTTTCCGATTTGCTTGCGCATGCGCGCTTGTTTCTTTCGTCTGCTCCGTCGATTCGCGCGAAAATGTCAACAAAAAGGGAAAAAGAAAAGGCCAGTGAATCAACTGACCCTTGCACCTCTCCACCAAAGAAAAAAGCCCGGCCGCCTCCAGCACAGCGTTTTCGAAAGGAGTATACACAGGAGTGGTCTTATTTACAGGCATGGAAAAAGGGAGAAGCGTATGTGCGGTGCACTGTTTGTGACACGGACTTCAGCTGTGCGCATGGCGGAAAGAACGACTGTTTCAGACATGTTAAAAGTGCCAGACACAAACAATTCGAGAGAACCAAGGAAAAACAATCCACTCTGCAAGGCTTCTTTACACAGCAGCGTGATGAGCTATGTTAAAAGTGCCAGACACAAACAATTCGAGAGAACCAAGGGAAAACAATCCACTCTGCAAGGCTTCTTTACACAGCAGCGTGATGAGCTATGTTAAAAGTGCCAGACACGAACAATTCGAGAGAGCCAAGGGAAAACAATCCACTCTGCAAGGCTTCTTTACACAGCAGCCTGATGAGCTATGTTAAAAGTGCCAGACACGAACAATTCGAGAGAGCCAAGGGAAAACAATCCACTCTGCAAGGCTTCTTTACACAGCAGCATGATGAGCTATGTTAAAAGTGCCAGACACGAACAGTTCGAGAGAGCCAAGGGAAAACAATCCACTCTGCAAGGCTTCTTTACACAGCAGCGTGATGAGCTATGTTAAAAGTGCCAGACACGAACAGTTCGAGAGAGCCAAGGGAAAACAATCCACTCTGCAAGGCTTCTTTACACAGCAGCGTGATGAGCTATGTTAAAAGTGCCAGACACGAACAGTTCGAGAGAGCCAAGGGAAAACACTCCACTCTGCAAGGCTTCTTTACACAGCAGCGTGATGAGCTATGTTAAAAGTGCCAGACACGAACAATTCGAGAGAGCCAAGGGAAAACAATCCACTCTGCAAGGCTTCTTTACACAGCAGCGTGATGAGCTATGTTAAAAGTGCCAGACACGAACAATTCGAGAGAGCTAAGGGAAAACAATCTACTCTGCAAGGCTTCTTTACACAGCAGCGTGATGAGCTAGAGGTGAGACGGTCAGAGGCTCTGATATGCGAATTCTTGGTGGAACATAATTTGCCATTCGCAGCAGCTGACACTCTCACAAAGGCAATCAAACGCATATGCCCAGACTCAAAAATTGCCAAAGAGATCAAATGCTGCAGAAGTAGTGGTGACTACTGACAGTTGCTCAAATTTGAGCCCAAACTACTGACACAGGTCATCATGACTACTGAAAGGTAATGTTGGGGGTAAACAGATCTGAAACTGCCATGTGGTTTGTGGATGAACTCATCACATAGTTGTGCAGATCCTTAGTGGGAAACTGCCATGTGGTTTGTGGATGAACTCATCACATTGTGGTGCAGATCCGCAGTGGGAAACTGCCATGTGGTTTGTGGATGAACTCATCACATAGTGGTGCAGATCCGCAGTGGGAAACTGCCATGTGGTTTGTGGATGAACTCATCACATAGTGGTGCAGATCCTTAGTGGGAAACTGCCATGTGGTTTGTGGATGAACTCATCACATTGTGGTGCAGATCCGCAGTGGAAAACTGCCATGTGGTTTGTGGATGAACTCATCACATTGTGGTGCAGATCCGCAGTGGAAAACTGCCATGTGGTTTGTGGATGAACTCATCACATTGTGGTGTAGATCCGCAGTGGAAAACTGCCATGTGGTTTGTGGATGAACTCATCACATTGTGGTGCAGATCCCTAGTGGAGATTTGCCATGTGGTTTGTGAAGGAACCCATCACATTGTGGTGCAGATCCTTAGTGGAAAACTGCCATGTGGTTTGTGAAGGAACCCATTACATTGTGGTGCAGATCCTCGCAGGAAAGCTGCTGTGTGGTTTGTGAAGGAACTCACCACATTATGGTGCAGATCCTCAATGGAAAACTGCCATGTGGTTTGTGAAGGAACCCATCACATTGTGGTTCGGATCCTTATTGCAGATCCTGGCCAGAGGGTGGATCTATGATGCCTTCAGCAAGATGATGTAGAAACTACTGAAACCTTCAGAACAAAACTTGATAGAAATATGGAACATGGCCCAGGGTCACACCTTAATAATTTCTTTCTCTGATCTTGCAAAAAGAAAGATATGCCATTGCCTATATGTAAGAGCATGATGCATCTGTGTCAGTGTATACCCATGTGTGTGTGTGTGTGTGTGTGTGTGTGTGTGTGTGTGTGTGTGTGTGTGTGTGCAGGCCATACATAGTGAACCTACTGCCCTACATTGCACGGATCTGCCGGCGTGAAGAAGAAGCAGTACAGGAGACACTGTCCAACTCCATGCCCAAGATCTGCTCCGCTCTCATGGCCTTTGCCAATGACTCGGAAGTCAAGGTCAGGAGTCAAGATGACTTGAGGCTGATTGTGTATGGGGAAAGGGAGGGAGTGTGTGGGGTAAGTGAGGAGCTTTGATAGCTTTTGTTTAGAAGTTTAAGACAGTGGGTCACATGACAATGGGTTTCTTAGAGACAGGGAGCAGTGATCGACTTGTTCAACAGACAGGTCAGATGTATCAGAGTGTGTACATGACCATATTTTCCGTCAGTCTTTTTTATAAGAAAAATGGCGCTATTGTAGCCCTGTGTCCTGTGATAAATAAAAAGGTAATAAAGATCATCAGTATGGCATACTATGAAGTCTGTATGTCAGACCTGAAACCAGTAAAATCCTTCTCTGAACATGATCTGGGGAGTAGTGTTCAGTGCAGTTTTCATGTCTGTGTTAACTCTTTCATCCCTGACAACCGCTAGAGTGGTTTGACAAATCTTCTCCTTTCATTCCTGAAAACCGCCTCAGCGGTTCAGAGAAACATACTCCATTCTGTCCGGCAACCCGCTGCAGCGGTTCACGCCTTGAAATCCGCGCCCACCTGTCACATGTTTGGCGGGTCATAGCAGCCTTCGCCTTGTAACGGGACCCGCGGGATGTTTAGACAAGTCATGCCTGCTTACTTCCTCAGCGTGGGAAAGTGTCTGGAACCGAAATTTTATCTTGACTTGACCGTGAGAGCACACTGTTTAGTGCCTACTGAGAAGATAGAGGGTGAAGAAAACGCAGACAGCGATCAGTTTTCTGACGACGAAATTCACAACAATTTAGCCAGTGACTTCGATCTGTTTGATCTAACAGAAGAAGAGAGAGCAGAACTTGCCAATGCCATCAACAAATATGACAGTGATACTAGTGATGAATTGGATGATGAAAATCTTCCACTTAGCTGCAATCGGCCATGATTTGACTGGACAGGTGGGGTTTCACTGAACCACGCACACCTCGGAAAAACTTCGAACGGTGCCCCGGTCCTGTGCGCATACTCGATACGTCAATGAAGGCAGTGGATTATTTTCAGCTGTTCTATTCTGATGCAGTCCTTTCAAAGGTAGTCAGTTTTGGAAACGACAATGCCAACACTAAACTGCAGACTGATCCAGAAAAAAAACAAAAAAAACAGTGGCAGGTGTTGGAAAAGATCACACCTGTGTGGTATGTGTCGCGCGACACAAACAATATGAGTCAGCACACTGGTGTGAAATACAGTGACAATCCGTTCAAGCAAGGCAAGACAACGATGATATGCGAAAAGTGCAATGAATACCTGTGTTGCAATAATCAGAAAGATTGTGTTAAGGTGTACCACACCCGTGTTTCCTTTGTGTGACACCTGGTTTCACGTGTGACACTTTGACACTGTGACACTAGCAGTGCATCATTTTCTAAGACTGACATGTTGTGTGTTGTTTGTTGACATTAACTCGAAGTGTGACTTTTGGACAAATACTGTGCAAAGACCACTGAATTTGGTAAGACCATAGTGCAGAAGGAGTACTGTGGGGACATTTTTATCATTGCTGTGCATTTTTTCCTTGGACATGGTGACACTGTGACAAAGACACTTGTGAAGCATTCTTTGAAGTGGATTTACCGGAGGACATCAGACTGTGAGTTACATGCATGGTTTTTGCTGCTCGCATGTTTTTGAGCGCTGTATAACATTTTGTTTCTTTAAGTTTGAATTAATTAGTAGTTGTCACCAGTCTTGACACCTGTGTGTCACCAAATACGCGACAAAGGGGTCGGAAAACCGGATCAAAATGTGCCGGCACCATTTCTGTACACAACGGTGTATGACATGCCATAGTCTGGTAGAAACACCAGTCACACAAAAGAATCAGAAGTACACACCCTATTCTTTGTTTACTTTTTTTCCTGGAAACCCAGGAATGAAGGGTACTGCTTGTAACTAAGAAACATAGGAATAAGGGTAGTAATGTCCAACAGACAACCAGGGATGAAAGAGTTAATAAAGCCTGAACAAGACATACGAGTCAAGCATTTTCTTTCTGGTTTAAAATATAAATGAAATAAAGGATACTGTGTACTTTATGTCAGTGTATGTTTGTATTTTGCTGTGTTTTTCAGCAAAGCTGAAGTCTGTTTCTGTCTCGTTTCATTCACCATGTTACTATGGTGTTCTCTCTTTACTCAGCATTCAGTGATCAGCTGATGTAAAAGGATAGTGACCACACTTTCTGCTTTTGATTGTCATAGTATATTCTGTTAGCAAACACACACTCTCACCACACTTCACCATACATATTTTGCTTACGTGTATGCACACACATACACACGCATGCACACATGTATACAACACTCACTCACGCACGCACGCGCACACACACATGCACACACACACACACACACACACACACACACACACACACACACACACACACACACACACACACAAAACATAATAAGCACACAACAACACAAAACACATCACAACAGTATACAACACACCTCACAACATGATACAATAACACAACACATCACAACACGACTCTCAACATCACAACATGCTACAATACACCACAACATGACAAAGCACAACACAACACAAAACACATCACAACAGTATACAACACACACCACCCAACACCGACAGCAGTGGAAGCCAAGCTGTACGGCACCCTGGAGGAGCTGCGACGGACGGCAGCCTTCATCGAGGACACCGGGCTGCTCATCTAACGGGATGGCGAACGAGGAAGAAGAAGAAACACACACCACAACATGCTACAACACACCACAACACAACACATTCCTCTCAGTTGACAGGTAGTGGAGGATAATGATTAAATCAGTTCACTGTCTCTGATAACATCTTTCTTTACAGCCAGACTTGGGGATATAGAGAGAAAGTGGAAAAGTGGGTGAATTTGCTACTACAAAATGTCCATTCTGAAAATTAATGGATTCGCAACAACCAAATTTCCCTGCTATTGACTTCATCTTCTGGGTTTAGTTGTGCTTTGGTGATGTGTTGAAGCCAATATGCAGCTCCTTTCTTTGTGTATAATCATTTTATGATAGAGCAGACTATGAGTTTGTTGTGTGTTGTGTGCAGGCCTTACTGAAGTCATTCTTGACCAACCTTGTGTCGCCATCTGCTGTGTGTCGTCGTATGGCCGCCAGTAGTCTGACCCTCATCTGCCAATACTCCCGCGCTCCCCAGTCTTTCTTCACCTACCTCATCACTGTCATTCTGGGTGAGTGTCTATAGGTAATTCTGCACTTTTCTCCATATGTTCATCTACCTCATCACTGTCATTCTGGGTGAGTGTCTATAGGTAATTCTCTGCACTTTTCTCTATATGTTCATCTACCTCATCCCTGTCATTCTGTGTGAGTGTCCACTGATAGTTCTGTGCTTTGCTCTCGTTATCTACTTCGTTACCATCATTCTGCATGTTAGTGTCCCTTGCTGGTAGTTCTCCCACACTCCTCTCTTTCTTCACCCACCTCGTCACTTTCATTGGGTGAGTGTCCATTTCTAGTTTCTGCTATGGTCTTCTCTCTTTCTTCATGTTCCTCATCTCAGTCATTCTGGGTAAGAGTCCATTGGTAGTTTCTCCGCGCTTCTCTCTCTTCACCTAGTTCACTGTCATATGGATGAGCTTCCGTAAGTAGTACTCCTACATTCGTCACTCATCATTTTAGGTGACTGTCCATTGGTGGTTATCCTGCCCTCCTCACTCTGTCTTCGCCTATTTCACTGTTATTCTGGATGAGTTTCCCTTGATAGCTCTCTTGTGCAACTCTCTCCTTTATGTACCTCACCATCACTCTGAGTGATCGTCTGCTGGTAGTTCCCCTGCACCTCTGTCTTTTTTCATCACCCTCATTACCATCATTCTGTTGAGGATTGCCATATGTCTGTACAGCCAGCTGACTGCCAGCTGACTATCATTGATGTGATGATGACTATTCTGTTTTGGAAACGGTGGTATCTCTTAGGGTGATCCTGTATCGGTGATGTTGACTGGTTGGCCCTGTTATGATGATGACTGTTGTTGCTGGTGGACAAGGAATTTGATAATTAAAGTTTGTTAGGAGTGATCCAGTGTCTGAGACGCTGACATGCTGGCTCTGACATAACAATGACTTTTCTTTAAGAAAACAACTGTCCTGTGTTTTTCAGAACTGGTGTTACCGGTGGACAAGGAGCACAATGGGTACAGCTTGTTAGGTGTCATCCTGTGCCTGCGTCACGTGCTGCCCCACCTGTGCCCCACCCTCAGCGACCACTCCCAGGGCCTGAAGGACAGCTTTGGATCAAGGGAGACAGAGTCGGAGAAGGAGGAGGGGGTCAGCACAGAACAACTGCTGAAGGTACACAGGGATTCTGTGGGAAGGGTGGATGCTGCATCCATTGCTGTGTATGTGTGCATGTCTTTGTGAGATAATGTATTGGTAGTATGGTGGAACTTTATGGTTACAAGTGGTGTTTCTGTTGGAATATTCAGGCTGCTATGTTTTGAGGAGAGCATGTCACTACCGTACAGCGCCAGTATCTAAGAGAAATTCAGGCAGCTATTGCTGGGAAGGGCTTGTCACCATAGCACTGCATCAGCTTTTAATGTGAAAAATTTTGC
>CM031597.1:126436108-126453260 GCA_018398815.1 Conus ventricosus | reverse complement strand
TTAAAACTTAAACGCACCCCGGTTGGCAACGAACTGCTTACACATTTGACGCTGCCGCTGAGAAGCCAAAATGAGAGCTCGGTTGTCAGAGGGCGAAGTCCTAAGATTAGATTAAAACAGGCTAAGTATGCGCCGATTGTAGGCAGGCTTACATTCCACTACTCCAGCATTAGTTGCAAAAAGAGCATTTTAAACATAGAATACAGACAACAAATGTTTATTGGTGTGTTCTCGCAAGGCTGCATCACGCCCGCAAAAACGCAGAGAGAGTGTCTAACTATCACCCTTACATCAATGATCTTAACTTTAGTGGAATATCCTTCCTGTTGGTATAGACCAAATTGATCAGTTTGAAGAACAAAACAAACCAATAACTGTTAATGTCTACACATGGGATGAGGAAACAAATCTACAAACCGATTAAAGTGTCCAAGAACAGTCCAACGATTGGCGAACCAGACAAAAATCATGTTGACTTACTACTGATGTTTTCACCACGGGCTACCGCATTACACATTAATACGCACAATGAGTAGATTATTGCGGCATACTTCAAAGCATTACCATAAACAAGAATTCTGTAGAAAATGTTTAACAAGAATGCCATCTGTTCAAGCCGCGAGCGAACATAAAAACATTGTATCGGCCCAGTTGACTGTAATACAGAACTAACTACGCCCCCGCCAGGATCTAAAGTTAGTTTTAAGAACTGAAACGGCTGCAAATTCTCCATATGTTGTTTACGCAGACTTTGAGTCGCTTATTTGTTCCTTATGAAGCCCAACGCCACAGAAACTTCCGAAAACGGTCCTAATGAGTAATCATCAGATCTGTTCATTTGCTTTCATCATTGTCAGGTCGGATGGCGTTCATTCAAAGCCAGAATTATATAGAGGGCCTAATGCTGCAGAATACTTCTTAGAACGCATGCAGCAAGTGCGTACGCCTGTTCTAATAATCTAAACTTATCTGAAATCATAATGACGCCTGAAGCCCAACAACAGTATGACTCAGCCACACATTGTTGGATTGTGGTTAGAACTAATGTCTAACAGTGAGGAAGCCAATCCGTCAGTAAGAGACCATGATCACATTAGTGAAAGTTCAGAGGAGCAGCGCACAACAAATGCAATCTTCAACTAAAAGTTTGATCCTAAGACATGGAAGCTGCCCATCTTCTTTCATAACTTGCGAGGTTACGACTCTCACCTTATAATGAAAGCAGTAACCAACGCCTTCAGGGTAGCATGCATTGCACAGTCATCAGAAAAGTACATGTGTTTCACTTTAAATAACATGTCTTTTTATGACTCTATGCAACACATGATGGTTCATTAGAGTCACTGGCTATGTCCTTAAAGGCCTGCCCAATAACGGAAGAATATTTTGACCCAACGCTTGTTAGAAAGGGTGTTTACCCTTATGAGTACATGAACAGTTGGGAAAGGTTTGACGAAGAGACACTTCCCTCCTAAAGGCGCGTTTCTTTTCTAGTCTTAGAGGAAAGGACATCAGTGATTCTGATTACCAGCATGCTCAAGATGCGTGGCAAAAGTTAGAGTGTAAAACGATGGGAGACTATCATGACTCCTACTTAATGGCAGATGTATGTTTGTTGGCGATATTTTTGAAAATTATAGAAAGACCTGCATGAAACATTATAGCCTGGATCCCGCGCATTACATTTCTGCGCCTGGATGAGCTGGGATGCTTTCTTAAAGTTTACTGGAGTACAGATTGATTTATTGTCAGATTTACCAATGATTCAGATGATTGAAAACGGATTGCGTGGGGAATTAGTATGGCGTCATATCATTACTGTAAAGCAAACAACAAATACCTAATGATTATGATCCAAGTAAAAGGTCTAACTATCTTATGTATTTAGATGCAAACAATCTGTATGGCTGGGCAATGGCGCAATCACTTCCGTTACGCAACTTTAAAATGTACACAAGGCAGCGATCCGAAAAATATTCAAAAGGCATTAAAGTGGTTGAGCATTTGGCGCCCGATCAACAGCGTGGTTTCATTCTAGAAGTTGACTTAGAATATCCTCAGAGCTCCATGACCTGCATAATGACTATCCATTAGCAGCAGAAAGTCTAAAGATGGATCCAAGAGAACCACCTAAACTGTGCCTAATCTTCGAGGCAAAAAAAAATATGTCTGTCATTACAGACTTCTGCAATTTTATTTAAGACATGGGTTGAAGTTGACAGCAGTTCATCGCATAATTGCTTTGATCAAGAACAGTTCATGAAACCATACATCATGAAGAACACTGATCTTAGAACTAAATCCGCAGATGCTCAGAAAAAGACTTTTTCAAGCTGATGAACACAGCTGTTCGGAAAGACATGGAGAATCCGCACAAGCGCAAAGATGTCAGATTAGTCACCAAGAGAACGAAGCAATAACTGCTTCAAAACCTAATTATCAGACTTTAGAAGATTCATGATCAGCTTTTGGCATAATATGAAAAAAAAAAGTCAAATTGGACAAACCTGTATTTATTGGGTTTACCTGTTTTTAGAATTTCAAAGCTTTTGATGTTAGAGTTTCTTTATGACACTTTAAGCCCTCGTATCCTGAGTCCAAGTACTTTACACGATACAGACAGTTTTGTTATAATATCCCTACTGAAGACAATCTATAAAGACATGGAAACCGAAGTAGCTAAAGGGCATGCGGGTGGTACGACACATCTGATTACCCTAAAGATTCGCCTTTGCATTCATCCGTAATAAGAAGGTTTTAGAAAGATGAAGGATGAATTATCTGGAAAGGTGATCAAGGAGTATTGGGTTAAAGGTCAAAAATGTACAGTATTTCGAGCCAGGAGAAAATCATTAAGAAAGCAAAAGGAATATCTCGCAGCGTTGTGCATCAAACAACATATCACATGACAACTACAAAGAAGCATTGTTGGCAATAAGACTTTTCATCATGACAACGTAAAACTGCGATCTAATCTACATGAGATCAACACAACATTGTAACAAAGAAGTCGTTAGATAGAACAAACACAAAACGTGTGTTTGTTAATCCAGAGTTTTCATATGCAATCGGGCACTGGAGGACCGTAAATTAATTAAAGCGGAACTGTGTCTGGCGGAATTATCTGCAGTTCTTCTTTCACAAAAGATCTTTGAGGAGCTGGTTGTTTTTGTTGTGTCAGTTTCTCGAAATAATACACGGGCGGATTCATTTTTACAATTCTTTTTATTTCAATGGATCAACACTCCAAATTGGATCGTTGCCCTGATGCGAGTGTCCCCTTCTGCTTCCCCCGGTAAATAAAGTACCTTACTTTCAATCCAAATGGTAATAGTTTGCCGGATGAAGACTCTCCTTCAACAACATTTATTGTTTTTTCTTTGTGGATTGCTTGTACTGTTTTAGCCCTTTAAATTCTTCATTATCATTGCGCGCAAAACTGAGGGCAGTCTTCTAACCCATTCGTGTTGCGAGAATTGTCAATCAGCTCTCTGTGATACTGGTAGGAGAAAAGTCTTTGGGCTAACTGTTTGTTAAAGTTTTCAACTAAAGCCTGTGATCTGTGAACTCCCGGAATGCCTCTTCTAATAGTAACTCTGTGTTTTAACAATAATTGATTCACTTGGCCTTTAAATTCTTTTCCATCATCGACTTGAATCATGCGAGGGAAAGTTAAGGGCCCGTTGGTATATCAGTTGTATGGCAACAGCAACAGCAGAAGCCCTCTTTTGTGTTAATGGCTCCGCATCTTTGTATCTTGAAGCCATGTCAATGACTGTGAGTGCGTACTTAAATCTTTTTCGTCTAATCGTATCAGAGGTAAATATAGAAATCCATTTGATGGGTGTCGTTTGGAGTTGTATTGACAAAGTGTGGTCTCTGTATTCGTCCTAGGCGCGGGTAAATAAATTTGCCAAATCGCTTGTTTAGATAACCATTCTTTTGCTGTTTGTTCACTGACTCCAGCTGCTTGGCTTAGCTTTTTAATTGCTGTTATTCCCTTCCAATATCCTTTTGGCGAATAATAGATTTTGTTCATTTTTACTCACCAATATTATGTGCAACAAAATACACAACAGTCAAAACCAACGACAATAAACCCGATTTCTTGCATCTTTTGTTTTCTGATGGTTGATAAAAGTCACTGAATTTGGTGGGGGCAATGTCTCGATTGGTTTGCCTGTTACAAGATAATATTGTTTTATTGCTTGATCAACATTTTTAAATGTGTAAGCTGCATGCCCCTGTTTTTTCAGTGTGTCATTAATAAAATCTAACTGCTCAAGTCTCTGCTTTTCATAGGCGTCTTGTGCAGCTGCTAGTTCCTCCATAGCTTTGTTATGTCTTTTTCTCTCGCCGTCATCCCGCAGTTTTACTAAATGCGAAATTACTTCCGCTAAAAGCAAGCGCATTCACCACAGCGCCGCCTATCATTATTGCGAGTGAAGCCTTTTTTTAAATAAATGTATTTTTTCTTACATATTTATATTGTCTGGAATTATTCCTTGCTTAACTAGAAAATCTTTCGTAGCAAACGAAGCTGCAACAATAGCAATCAGCTTTGCTGAATCCTCAAAGTCTAGTTTGCCAAGATCTGCTGGTTTAATTCTTAACAGGCTTTTACCAACATTGAGTATCCTACACTTAGTCCTCCAATAACAGCAGAATGGTATACAAGGTTGGTAACAGTTTTTTTCGGTGCTCATTTTATAAAATAAAATAATTATAATATAAAAAACATGAACAGTGATGATCTCCTACAGCTACAAGGCAGCCTAAACCTTCCTGAACTTATGAATGACCAATTTTGATGATCAAGCTATATATGCCCAAAAAGGAAAGGCTGTATTCTTTGGCAGCATGTGGGAAAACAAAACAGTTCCTCGAACTGAATTCAGCATAGAACAGATTCAACAGATGTCGCCGCAAGACATTTTAAAGTATCATAACAGGTATGAAGCGCAGCTGGGTCTAGAATGGTGAAAAGTGTGGGCAAACGGTTCTTAGTTTGTACACTAAACTAGTCAGTAGATTTGCTCCCATTGATTCTGAACAAGATCTTACTATGATTTAACGCAAGATCCAGTTTTAACAAAGTCATTAGAGTCTCTAGGTGTATTTATACTACAGATTTGGAACATTGTTATCGCCATTAATCATGGGATTAATAATTTTTAATCATATAGATTTTGTTTCCCTTCAAAATGAACGAGCTGGAAAATCATCAGAATCAGGAAACATTGAATCAGGTGAGAAAGTAACCAAGCCAGAAAATCAGCAGAAAACACTGAATCAGTGGGGGCCAGTGAAAAGTGCCCTCATCCTGGGCGTGTTAAAGCAGGAAAAAAATTAGCAGAGGGGAACAGACAAAAAAAATTAAATGTTACAGAATATAACTCATCATGAAAACATAACACCGCCAACGCCAGAACAAGTTGATTCAATGCCAGCTATAAAAACTCCATGTGATACAAGACCTACAGCACCAAAGTCTTCAGGGAATATTGAACTTAAAACTGTTGCCATTTTGGCGCCCTTGCTGCTGCTGGGGGCTGTTATTAGGGTTAAAAAAATATATAAACAATGGCACCAAAACAAAAGCAATCAAAAAAATCTGAACCGCTAAATACAAAAAACAACAGCCCGCCAGCACCGTCAACAACAAAGCATCATTTTGATCCATTTATAATGCAATAATATTTTAAGAACTTAATTTTAAATTTTTTAATAAAAATAGATCATGGCGTATTATAAAATGATAAAGTCAATAAATAAAGACATGGAGTCTATAAAAGACATTTCCATAGACCAGAATTGTAATCAATGCGGTTGCTTTCGGATGTAAGACCTTCATTAAGATCTATGCAGAGAACGCTGAGCAAGACATCCTCAGCAATGACGCGTTTTTTGAGGCTGTGTGTACTATATTAACATCTGCTATTTAAGATAAAAACATAGATTGTTTTTTTTTGATAATTATAAGAACTTGAATAAGAACTTGGTTGTACTTAAAGGATGACTAGTTATGATCTTGAGGGGACTTAATCAAGAACTTAATCAAGAACTTATTAAGAACTTGAAGTACCTAATTAAAAACTTAATTAAAAACTTAATTAAGAACTTGGGGTGACTTGAAGTGACTTAAGTTAAGAACTTAAAAGTGACTTAAGTGTGTGCATACGTGGGGTGGGGTGGGGTGGGAAGAGGAGGTGTGCATGCATGGGGTGGGGGTGGAGGAGAGGTGTGCATGCGTGGGGTGGGGGTGGGAGGAGGAGGTGTCATGCGTGGGGTGGGGGTGGGGCACATCTGTCCCAGTTACGAGCACCACTACATCCTGTTAGACTCATGCTGCTAAAATAGGGCGTTCACACATAAACGGCTATTTATAGTAGCAGTCAGCAAGGCGGATTTCCCCACAGTCCTCTTGCTGCTAAAAATAGCCGTCATGTATAAACGGCTATTTATAGCAAGGCGGATTTCCCCACAGGCCCTCTTGCTGCTAAAAATAGCCGTTCATGTATAAACGGCTATTTATAGCGAGGCGGATTTCCCCGCAGTCCTCTTGCTGCTAAAAATAGCCGTTCATGTATAAACGGCTATTTATAGCAAGGCTGACTTCCCCACAGGCCGCCTCCCGGCTACGCACTACTCCTCTCCATACTGGTAGATGTACTAAGGTCTGCCTAGCCCTAAACTAGTTTGTTTGCCAGAACATTCGAAAATCGCCATTCAGTTGCATAAGGACACACTTGAAGGCAGATGAACTAGTTTTGAATTAGAAAAGTAGAAAAGTAATACACATCTTAACACAGATCAGCTTGCTACATGAACACTGAATCTGTAGTTAACAATCAATCAAGTCTGATACAAACTGAGAACATTTTTACTTGGGAGGAACAGCAAAAATGTTTCAAATATAATTTTTAGCATACGAATCAGCCGTGTTTACCTCCCCTTAAGAAATGAACGCCATGTTTTTTAAACATGGCTTTAGCTGTCCCAAGCCAGCTCCCAACAATCAACGCGTGATGGTTTGTTTTGCTTCGGCCACTTTCAACAATGCAGCGCCATTTATTAGATAAGAAACCATCTCATCAATAGTCAAACACGTATTAAAACTGGCTACATCTTGTTTCATTTTTCCCTTGAACCAACAAACCTTAAGATAGTCGTTCATTTCCAAAGCAGTTAGTTCACTTTTTCGTTTTCTAGAAAAACAATCTCTCCGGTTTCACAACATGCTTCGCCTAATTCTTTCAACAAATACTCTAACATGCAGTTAAAGTAAAACTTATGGCCTCGAATAACAAACCTGTTCTTCAGTAACGTTTTAGCCATTTTAAAATAACACAAGTAAAACACAGTGGTCACAACAGAGCGCAGTCAAAACACAGCCTTCTTGTGCGGTGGCTCAAACAACAATGACGACCCCGGTCGTGTCGCGTGACAGCCTCGATACGGTGTGTCGATGTGGCAATCTAGAATTTTCCAAATCATTTTCTGAGGCAATGTGGTGCAACCCAGCCGAGTGTGCTTCGTTTACACAGTGCAGGCTAGGCGCTCTGGTTGCAAAATGCCGCGAGCCGTAAATAAGTGATCAGGTTTTAGCCCCGTGTCTGCCTGTCTGTGTACAAAGTTTGTAGGTAGAAAGTCAGAAGAAGTGTTCGGATTTTATGACATTTAATTGAGAGAGAAAGAAAGAGAAAGAGTGTGTGTGTGTGTGTGGGGTGTGTGTGTGTGTGTGTGTGTGCGTGCGTGGTGTGTTTCATATGTGTGTGTGTGCGCGCGCGCTGTGTGTGTGTGTGTGTGCGTGCGTGCGTGTGTGCGCGACGTATTTTGTGAAACGCAGAACACGTATGTCTATGGCTCCGTGTCTAAATGAAAATATCACAAGCAAACCTTCGCCACACGGCCAGGTGACGCCAGCCCTACCTTATGGCGCCATAATTACAGGCCATAGGATCCGTCCAGGGTACTGCCTGCCACAAACCCCAAGCCCTCTAATTAGGGGTGTTCGCACAGTGTCTCAGCCAAGTTTTAGTTTGGTGACTGTCTCCGCAAAAATGATAGTATTGAAAATGACTGTATGCGCGAAAATGATTAGGAAAACATAGTTTGAAGTCTTACTTGTCAGAGAACTGTAATATGCCGCTTCTAGGTCACTTTCGCCCGAAAACTAGTTTGAGGGCGAAGGTGAGTTAGAAGCGGCATATTACAGTTCTCTCAGCGCAACGCCGCTAGAAACAAATTTGTCGAGTTTTAACCTTGAGTTTTAACCTTCCTTTTTAACATCATTGACAAATGTTGCTCCCCAAGGGGTCGAGCACTTTTAAAATCATTTTAGGCTCTTTGGTTATATTCATCTATATATATATATATATATATATATATATATATATATATATATATATATATATATATATATATATATATATATATATATATATATATATATAATGTGTGTGTGTGTGTGTGTGTGAGTGTGTGTGTGTGTGTGTGTGTGTGTGTGTGTGTGTGTGTGTGTGTGTGTGTGTGTGTGTGTGTGTGTGACGTTAGTTTAGAGTTGCTACAAAATACTCCAATTAAAAATATGACCAGCACGAAAAAACAACAACAACAACACTTTTAAACGGAACACTTTTGACAGAAGAAAACATCAGTACTATTTTATGAACATATGTACATAACATATTAAAAATGAAAGAACGAAACTCATAAAGAAACGAAGAAAGGAATAGAGACAGTTAGGAGGGGAAACACGCAAACTATTACGGCCTTCAGCACGTTTCGCGCGACTGTACAGTAAAGTTTTGATAGAACAGAGCCGTAACTGACACAGAGGTCATGCCAACAGTCAAAGCCGCACAGACAGAAAAGGGATGGTTTGTCGTCATGACGACAGTTGTTCAAGGGATAAAACACACTTGCGATAGCGCACAAACGCTCCCCCTTCACGCACACGTCTAAGCGTCTACGCGTACTTGAGCACACACGCACAAACACTATCACGAACGCGCACTCACACACACACACACACACACACACACACACACACACACACACACACACACACACACACACACAAACGCGCGCACGCGCGCCCGCGCCCGCACGCACGCTCGCACTCACACTCACACACTTACCTTCACGCACGCACGCGCGGACACACACACACACACACACACACACACACACACACACACACACACACACACACACACACACACACACACACACACACACACACACACACACACACACACACACACACACACACACACACACACACACACACACACAGAGGCATTCAGATGCATACCGACACGTACACACATGTAAACACACACGCACGTATAAGCAATAATGCTTGCACACACACACACACACACACACACACACACACACACACACACACACACACACACACACACACACACACACACGCATGCATGCATGCATGCATGCATGCATCCACAATGAAACAAACACATAGCTAATAAAACTGATTAAAAAAAAAATTAAACAGGAAAACAGGGCGAAAAATCAATTATATTTATATTTCAAAAGTGTCATCGATAATTTGTGGGCACTTCCTCACACAGTGCATTTTCTAGATCGATAGTAAGATCTTTCAAGCCAAAAACTAGGTGACAATTAATTCAAGCAACTTAGTTATGACACGTCTGGCAGTGATGATTCATCGTGTTAACCTCTATGTTCTATTTCATATCCAAAATAATTCTCAAGAATATTTATGCTGTTGTAGCTGACATCTGGTTGTTACAAAGCCTATGGCTTCAGTGACTCATTCTCTTCCTCTTCTCCCTGTTCGTTTCTTTCTCCCAGCTCACACACGCACGCACGCACGCACGCACGCACGCACGCACGCACGCACGCACACACACACACACGCACACACGCACACATTTGGCACACCTTTTTGCACAGACATTCAAAATCACCATTACACAAATATTACAGCTTTTTCATTCAGTTGTGATAAAAGTTCCAACGTCTAAAAAGAAACTGAACAAATATATAATCAATAACAAGAGAGAATATCACATCTTAACTCTTTTTTTCCCCACGTTAATTCTGAGAATTTTACTCATTCACACTATATATGTTGAGGTCATTGGTATATGGACAAGCTATTTTCTGTATTTTACGTCCCAAGAGGAAAACTGACACTATACAACACATTGCCATTCGTTGAAGCGGAATGATAGGGAAATGACGGCCAGACCTACAGATAAATTGTGTTCCCACCAGACAGTCCACATGACAACGAAGCATGAAGATACCGGAACCTTCCATCCCACACCCAAAGCCCGACAAACACGGACACCAGACATCCAGTCAGCTTCATTAAACAGCACTGAAAGGAGTTTGCTGGATACATAGAGCACAGGCTGCAACTCCCAACCCCGTCACCAGCAAAATGGTATTAGCTCTAGAAGCACCCTGGTCAGCTGAAGGAAAGGAGGGTGGGCCTCACGAGATCTCCCTCGCCACCTAATCCGTTTCATTTCCTCCGGTGGTTCGCTTGATGTCATCCCCACAATCCGCATTCCAAAGTTTGTGGAGAGAAGTTGTCATTTGGTCGCCGCACCCATTAGATGCTCTGAAAGCAGTCTATGTAACCTTGCCTCTCTGTTCCTGAGTTTGTCTACCAGGAAAGGGGATCTGGTCTGGAACCAAGACTAAAGCCACTACAAAAAGTAGGTTAGAAAAGGAAACACAACAATGAAAACAAGAACAGAAGATGACAACAATGTCATCAATACCAGCACTCACCTTGCAGACTTTTAGACCGTGACCAGTGTTCTTGAAGGAAAAGCCAGAAATAGGAAGAAAGGTAGAAGAGTGGCATAAACGTACAACGTCACCAGCAATGAAAATGAAATCACAGCAGCACTCCCACCCACCTCAATCACTCACTTACATGCACACATTCAAAGATGCATATTTATGTGTGCAAGAGTGCACACACACACACACACACACACGCACACACACACACATACACGCACGGACGCACGCACGCACGCACGCACGCACGCACGCACGCACGCACGCACGCACGCACGCACGCACGCACGCACACACACACACACACACAGACACACACACACACACAAGCGGGCACACAAATACATATACACACGCTCGTGCTCTTATGTACACACATACTCAAAATTTCCATCATGTAACTGATTAAAATAAACAACAACAGACAAACAGTGCTGATTTTCTGTAGAAAAAAATACGAAAGTCAAGAAATATTACTATTCCAAAAACAATTCATTCAGGTAATCATTTTATATTTTCTGAGTTTAATGTATTGACCAAATTGATGACAGTTTGCATGCTTTATGTCCCGAAAAGCAAATCTGACACTATACAATACATTGCCATCCGTTGAAGCGGAATGATAGGGAGATAACGGCCAGACCTACAGATACATTGTGTTCCCACCAGACAGTCCACATGACAACGAAGCATGAAGATACCGGAACATTCCATCCCACACCCAAAGCCCGACAAACACGGACACCAGACATCTAGTCAGCTTCATTAAACAGCACTGAAAGGAGTTTGCTGGATACATAGAGCACAGGCTGGAACTCCCAACCCTGTCACCAGCAAAATGGTATTAGCTCTAGAAATTTCGAAGGAAAGGAGGATGGGTCTCACGAGATCTCCCTCGCCACCTAATCCGATTAATTTCCTCCGGTGGTTCGCTTGATGTCATCCCCATAATCCACATTGCAAAATGTTGGAGGGAAGTGTATATTTGGCCGCCAGTCCCGTCAGACGCTCTGGAAGGCAGTGTATATAGCCTGGCCTTTCTGTTCCTGAATTGTTCTCTCAGGAAAGGGGATCTGGTCTGGAACCAAGATTTATGTAAACAGAAGAAAAAGGATAGAAAAGAAAAACTGATAATGAATAATGAACAAAAGATGGTGCCAATGTCACCAATGCCAGCCCTCTGCTTGCGGACTTTTAGACTGTGATCAATATCCTTGGAGAAAAAGCCAGACATGGTTTAAAAAAGTAGAGGAGCAACACAAATTTACAATGTTACCAGCAATGAAATAAAATCACAACAGCACCCCCACCCTCCCCAACACACTTGCATGCACACATACAAGATACACATTAATGCACGCATGCATGTGTGCACACACACACACACACACACACACACACACACACACACACACACACACACACACACACACACACACACACACACACACACACACGCACGCACGCACACACACCACACACACACACACACACACACACACACACACACACACACACACACACATACACACTAACACACACAGTAACACACACTAACACACACACTAACACATACACAAACACACACATGCAAGCGTGCCCACACATACACATATACACACTCTTGCTCCTATGCACATAGTTCCTCGATTCTCTGATTTCTGATGAACAGACAAACATTGCTGATTTTCTGTAGTAAAAAAAAAAAAAGAAATTCAAGAAATGCCATCATTATACAACAAAAATCTGTTTCCTGTTATTTATATAATATTTCCTGAGTTCAACGTATTACCCAACTTGAAGACAATTTCTATGTTTTATGTCCCTGGGGGAAAATCTGACACTATACAACACATCCGTTGAAGCGGAATGATAGGGAAATGAGGGCCAGACCTACAGATAAATTGTGTTCCCCACCAGACAGTCCACATGACAACGAAGCATGAAGATACAGGGACATTCCATCCCACACCAAAGCCAGACACACACGGACACCAGACATCCAGTCAGCTTCATTAAACAGCACTGAAAGGAGTTTGCTGGATACATAGAGCACAGGCTGGAACTCCCAACCCCGTCACCAGCAAAATGGTATTAGCTCTAGAAGTTTCGAAGGAAAGGAGGATGGGTCTCACGAGATCCCCCTCGCCACCTAATCCGATTAATTTCCTCCGGTGGTTCGCTTGATGTCATCCCATAATCCACATTGCAAAGTTTTGGAGGGGAAAGTGTAATTTGGCCGCCACTCCCGTAGACGCTCTGGAAGGCAGTGTATATAGCCTGGCCTTTCTGTTCCTGAATTGTTCTCTCAGGAAAGGGATCTGGTCTGGAACCAAGACTTATGTAAACAGAAGAAAAAGGATAGAAAAGAAAAACTGATAATGAATAATGAACAAAAGATGTGCCAATGTCATCAATGCCAGCCCTCTGCTTGCGACTTTTGGACTGTGACAAATATCCTTTGGAGGAAAAGCCAGACATGGTTTGAAAAAGTAAAGGAGCAACACAAATTTACAATGTTACCAGCAATGAAATAAAATCACAACAGCACCCACACCCTCCCCAACACACTTGCATGCACACATACAAGATACACATTAATGCACGCATGCATGTGTACACACACACACATCCACACACACACACACACACAACACACACACACACACACACACACACACACACACACACACCCACACACACACACACACACACACACACACACACACAACACACAACTAACACACTAACACATACACAAACACACACATACAAGCGTGCCCACACATACACATATACACACACTTGCTCCTATGCACACACACAATTCAATTTTAACCATCAATGCTATAGTTCCTCCCATTCTCTGATTCTGATGAACAGACAAACATTGCTGATTTCTGTAGTAGAAAAAAAAAGAAATTCAAGAAATGCCATCATTATGCAACCCAAATCTGTTTTCCTGTTATTTATATATATTCCCTGAGTTCAACGTATTACCCAACTTGAAGACAATTTCTATGTTTATATGTCCCTGGGGAAAATCTGACACTATACAACACATCCGTTGAAGCGGAATGACAGGGAAATGACGGCCAGACCTTCAGATAAATTGTATTCCCACCAGACAATCCACATGACAACGAAGCATGAAGATACCGGAACATTCCATCCCACACCCAAAGCCAGACAAACACGGACACCAGACATCCAGTCAGCTTCATTAAGCAGCACTGAAAGGAGTTTGCTGGATACATAGAACACAGGCTGGAACTCCCAACCCCGTCACCAGCAAAATGGTATTAGCTCTAGAAGTTTCGAAGGAAAGGAGGATGGGTCTCACGAGATCTCCCTCGTCACCTAATCCGATTAATTTCCTCCGGTGGTTCGCTTGATGTCATCCCCACAATCCACATTGCAAAGTTTTCAGGGGAAGGTGTACTATTTGTCGCTGCTCCCGTTAGACGCTCTCGAAGACACAGTATTTCTTGGCGTTTTTGTTCCTGAGTTTATCTGCGTCAGAAGAGTCATCTTGCATGTCAAAGAGGGGTACGAGTGAACGAGAAATCTGTTTCATACACAGTGTAGCATTCTAGTGGGCAACTTAATTTAAAGTTTAGCTTGCGTGCCTTTTTATGGGAATTCGTGCGTAAC
The DNA here is from genome assembly GCA_018398815.1 of Conus ventricosus. Taxonomy (NCBI): domain Eukaryota; kingdom Metazoa; phylum Mollusca; class Gastropoda; order Neogastropoda; family Conidae; genus Conus; species Conus ventricosus. The sequence continues at coordinate 126,438,794 of CM031597.1, read as the reverse complement.
AATATTTATCTCATGATTCCTCTCGACCAATCCTTGCGAATGCAGACAAACTGTCTCTATAACAAAATTTAAAAAGACAAGGTATTAGTACCGCCACAGGACACAGACAAACTGATTACAGGAGAAAATACAATGCATTTTGACCTCTTGGGTCTTCTTCAGGCAAAAACAAACACTTAAGACAATGAAAACGAAGAATGTATTATGGAATATGCAGTACTTCAGACAAAACAATGAAATCCAGTACGCCATTATAACTACTGAAAAACATGTGCATGTCCTTGATGCACGGATCATGCAACACCACGTAAACAACTCGTCTTAATCCTTCCACTACAAATGTAAGAATCATAATATCCATTACAATTTTCAGATTTAAAACGTTTTCTCTAATCTGGTTTTTATGAATATATACATTTTGTAATTGGTCATACGCTTTTTAAGGGACAAAGCCTATTGTTCATAAAGTTTAGAATATCACCATCATCATCATCATCATCGTCGTCATTATTATCATCATCATCATCAATATAAGAGAGAGAGAGAGAGAGAGAGAGAGAGAGAGAGAGAGAGAGAGAGAGAGAGAGAGAGAGAGAGAGAGAGAGACGAAGTCAGAGATAGAGACAGAGAATAAATGAATGAATGAATGAATGAATGAATGAATGAAACATTGTTTAATTTTTTCTTAATTTCACAATTGGAGATAAAGTAGAGGGTCGGAATGTATATCATAAAAAAAAATCACAAAAATTATGTCGGCATACACACAAGATGTTTGGCAATCGTCAAACGCGTCACCCACGGACAATTTCATCCATTGCTTTTGCGTTGGTTTTCAAAACATACCATGATTTGTCGATGTTTTGTTCTGGCTATATCTGTGTTGTTGCAGAATTCGAGTGTCTGTTTCCTTGCTTACTGTAACTCCTTTGTAAGCATCAGCAGCGTTTTCTTCTTTATCTCCTGTCGGTGGGTTAGATTGTTTGGATGGAGATTGTGCCACATTCCTTGCCGTTGACACTCTGTCAACACTGTCGGTGGGTTAGATTGTTTGGATGGAGATTGTGCCACGCTCCTTGCCGTTGACACTCTGTCAACACTGTCAACGTCACCTCCAGCGTCATCAACATCATGGTGAGCATTACTTTGTGTCCCTTCAGTCTCTAGTACCGTACCACTTGCGTTAAGAGTTGTGCATACATGCTGGCTCTCTCGCTAAACAGATCGTACATATTCACAGAAACATTGATTAACATGAAATGCCGTTGTGAGAACCAATCATCTGTCCCCGATGTACTCTTCGTTGTCCGAAAACAAAAGAACTTGCGTGTAAACGACCGGGAAATAAGGTTTTTTTTTTTTTTCAATGACGTCTTCATGCCATTGTAGAATTGCTGATGGATTCACTGACTGATAGTTTTGTTGTGTTGTCTGTTGAATCCAAGTCATTTCACTTTCATTTCTTTTGGATCTGGAAACATAGGGTTTGAACATGTTCTTTTATTTTGATTATTCATGACGCAGCTTTACCGCATTATGTCTTTACTTCGTTCTCTTCTTTTCGTTTCTTCTGTCTTTCACTGCCCTCCTTGGGAGTTCAGTGGATTGTGAAGTTTCATCCGTGGCACTGGACACACTACAAACGTACAGGTGGTGTTTCACAGAAAATGCCATAAGAGGATCGTCACAACTACTGAAGACCAGCTTCACTAAGGAGTTTTCATCCATGAGACGAAAGTCGACTCTGAGCAGGCAAAAACAAATGGTTTGTTTAAAATAGGGAATTCAGTCATTCGCAATGTTGTCAGCGAAAGTACACACACACACACACACACACACACACACACACACACACCACACACACACACACACACACACACACAACGCACGCACGCACCTACGCACGCACGCACGCACGCACGCACGCACGCACACACACACACACACACACACACACACACACACACCATAGACAATCACACACACACGCACACGCACGCACACACGCGCACGCACGCACATCCTTTCCTTTCATTTATAGATTCCCTCGTCTAATATTGCTTTCAATGAAAAGATGTTAAACTCAAAGAACGGCATGGACGAGCGCTACTGTTAACAGAAAGAGTCCACTGCAGTCGTTCTTTCCTTGACTGAAATCTAAACTTTGGAGGGGTTGGGAGGTAGAATGCGCAGAGAGGAGAGGGAGGGGAGAAAGGAGCAGAAAGAAGTTTATCTTCGGGTCTTGTGGAGTCGAGCGTCTGCGCGCCTCGCGTCATGTGTCTCTCACAACACTTACAACAGACACTTCTCCACGGGACACCATTGTACCACAGTAAGCAACGTGTGAATGATGCGCCACTGGTGACACGTGAAGATCGACAAGCGTTTGGCTGCCTCTGCCTTCTCTTCGGAAGAACGTTACTGATCTGTCTTGAGCCAGTGTATTCTAGCCACTCTCTGAGATGTCCGGAAACCTTCGACTGGCATGTTGAACACTTTGTAAAATATAGCTTTTCTTCCTCCGCCGTTTCAAAGTTGTCGTGCTGGCAGCTTAGCAAGGGAAACTACTCAGAGAGAGAGAGAGAGAGAGAGAGAGAGAGAGAGAGAGAGAGAGAGGAGAGAGAGAGAGAGAGAGAGAGAGAGAGAGAGAGAGAGAGAGAGAAATCTGAAATCTGAAATCTGAAAT
>CM031597.1:126419889-126427389 GCA_018398815.1 Conus ventricosus | reverse complement strand
ACATGCATAATGCATACACCTCCGCCCTGCTCATGCACCTACATATACAAAATTTGGTGTGCGAGAAGGAGAGCGGAGAGAGGGGGAGACGAGACGAGAGAGTGAGAGAGAGAGGAGGAGTGAGAGAGGAGAGGACGGAGACAGAGACAGAGACTGAAAGACAGAGAGACATGGAGAGGACAGAGTGAGTGGAGGACAGAGAGGAGAGAGAGAGAGGGAGACCGAAGAGAGAGAGAGAGAGGAGAGATAGAGAGTGTGTGTGTAGCTGTGTGTGAGAGATGAGATGAGAGCGGAGGAAGCAGAGATCGAGAGGGTGAGAGATGTGAGAGATGAGAGAGTGGTCGAGAGTGGGGGAGAGATGAGAGAGTGAAAGAACACGTCTTAATGGTTAGCCTGGAATGACAGGTCGGACGGAATAAGGTGTGCTAAAATCACACCCGTACCGGGTGTGAATATTATTTTTTTCTCTGAGCTTCTCAGCATAAGTTACATGCAATGCATACCCTGTCCCTGCTCATGCCCCTACAAAATACCTAAAATGGAAGAGCGAGTGAGAGATGAGAGAGAGGAGAGGAGGAGACGAGAGTAAGAGTCGCGATTGGGAGTGAGAATGACGAAGATGAGAGGAGAGACAGAGACAGGAGACAGAGACAGAAAGACAGAGAGAGAAGAGAGACAGAGAGAGAGAGACAGTGAAGAGGAGAGAGAGAGGAGAGAGAGAGAGAGAGAGAGTGAGATAGAGAGTGTGTGTGTGTGTGTGTGAGAGGAGAGAGATGAGAGAGCGGAGAGAGAGACGAAGACAGAGAGAGAGAGAGGAGAGAAGGGGGGGAGAGCTGAGAGATGAGTGAGCGAGAGGAGAGGAGATCCTAGTATGTTGGTTTTGCCTAGCAAGAATAGTTCGGACGAATTGGGTGTGACTAAAATCACCACCCATGTCGGTGATCTGATATTTTTTTTTTTTCTGAGCTCTCAGCATAAATTCATGCTCATGCCTACACCTCCGTCGCTCATGCCACGACAAATACAAATATGGAGAGAGAGAGAGAGTAGAGAGAGAGAGAGGTAGAGAGAGAGAGAGAGAGAGTGAGGGAGGGAGATAGAGAGAGAGAGAGAGAGAGAGAGAGAGAGGGAGGGAGAGAGAGAGGGAGGGAGAGAGAGATAGAGAGAGAGAGAGAGGGATGGTTGGGGTGAGCAGAGGAGAGAGAAGAGAGAGAGGGAGGGGAGGAGAAGAGAGAGAGAGAGGTGTGAGAGAGGAGAGTGAAGAGAGAGAGAGAGAGTGACGTGAGAGAGAGAGAGAGAGCGACGGAATGACCCACAGACAGATTGAACAGGAAACTGTGACTGTACCGCATAGCCCTCCACTCCCTAAATCATACGCACCTGCTTTATATGTTCAACACTTTTCCATGTTTGCTGCAAGTACCATAGAAAACGCCCAGTAACGGAAACGGCAAAGGTATATTTCGTCGAGCGGAAGCAAACAGCGGAGTAAAGCGGCAGGTGACAGGTCCGACAGGATCCAATCACAAACCGACCGCCTGTTTGACAAGAAACCGACAATCAGACTTCCTCAAACAGCGCCATTATCACTAAAGCTGGCCGTCATGTCACACGGGATGGAGTGTGATCGATTGACAATTCCTGGACTCGGAAATTGTCAGTCTGAAGCTGTTGACTGATCAGGATATCAGCGTTTTGTGGTAAATGTCCTCTGCATGTATGTTTTTTTTCTTCAATGGTTTTTCCTATTTCTCCACATCAAAGTAAATTCTTTTCACATTTTTTACTTACTTCCTCCCTCCTTTTTTTTTTCCCTACTTCTTTTTCTTCCAACAAGTAACCATGTTCTAGCTTCGCCGTACATGTTTGAATGTGCTTATGGACATTGTCAGGGGACGTTTAGTATTTTGGCGTTTGACACAAAGCGTCGGCTTTATTTATGTTGTTGTTTTGGTGTAGTGAACTCATTGGCTCGTGTATGCGAAAAAAAGAGAACGGAAGGAAGAAGGGAAAGAGAAAAAGAGGCATGAGTAAGAGAGAGAGAGAGAGATGGAGAGAGGAGAGAGAGAGAGAGTAGAGAGAGGAGGAGAGAGGAGAGAGAGAAAAAGAGAGAGTGTGACGAGAGAGAGAGAGAAGTGGAGAGAGATGAATGGAGAGAGAGAGAGAGAGGTCTTGACAGGCAACGACAGACTTTCAAAGGAGAGAGAGAAAGAAAGAAACGAACACAGGAAAGAAAGTAGGAAGAAAAACTACATGGAGCAAATGTTCATTAGAAACTTGTAGGTGACGTTGATTATCCAACAGAGTAAGTGCAATGTTTAACGAATTTTGTAGGCTTCAGGATTTAAGCACACACCACCCCCATCCCTCCCGCCATTAGGAATGGACACATCTGCCGCGCCATCCTTGCGACGTAATAAACGTCCTTAGCCATGGTGATGAGAGTCGTTACCTTTGCGGGAGACGGTAACACTGACAGGTTCACAATCGTTAAACGAATTGCGTTGGTATGTCTGCCAAGGCTGGGTTTTCATGCGATCCGGAGTGTGAGCGTGTGTACATGCGTGCAGACACGTGTGGTGTGTGTGGGTGTTGTGTGATGGGTGTGTGTGTGTGTGTGTGTGTGTGTTGTGTGTGTCGGGGTGTGTTGAGTGAGGTGCGTTGCGTGCGTGCGTGCGTTGCGTGCGTGACGTGTCGTGAAGCTGCGTGCGAGCGTGCGTGTGTTGTGTGTGTGTGTGTTTGTGCGTGTGTGCGTGCGTGCGTGCGTGCGTGCGTGCGCGCGAGCGTGCGCGCGCGCGTGTGTTTGTGTGTGTGGTGTGTGTGTGTGTGTGCTGTGTGTGTGTCTGTGTGTCTGTTGTTACGTCTGTGTGTGTTGTTGTGGGTTGTGTGTGTACGTTGTGTGTGCGCGCGTAGTGCTTTTGAATCAGTAGATGTGATGAGCGTGGCTGCGTGTGTTATGCCACGGAATTTGTGTCTGTCCACACACGTGCAGATGCTTGTGAATGTGTGCGTGCGTGCGTGCGTGTCGTGCGTGCATAGTGTGTGTGTGTGATGAGTGTGTGTGTGTGTGTGTGTTGTTGTGTGCGCGTATGTATTCAGAACGAGGATAAATAGAGATTAAACCACAACTACGTCTTTTGAAACAGTATATTTCGCAATACTACAAGTTTTATCACTAAACAAACCAATACTTGAAACTCATACATCGCATATTTACAACTAGCGGGATAAAGTTCCTAACACACGAGAGAGAGAGGAGAGCAGAAAAGTGAGAGTGAGAGAGAGGAGAGAGGAGAGATGAGAGTGGAGACGAGAGAGTGAGGAGCAGAGGAGAGAGAGAGAGAGCGTGGCCGAGAGCGGAGGAGAGTAGAGAGAGAGAGAGAGAGAGTGAGGAGAGCGGAGACCGGGAGCGAGGTGAGATAGGAGTGAGGGAGAGAGAGGTGAGAGAGAGAGAGAGAAGAGGAGAGGAGGGGCGGGGTGATGAGAGGGGGAGAGAGAGAGTAGAGATAGAGATAGAAAGAGAGAGACGAGAGAGAGATGAGCTAGAGAGAGAGAGGATGAGTGGAGAGATGAGAGAGAAGAGAGAGCTTGGTGTGACATCTTCAAGAAGCAAAGCCATTTCAAATGTTTATCATCGTTCTGTTCTTCGGCACTTCATTGTCACCTTCTTCTGCTTTCATGACCCCCATGCTTCACAGATATCCGTATTCGCCCTCCCCTCCCTCTCTCTCTTCTCTATCTCAGCTCACCTCGTCAACACTCTTCTTCCCTTCTCTCCCTTAATCTTGTCTTTGGACTGTCCCCTTGCTAAATGTACTCGCACGTGCGCGCCCGTGCGCACCCGCACACACTACAACACACAAACACACACACACACACACACACAAAACACACCACACCACACACACAGAGAAACACACACACCAACACCCACAACAACACAGACACACTCACACACACACCACAACCACACCACACACACACGCCGCACGCACGCAGCACAATCGCACGCACGCAAGCACGCAGCAAGCCGCACGCACGCTCGCACACACACACACACACACTCACTACACACACACACAACAAACGCGAAAACAACAAGTATGTGGAAAAATCTCCAGAACGTGTGTTGCACACACACACACACACAACACACAACACACACAACACAACACACCACACACAAAAACCACAACACCCACCCAACACACACACAAAATCTCTCTCTCTTTTCTATCTCTCTCTCTCTCTCTCTTCTCTCTCTCTATCTCTCTCTCTCTCTCTCTCCTATATCTCTCTCTATCTTCTCTCTCTCTCTCTCTCTCTGCACCGCAGACATCTGCACCAGTGCACAGGTCCTTGGCAACGTGTCCAAGAATTTTTGCCTTTCTCTCTTTGGAACTTCCGTTTTCTACAATGTGTTCCATTTCTCGAGTCTTCCTCCACCCCACTCCCACCATTTTTTCTTCTACGAAACGTTCCTCCTAAAGGTTCATCCCTTCTTCACCGCCTCCTTCTGTAAGCTGCAAAGAGATGCATTCCTTCTCTCCTCCAGCTCTTTGTTAGTGTCTAAAGGTGTATCCTTTCTCCTACCCCCTCACTGCCTCATCTTCTCTGAACGTGTCCTAAAGGTGTGTATTTTTTCCATCATTAGACAATTTCATCGGTGTGGATTACCCCTCTAACCCTCCCCCACTTCTGCAATCTGTATTATGTATTAAAGATGTTATGGTTGTATGATGAATATGTTTTAAAGATCTTATGTTCCCCTCTAGCCTCTTCTAAATATGCTTCTAAAAGTATGGCTGTTCCTCTCCTCCTCATCTACTTGAAAATACAACTGTATGACCATTACTCTCCCACAACTCTAGTGGTGTCAAAGGTGTGGCCTTTCTCTCCCACCACCTTGAACGTTTTGTTCCATATGTATGGCCTTTCTCTCCCACCATCAATCTGAACGTGTCCCCAAGGTGTGGCCTTTCTCTCCCCCACACCTCTGAACGTGTCCCAAAGGTATGGCCTTTTCTCTCACCCACCCCCACACTCCAATCTTCATCTGAACGTGTCCATAGGTTGTGGCATTTCTCTCCCCCACTCTGATGTGTTACAAAGGTGTGGCCTTTCTCCCACACCTCTGAAGTTTTGTCCAAGGAGTGTGCCTTTTCCCCCCCCCCTCAACTCTGATAGTGTCCCAAAGGTGTGGCCCTTTCTCTCCCCCCTACCTCTGAATAGTGTCCAACGGTGTTGCCCTTTCTCTCTCCACCCCCACACCCTGAACGTGTCCCAAAGGTGTGACCTTTCTCTCCCCCCCACCACCTCTGAACGTGTCCAAAGGTGTGACCTTTCTCTTCCCCATCACCCTGAACATGCCCCAAAGGTGTGACCTTCTCTTCCCCACCACCTCTGAACGTGTCCAAAGGTGTGGCCTTTCTCTCCCGCATCACCACTGAACGTGTCCCAAAGGTGTGACCTTTCTCTTCCCCCCCCCCTACCACCTCTGAACGTGTCCTAAAGGTGTGACCTTTCTCTTCCCACCACTCTGAACGTGTCCCAAAGGTGTGGCCTTTCTCTCCCGCATCACCACTGAACGTGTCCCAAAGGTGTGGCCTTTCTCTTCCCCACCACCTCTGAACGTGTCCTAAAGGTGTGACCTTTCTCTTCCCTACCACCTCTGAACGTGTCCCAAAGGTGTGGCCTTTCTCTCCCGCATCACCACTGACGTGTCCCAAAGGTGTGCCCTTTCTCTTCCCCACCACCTCTGAACGTGTCCCAAAGGTGTGACCTTTCTCTTCCCCACCACCTCTGAACGTGTCCCAAAGGTGTGGCCTTTCTCTCCCGCATCACCACTGAACGTGTCCCAAAGGTGTGACCTTTCTCTTCCCCCCCCCCCTACCACCTCTGAACGTGTCCTAAAGGTGTGACCTTTCTCTTCCCCACCACCTCTGAACGTGTCCCAAAGGTGTGGCCTTTCTCTCCCGCATCACCACTGAACGTGTCCCAAAGGTGTGGCCTTTCTCTTCCCCACCACCTCTGAACGTGTCCTAAAGGTGTGACCTTTCTCTTCCCTACCACCTTGAACGTGTCCCAAAGGTGTGGCCTTTCTCTCCCGCATCACCACTGAACGTGCCCCAAGGTGTGACCTTTCTCTTCCCCACCACTCTGAACGGTGTCCCAAAGGTGTGACCTTTCTCTTCCCACCACCTCTGAACGTGTCCCAAAGGTGTGGCCTTTCTCTCCCGCATCACCACTGAACGTGTCCCAAAGGTGTGGCCTTTCTCTTCCCCACCACCACTGAACGTGTCCCAAAGGTGTGACCTTTCTCTTCCCCACCACCTCTGAACGTGTCCCAAAGGTGTGGCCTTTCTCTCCCGCATCACCATGATCTGAACGTGTCCCAAAGGTGTGACCTTTCTCCCCCCCCACCACCTCTGAACGTGTCCAAAGGTGTGCCCCTGTTCCACTGTGTACCTTTGAATGCGTCCAAAGGGTGACTGTCCTAGAGGTATATCTGTTTTCCCCCTAATAATAATAATAAATAATAATTAATAATAATAATAATAATAATAATAATAATGGTTTTCTTATATAGCGCTTATTCAAACGAGTTTCTCTAAGCGCTATACAAAGTCATACTTCATTCACCCTTCTCATATACAATAATACACCTTACACCCAGCTACAAATACTATTACTACAATAACTAACAAATCCTTATCCTACGAGTGTGACATTCACTTATTTTTCAATATCACTACAAAAGCTTAATCCTATAACGTTCAATCATACAACAAATACATATAATAGAGAACATACACATACACTACATTTGAAAAAGGCCCAGACGGCTATGAGATAGGTTGTACCCCCCCCCCCCCCCCACACCACACACACACGCACACAGCATTGACTAATTATGAGGAAAACAGATGGGTTTTAAGTTTGACTTGAAAGAAGATATAGAATTGAATGTCTGAGAGAGTCTGGCAGTCTGTTCCACGTCGCTGGAGCTTGAAAAGAGAAAGATCTTTCACCAGTAGTAGTCTGAAGCGAGTCATTCGTAGAAGGCGGTCGTCAGCACAGGAGCGTAGGTGTCGAGAGGGGTGTAGATTTTAAGGAGATCTGAGAGATAAGAAGGTCCATTTTCAAAGAGAGCAGAGAAAGTGAGAGTTGAGATTTTGTACGAGATGCGGTTTGAGACAGATAGCCAGTGAAGAGAGTGAAGTAGAGGCGAAATGTGATCATATTTTCCTGCTCTACATACGACTCGGGCTGCATGATTTTGGATTCGCTGTAATCTTTCTATCAGGTATTTTGGAAGGCCGGCCAAAAGTGAGTTGCAGTAATCTATTCTAGATAAGACAAATGCACAAATGAGAGTTTTTGTAGCATCTGTAGAGAGAAGGTGACGTACGGAGCTGATTCTTCTTAGTTCTAAATAGGCAAACTTGCAAATATTTGAATCCTGTTTCTCAAAGAAAAGGGAATGGTCAAGAATGACCC
>CM031597.1:126412389-126414889 GCA_018398815.1 Conus ventricosus | reverse complement strand
GAACATGTCCTAAAGGCGTGGCGTACCTGTCCCGCTCCACCCCGTCACTCTGAACGTGACTGAATGATCCTAAGCATATCTGTTGTTAGTGCATCAGAATGTGTGACGTAGGAATGTTGCTACTGAGAAGTATGCATGAAGTCGGAACTAAAACCTTGTGCAACTCCTTTTGGACCTTTACTTTTAACCAATATGATGTTGGCTTATAATAAGGTCTTTGTGAATGGTATATACATAAAACATTATTTACGCATCAACTGCATACCAATGAGCAGCTAGTCAAATCCGCAATGTTGAGAAACATGGGGAAATAAGAAAGCTACATAAACCAGCGAATGTACTTCATTGAAAGCTGTTATGAACGTTCAGCTGCAGTAAAGGAATGCCTGTCATTTTCCATCATCAACAAGGCCTGTCATCGTGTCACTTATTCTCTGTAAACTGACATACGAGGTGTTGAGATACAGAGCTTTATTGATGTCTTCGTTCCCTGTTAATTAATCTAACAGGTAAACAGATGTAAAACCTTACTGACTAACTCGTTCTCTTGTAGACTGACGTAAGGGAGGATCCAGTGTACATCTCTACCCAAAGAACGGATGCCATAAACTAGCAGAGTCCGCAACAGAATTCAGAGTTGACCAAGGCATGTGACTACGCTGGTCTGTGATCATCAGCTGTCTTTCCTGCATTCTCCACCTCCCCCATCGCTACCCCTACCGGACTGCCATCTCCATCCAGCCTTCTTCCTGTTCTTGCACAGCAGGGCAAACGGCTGGCGCACTGTCATTCATGCTGCAGGCAATCAGGGCTGCATTGAGACAACCATAGTACTGACATGGGCAAGTCCTTTGGACTTGTATGGGAAGCTGGACCTTCCCGCCTTCACAGTCTCCACTATCTTGCGAGCATACCGCAAGCATAGCTGGTAAGTTGACGGGTCACCGACCCTCAACTCTAGGGCTTGTCTACCTTGTATGCGAAGCTGAAATCGGCGGACTGCGCGGAAGAAACCCTGTGGTCAACGGGCAGAAAGGCGATTTCCTGCAACGCGTTTAGAGCGCACAGGGTGTGTCAAGACACAAAAGCGTCACGGTCATCCACTGCACCCCAATCTAACTCCAGCTGTCTCGACTTCGTCTTGCCACTGGACACAGATAGACTGGGGCGAGAGAGTGAGGCTGACGACGCGCAACTCTCCCTCACTATAATCCAAGTCAAGCGCAAGTCCTGACTTCAAACCCCACAGCGCAACCTCAAGTCCTGTGGCGATTGGCAAGTGGCGAAGGCAGCAGGTATGGACACACTGGGAGCTGTCAGTCACGAGCCTGCACACAGGCCGCCCAGGGCATGCGGTTGCTCTCCACTGGACGAAGCAGAAGTGGAGTTCGGCAGCCCCCTGGGTGTCTGAGCAGCCCTTTTTAGGACCGCACTGCTCACCTCCTAGCAAGAGGAAAGGGCTAGAAAAGGTGCCCTAAACATTGCCTACTTCACCTAACCCTGGCCAGCAAATCTCGGCTGCCGGGGTGTCCTCCCAGCGGTCGAACTAGAAGAAAACAAAAACAAAGGTGCTCAACCTCGGCACATGGAACGTGCGAACTCGACTGGACAACGCCGAAGCAGACATACTAGAACGAAGAACTGCACTGGTCGCCAAAGAACTTGCTCGCTACAACGTCGACATAGCAGCACTCAGCGAAACACGCCTAGCGGACAAAGGCCAGCTCACAGAATGTGGTGGAGGATATACATTCTTCTGGAGCGGACGCAGCGGTACTGAACGGCATGAGGCAGGCGTGGGATTTGTCATCAGATCCCATGTCACCCGGAAACTTGTCAAGCTCCAGGAGGGCATAAACGACCGCCTTCCGCTTGGAAACAAGAAGAGTGCAACACTAATCGGCGCGTACGCTGACCAACCCAGATGTCATCAAGGACAAGTTCTACAAAGAACTAGACACTCTCATCGCAGTAGATGACAGGCTGCCCAAGACACGAGAGGATGACCACAGCAGCTATGAAGAGCAGTGGGAGGCCTTCAGAGATGCAGTCTACTTTACTGCCCTCGAATACCTCGGACCTTCCTTGTCCTTGTCCTTGATCCCTTAGACTCCCATCCGTAGGGGCACCTGTGTAGCTCTGACAACCAGTCCTCTCCATTCATCCCGGCACTCCTCCTCCTCAACACGTCCCTCAACTCCAGGCCCGTCCACTCTGTGATGTTGTTTTCCCATCTCTTTCTTTGTCGAGCTCTCCACTTCCTCCTCGTACTGTGCCCTGCAGGATTGTTTTGCAAGGCCTGATGACCTCGTGACATGTCCATACCACTTCAGCTTGCGTTGTTTAACTGAAGTGAGGAGATCTGTATATGGACCGATTTCATTCTCGATGCGTCTCTTTACTTCCTCGTTGGTGATGTGATCTCTGTATGAAATGCCAAGGAGTCTTCTATAGCACCTCATTTCAACTGCTTTGATCCTTTTTTCGAGGTCAGCTTTTA
>CM031597.1:126344889-126407389 GCA_018398815.1 Conus ventricosus | reverse complement strand
ATCGCTAGTTCTAGCTCTGTAGATAACTTGTTAAACACTCGTATTTCGTTTTCTCGGTGAGGTTTGCCTGAAACTATATCAAATGCGTTGCTAAGGACACAGTTAAAGTCTCCAGACATAACAATATCTTTGCCACTGTAATCTTTTCATTTTTTCTTGAATTAGTTTAAAAAAGCCAACTTTTCAACATTATTATTTGGCACATATATGTTTACTAGATACAAGTCATATTTATCATGAGAGACTGAAACCATCAAGATTCTGTTTTGTACCATTTCCAAGGTTACTTTTCCAGCGAAGTGTTTAGCCACCAAAATCACTTCTCCCCTGCTTTTGTTTATTCCTCTATTATAGAAGATTCTGCCTCCCCATTGTTTTTCCCACACTAAGACATCGTTATCAGTGATATGAGCTTCTTGCAAACAGACTAATCAAATGTTTCATTTTGTCTGGAGACTTTATCCATTGATGATTAACATATTATTGGTTTGGATTCTTTTGTGTATTATATCTTCTATGTTTACATGTTTCTTTCGTAAGTAATTTCACAGTAAATACCCTTCATAACTCGACACAAGAGGAGCTTTTCAAAGTCGCAGTCCATTTTCAAGAGCCAAATCCTCATTGGTGAAACAGTCCAAGCAATGCCAAGCATTAACGGGACACGTCCACGTCGGATGGGCCATACTGTGTAGTATCACGGCGACGTGAACGGCCTCGGACTTGTTTTGCCTGTTTAAATTTACCTCCTTTGTCAGGACTGGCAGTGTCCTGAGAACGGCGCCGTTTGGGGGTCTCTGACGGTCGGCGAGTCGGACTCTGCCGCTCCAGGGAGGAACCCAGAGTGGTCTGCCAAATGCTGGAGCGTCCTCTGTCTTGGCGGATGTTCTTGTTTTCCTTCCTCTTCTCCTCACTCTGCACCTCACACTCCTGCATCTCTCTGTCATCCTCACTCTCCCCCTCCCTCTCGCTCACGTTCCCCTTCCTCTCATCAGTCACCCCGACACTGTACCCGTGGCTGAGCTGACGCGGTGACGTTGCAAGAGGGGTCCTGTGACGGTACAAAGTGTCGGCATGCGGACACTTTGTTCCCTGCGGACACTTTGTACCGTGAACTGACATTCAAAGTGTCCGCGAGGTGACATATAACTTACAAAAGCGGAACAAAGTGTCCGCAGCCGTTTCAGCCTCAGTGTGAGTGGGTGAATGTGCACGTACACTCACATGCGCGTGCATGCGTGTGTTGTGTGTGGTGTGGTGTTGTGTGTGTGTGTGTGTGTGTGTGTGTGTGTGTGTGTGTTGTGTGTGTGTGTGTGTGTGTGTGTGTGTGTGGTGTGTGTGTGTGTGTATCTTAATTTTTTTTTAAATGTTAAATTTTTGTTGACTACTATTTTCTGCAACAGCGCACAAAGTTTAGATTACGCTCTCGTGCGCGCGCACGCGCCCACACCCACACACACACACACACACACACACACACACACCACACACACACACACACACGCACGAACACACGCACGCACGCACGCACGCACGCACACACGCACGCGCACACACGCACACGCAAACCTGTGAACATTGATGCAGAGGCAGGAACAGGATTGCCAAAGCCAGCTCTATGTTTGGGAGACTCCGTGAAAATGTCTGGGAGCTACCATGCAGTGGTACTAACCACTCTCCTCTATGCCAGTGAGACCTGGACTGTCTACAGCAGACATGTCAAACAGCTCAACCATTTTCACCTCAGCTGTCTTCGCAGACTCCTACACATCAAGTGGCAGGACAAAGTCCCAGACACTGAGGTCTTGGAAAGGGCCAGCATCACCTCGTCAGAATGCCAGATAGTCGACTGCCGAAACAACTGCTACATGGAGAACTGAGTCAGGGCAAGCACAAAGTTGGGGGCAGAAGAAACGTTTCAAGGACTGCCTCAAAGTGTCCCTCAAAGGCCTAAACATCAGCCTCAACACCTGGGAGTCGCTTGCCCTGGACCGCCCAGCCTGGCGAAGCAGCATCACAAAGGGTGCATGTACATCAGAGAAGAGACGCACAGCAGAAGCTGAGAGAAAGCGAGCCGCGCGCAAGGCCAGAGCTACCTCCACCTCCACTTTAGCACCCACCCATATGTGTCCCACATGTGGGCGTTCCTTCCGGGCCCAGATCGGCCTCACCAGCCACCTGCGGACCCACACTCAGCGATCTTCCATCTGAGATTGAAGTCATGGTCATCTTCGAAATCGAATGACGAACAACAGTACTGACGAGAAGTGAGGACATAAAATTAAAAAAAAAAAAGAAGACACATAAAAGTAAGGGGAAAACCAAATTGAATGAATATAACTGGTTAAAAAAACTGATGTTGAAAAAGCTAATAAAGCGTTAGAAAGTGTGTGCAAGTGTGTGTGTGTGTGTGTGTGTGTGTGTGTGTGTGTGTGTGTGTGTGGTGTGTGTGTGTGTGGTGTGTGTGTGTGTGAGTTGGACAACAGAAGTGCAGAGGTGTGTGTCTCTGTAACTGGCACAAGATATCAACTTACACAGAGCTGAAGTCATTGAGATGTAATGTATGAAATTAGGTTACACAGACAGAGGGTTGGAGTGTTTCCATTTATCTCTGCTGTTTTAGGTTCTCAACTATAAGCACATCATTCTCTGTAGAGACTGTCTCTGGAACCCCTTTTGTTCTTGTGTAGTTTCTCTTTTCTTCTTTTTTGTTTTGGTCTTCACAGTTTCTTCATTGTCTCTTTGTTTTTTTTTTTTGTCTTTCCTCGTTTTATACGGTGTTTACTTTCTTCATGGTATGTTATTACCTTATACGTTACATCAATTGTTCATTAGCCGGCATTGTTTTAGTAGTTTGTTACCGGCTGACGTTGTCAAACCTATCTTTGAGCTGAACGTGCTCTAGGGACATGTTCCATCCACATCGGCTCTAACAATTTCCATCGATATAATGAGGTCTGAACTGATAAGGCGGGGGTGAATTGCCCAATGGGTAGACGTCGTTTGACGTTCCTCTCTCTGTGATCAGCCGACCGTTTTCCTTTCTTCTTGCTGGTCTTTAGACTTCAGAATTGTCCAAGAGAACATTCTGAAGCCATGCCCCGCATCCCTGGCTTACAAAAGACATTGGTCAGAAGAATTACACTCAGTGCCTCTCGTTCCTCAGCCTGTCGTTTGGCTGTGTATGACTGAGCAAACTGAGCTGGCCTGTCAGATGTGAGTGATCGGCAGAAAACTGCCATCGGTAAGACCAGTTGGAGAATTACTGCATTGCTAAACAAAGAAACAAATTACAGAATAAACACAACGTGTTTTGACCAATTGGCACGACAAATGTCATTTAAGGCTAACAAAACTAAAGACGCGCATACAATCGCTTGTCTCTTTGATCTGGGTTCAAGACCAAACTTTACATCCATATTTAAACAATAAGTGACTGTCGGTTCCATCCATATCTAAGTGAGAAGTGACTGTCTGCCCATTCTTCTTTTTCAAACTTTACATCCATATCTAAGTGGTAAGTGGCTGTCTGTTTGTTCTTCATTTTCGTTGTCTTAAACATTATTTGCTCGTGCTGTAATTTGTGTATTTGTTCCTTCGTTTGTCAGCGTAGTAAATCTGTATTACTCTGATTTCAATTTCTGCCTGCAGTCATCGCACTTTGAAACCTGCCATCAATGAAGAACATGACAGAGGAACGGGCACATGCATGGCGCAAGGTCTGGCAGACAGTGTCTGTAAAGCAATGATTTCCGTGAAGAAGAGGCAAGAGTGTATAGCAGAAAGTAACCTTGCAAAGGTGATTACAGCAAGAAAAAGGTAAAGGTGTACGGCAGAACATACCCGTTAGGGTTCGGGTTAGGTTAGGGTTTGGCAGAAAGTACCGAAAAAGGAGATTTCAGCGAAATAGACAGGTATGGTGTATGACAGCCGTACAAAAATGATTTCAGCAATGACGAGAAAAGCCATTTGTATGGTAGACAATGTCTGTGCAAAAGTGAGTTCAACAAGGGGAACGTTATGTGTATGGCGCCAAGACGTGGCAGAGAGTAACCGTCAATGATTACAGCAAGGAATAGGATGGGGGTGCTGTGCCACGGCCACCCAGCTAACACACACACACACACACACACACACACACACACACACACACACACACACACACACACACACACACACACTGAGAGAGAGAGAGAGAGAGAGAGAGAGAGAGAGAGAGAGAGAGAGAGAGAGAGAGAGAGAGAGAGAGAGAGAGAGAGAGAGAGAGAGAGAGAGACTCGCAGCAATAAACAGAAAGGTAGAGACGTAATGTGAAAAATCGGCAACACACTGACAAAAAACACATGAAAAATCCACAATTACAAAATATATTTCCGTGGACAGTCAAATGTCATGATATGTTTTAGTCATCGATCGTTCAAGAAGATCAAGATTACAATGACGAAAAGACAATCAAGCTCTGTTATGTTGAGATCACAATGATCAAAAGACAGTCAAGCTCTGTTATGTTGAGTTCTTCTTCCAGGCACCAACTGCGCTCAAACGAGACTTTTCCTGATGACAGTTTTGAGTTCATCTGATTTGTGTGGGACGGTTTACAGTCCTCAGTTTACAGGCAGTTATGACGTCCGCGTCCTACAGGTTTGACATGTACAGGTATACTTTGTGTACTGTAGACATTTTCGGGAGCTTTTTGTGACTGTATATTTAGGCATGCGTGGTTTGGTGCCACAAGACTCTATAATCTTTCCCATCCCTTCTTATTATGTGAGGCCTTATTGGTGCTCTTCGTGCTCTTTAGTTTATAATTTCCTCACATTTGGTAATACCACACCTTAATCAGTATTTTACAGGACAGGGAGAAAAGGAGAGGAAAAAGAAAGGAGAGATAAACGTGCACGCCTTTATGAAGAGAAAGAAAGAGGGGGGGGGGGGGATGGTGGGGTGTCTTGTTCTTGGAATAAAAGCAGTAGTAAAAAGCAGCACACAAAGAAAGGTAAAGAAGTGTAATGGTTTTACGGATCACGCTGCTTTTACTACATCAATTTCAGATTGTTTATAGAAATGCTGAACAAATGTGGAACACCAATATATAAATGCTTAAAACACATAACATTTGCAATGGGTATAACAACCAGATACTGAAAGTATACAAATAAAGTGGAGTGGGATAAGGTGTCACATTACACCTGTACAACAAAAGCCATAAAAGCTGTGTATATGTATATCTCAGTACACTCTCTCATCTACAAGAACTAGCCAATGCTCTGCATTATATTGGCTGGTTTGGAATGTGATTAATTGTGCTCGTTTCCGGTGAACGTTCACAACGTCATTGCCTACTCGAAGGTGATTCTTACCGTCTGGATATGGTCCATTGTGCTATTGTAAGAAGACAACAGAACGAAATTTGAAGGTAAACACGAGCTGGAAGATCTGTATTACCACTCGGGTGTTCTAAGCGAAGGCTGGCCTCTCCTCTCCTCTGACTATCATCCGTTCTGCCCCAGCAGTCAGAGCTTGGCTACAGTTCAGCCATCTTAGTCCATGCAAGTCAGCTGAGACTGCCATGAGAGGCAAAGAGAACCAACGTGGAGCACATGTCCTGCACATCTCTGCCGTTTGATTTGCTGATGACCAAGTTACCTCTGGCCACGAGTTCCAAAGTGAGATGCTTCATTACAGCTGGGGTGGAGAAAGATCTTAAAATCACAAGATATGGTAAGAGAAAGAAATGTGCTGACTAATTTGTTGCCACATATGCAACGCATGCGCGCACGTGCAACACACACACACACACACACACACACACACACACACACACACACACACACACACACACACACACACACACACACACACACACACATTTGATTGTTGTTTAAGCAGACCTTAGACCTCAACTCCCTCCTTGCCCCCAGCATAATTTCATGTGAAGGTCTTAGCAAGCAAAGACGAAGCACTTGTTTCATGAATTATGTCACAATGTTAGGTCTCGACTTTCACCATGATCAACCGATATGTACGTCGATCAGAAATGATAATCAAAATGACAAGAAGATGTGGCTCTATGATGAAATACCACAGACTAACAGCTGGAAGATTGCATTTTCGAACTGCATCTGTGAAAGTTCAGGGTCTCTTCGGTGAGGGTTGTCCAACAGTGAGTGTTTTTTTTCCATACACCAAGCATTTGAATGAGATCGAAGGACCCTATCTACTGCTCTCTGTGAGTAATTTAGAGTTTGTGACATGGCATTGTGGCTACAGTAGGAAAGCGTGCAAAGATGCTTCAGAACTAAATGTAACGACAGACCAGAAAGGTAAAGGGGTACTTCCTTTAGCATTTGTTTTTACAAAAGTTACTTTGGAGTAACCATCATAAAGTAAAACCCGGTTGATACATATTACATCAACATTTGCATCAGTTGCACGACTGGCAGACAGTCAAATTTACGCTGTAAGGACATTTAGGGGGAAATCAGCAAGCTATGAACAGGTAATTTCTTTTAATAGGAAAAGTCATCGATATCGTTCTATAGCAAAAGAATTACCGTCACTTATGTCATCAGAAAAGCCTTTTTTGTTATCATTCGAACTCTGTACCTTGCTGTAAAGAATATCAGATGTGAGAATCTGCCAGGAGATTTGTTCACTGTAATAAGTATAAGGGATGACGATATTTGAAATTCCTGTAACTTATTTGTTTTCTGAAATTTGATATAAGCGCTGATCAAATGTAAAACTCTAATGAGCTAATTGTTTTCTCCGTTAATTGATGCAAACAGTGATGACATGTAAAACTCCCCTGACATGTTCTCTTTAAAGTTATTACATGGTCATCAGATTGAAAAATCCAAGGACGTTTCCTTGGAAACTGATGCAAAGGCTGATCAAATGAACCACTGCGCTGAATGACATCTTCCCTGTTACCTGACGTAAAAGCTGAAGGAAATGAGGAAGTAACCTGACAGCGTTTGCAGCAGAAAGCAGGCTTTACCAGGATGAATGACGCCGTTGTTCTGTGATCATCAACAATCTCCTCTGCTTACCTCCCCTACCTCCCTCCCCTGTACCTCTCTTCCCTTTCCAACCACCTTCCCCACTCACCAGGCCTGGTCGCCATGCCAATTCCAGCCCGCTTCCTGCTCTTGCACAGCGGGGCAAACATTTGCCAAAGACTATCATTCACGCTGCAGGCAATCAGGGCTGCATTGACGCTATGCGTGCCACAAGTGATGAGCAAAGAAAGCAAACAAATAGAGAACATTGGACACATTAGAGAAGGCAAACAGATAAAACATAAGAAACAAAACAAAACAAAACAAAACAAACAACAACCCCCCAAAACTAGCTGGAATAAAAAAAAAAACATATCCCTCAGTGTTGCATAAGCAAAGAAAGTGTCAAAAGGTATTTCATTTGCCCGAATTCTGGAGTTATGTGGGCATGCGCCTGTGAGACTAATAAAACAAAAATCATCTCTTTCATTACAGCGTCATTACGGCATGTGCATATGAAACAGGATACACAGATGGTGGTACAGAGTGTTTCCATTCATCTATGCTGCTCACAAGTTCTTTAGCATACCTGTGTCATTTGGTGTAGAACTGGTCAGTGGAGTTTGATTTTTATTTCTGTCTCTTTCTGTCGTTTAAAAAAAAATAAACGTTTTGTTTATCATTTCTTTCTTGTCTACTTTTATTCTTGCCGCCATTCTTTCTTTCTCTAAAGACGTGTTACCATTCTTGCAGCACGCTGTTCCAGAACGCCACCATCGACGATGAAGTGAGTATTAGAACTGCAAAAGCAAGTGCAACGTTCGACAGACTGTACACCAATGTTTGGAATAGAAGAGGCCCTAGTCTAAGAACAAGCTGAAGGTGCACAGAGCAAATGTTCTTCCCCACTTTCCTCTTGGCATGTGAAAAATGGACAATGTACCAACGGTATGCCAAGAAGCTGAATCAACTTCCACACAAGATGCTAAACATCAAATGGCTGGACAAAATCCCAGACAGGGGTGCTTGACCAAGCAGGCCTGCCCATCATCCACACCATCCTGATGCTGTCTCAGTTTTGATGAGTAGTCATGTAGCTGTGCATGCCAGACCACCGGTTATCCAACAGACTCTTCTAATGTGAGCTGCAACATGAAGTGTGTTCCCAAGGAGATCAGATAAAACGCTTCAAAGGCACTCTGAAGGAGGTTAACATTAACCCCGACACATGGGAATAAACCTATTATGGATCGAGCTAGAGGGCGCGGTCTGTGCACAAAGGCGCCCATTTTGTGAAGAAAGGACAACTGCAGCACAACCAAAAGAGACAGACAAGGAAAGCCCGCGCCAGCAATCGAGAGGACATCTCCCACATTCCCTGCCCAAGCTGTCATTGCACATTCCATGCATGCATCAGCCTGATCAGCCACCTGCGTACCCACAAATCGTCTCATCCTCCTCAACCTCAAGATGACTGAAGTGGTCCTCGTCGACTCGATGGACGAACAACACTATTTTATATGTTACGCTAAAAACTTCCTCAGCCAGTATCGTTTTCGTTAGTTGTTACCGACTGACGTTGTCAAACTTGCCTGCAAGTTCAACGTGAACTTGGGATCATGATCAATGTGCATCGGCCATTGCGATCTCCGTTGATACATGTGGTCCGTAATTGATACGACGACTTCCCAACGGATGGACACAGTTTACCGTTCTGTTCTTCTTTGATCGGCATCACAGTGAATTGTAGTAATTAGGTGGCGGTTTCCTGTCCTTAAGCTGGCTTTCAGACTTCAGAACTGTCCTAGAGAACATCACATTTCCAACAACCTCCCAGCCATACGAAAGACATTAGTTCAGGAATTACCCATGTACCCCTCTGTACTCTGTACATCTCTCTGCCTACCTTTAATGTCTGCTGAAACTACGCTGCCCTATCAGACGACAGCGATCAGCAGAAAACTGCCGTCATTGAGGAAAAGGACATGAAAGAGGAACAAGCTGTGTGTAGGGGTCAAGGCCCGGTAGAGAGTGCCCATACAACAGAGATTTAAGAGGAAGAGGGTGAGTGTGTGGCCCTTAAGTCTGGTGGAAAGTACCCAAACAAAAGCGATTTTAGTCAGGAAGAGGCTGTGGTGTGGCTCCAAGGCCTACCAGGTAGTACCCGAAAACAGGGCTTTGCAGAAAAGAAACGACTGTGTGTGTGTGTGGGGTGGGGGGGGTGGGGGTGAGAGAGAGAGAGAGAGAGAGAGAGAGAGAGAGAGAGAGAGAGAGAGAGAGAGAGAGAGAGGAGGTGTGTGTATGTGTGTGTGTATGTCGGCAAGAAGGAAGCTATGTGTATGGTGTCAAGGCCTGGAAAATTAACTGTCAGATTACATCCTGGCCTGTAGCTAAAACTTTTCAAAAGGATGAAATTGGTCAGTCATAGTAGTGAGTCTGCTGATGTTGATGCTAGGCATGAATGGTGTGGCTTCAGCGTTGATTGACTCAGGTTACAAACTCTTAACTAACCTAGAAGATGGGTTGTATTCATTAGATCATCATTTTTGAAACTTACATTTTCATCTTCGATTCACATAGTTTTGCTCTCCATTCATATTTCTTTACCCGAGTTAATTTACCTACCAGTCACGTCTCTTGGGCTTTCATTGACTTACTATCACCCTCTCTCATCTAGTCTCCTTTCATGCCCACATTTCCCAAGTTCACACGTTCTTGCAGTAATTAACAATCACTCCGATTTGTTTTTGCAGTCATATCCTAAAGGATCTGCATGCATTGCCTTTAGTTATATATATTTTTTTTTACAAATTTCTTTCGATTTGCGAATTTTTTATACCAGCGCAGGCACACACGCATGCATGGGTAGTTGGACAGTTAGACCGACCGACAGACAGACAGACACAGACAGACAGACAGACAGACACACACACACACACACACACACACACACACACCACACACACACACACACACACACACACACCCACACAACACAAGTGAAGAAGAGTTGAACTCAAAACGTTTACCGTGCCATGCCTCCAACAGATCCAATATCTTCTCCAGCTTCAAAGTCAGTTGCCTGTGATTTGTCCTTCCAAAAGATCTTGTTCTGGGTAGTGTTGATGCACCGCCGAATGACAACAATATTGACCGAACAGAAGATACGACATGCTGGCACACCACGCTATGTCTGATGGTATGTGCCTTTCATGTCTTCTTTCTGATCCCTCATTGACTCTCCTCCCTCGCCCAACTTCCCCTTACCCCCCCCCCCCCCCCCCTTACAAATCTACTCTAGCACTTGCTTCATCTTCTCCCGACACATCTTCTGAAGTGGGATTCAATCCAAGTCCCAATCAGCATCTGAGACGAGTTCTTTGAAGCAGGAGTGATGATGAAAAAATACAGCAAGCAGAATCAGTGTTTTCGTTTTTAGCATTTCCCTTTGTGCCCGTCGTTGTCATGAGCATCTGTAATATGTCGTGGAATCACCGAGATGGGAGCTGTGTGTGTCAAGCCTCTCTTTGATCTTCTTCTCAGGGATGATTAAGGGGACTGTGTGAGAAGGGGGGGGGGGACGGAAGGATGGTGACAGTTGATGGAACACGTTGGACTGACGACAGAAAACAGGGCAGTTATTGAAAGGCATTAAACTGACAACTGGAAACAGATGGACAGTTGATGGAAGACATTAAACTGACAACAGGAAACAGAAGGACAGTTATTGGAAGGCATTAAACTGACAACTGGAAACAGATGGACAGTTGATGGAAGGCGTTAAACTGACAACTGGAAACAGATGGACAGTTGATGGAAGACATTAAACTGACAACTGGAAACAGATGGACAGTTGATGGAAGGCATTAAACTGACAACTGGAAACAGATGGACAGTTGATGGAAGACATTAAACTGACAACTGGAAACAGATGGACAGTTGATGGAAGACATTAAACTGACAACTGGAAACAGATGGACAGTTGATGGACGGCGTTGGACTGACAACTGGAAACAGATGGACAGATGATGGAAGGCATTAAACTGACAACAGGAAACAGAAGGACAGTTGATGGAAGGCGTTAAACTGACAACTGGAAACAGATGGACAGTTGATGGAAGACATTAAACTGACAACTGGAAACAGATGGACAGTTGATGGACGGCGTTGGACTGACAACTGGAAACAGATGGACAGTTGATGGAAGGCGTTAAACTGACAACAGGAAACAGGACAGTTGATGGAAGGCGTTAAACTGACAACTGGAAACAGATGGACAGTTGATGGAAGACATTAAACTGACAACTGGAAACAGATGGACAGTTGATGGACGGCGTTGGACTGACAACAGGAAACAGGAGGACTGTTATTGAAAGGCGTTAAACTGACTGCAGGAAACAGGAGGACTGTTACTGGAAGCATTAAACTGACTGCAGGAAACAGATAGTTAATGGAATATGTTGGCCGGACAACATGGAACAAGACAGTTGTTAAGAAATTGGACTGACAATAGGAAACATAAGGGTATTGACAAGAGACGTTGGACTGACAATAGGAAACATAAGGGTATTGACAAGAGACGTTGGACTGACAATAGGAAACATAAGGGTATTGACAGGAGACGTTGGACTGACAATAGGAAACATAAGGGTATTGACAAGAGACGTTGGACTGACAATAGGAAACATAAGGGTATTGACAAGAGACGTTGGACTGACAATAGGAAACATAAGGGTATTGACAAGAGACGTTGGACTGACTGTCACGGTCAAAATAAACACAAGCAAAGTCGTGGTTAGTCGCCAGCCGGTTCGAATCGGCTTAAGCCCGACTCAGACATCCCGACGCCTTCAAGCATCGCCTCAGCCAATTTGGGCACAGCGGGGAGGCTAATCCTCATCCTCCACGGAGACGGTCCGGTCCACCCAGACAGACTAAGTAGCTGGACCGACAGGTCTCGATAGGTCTGGTCAGACATCTGGGCGCCTACCTAGACTCATCTAGCCAATTGACACTGACCAGTGCCCACACGTTAAGCCACACGGCGCCAGTTAAGTAGGAAAGGGGGGAAGGTAGTACGTGGTGGGGGTGAAATCTAGCTAATCAATTAAATGACCAATTGACCACCACAGAGAGTAAGGCGTGTAGGCGTGACTGTCATGATTTGAATATCCAATGGAATTAGAGGGAGATAACTTCGGGTATCAGGCGGTAAAAATACTGACCAATGGTACTGGCCCTTGGACACGGAGTTAGGGCATAAAGTAATGCGTGAGTGAGAGAGAGGAGAACGAACAGGGAGAGAGAGATGAGCGGGTTCTGGGTGTAGTCTCTGCACGAGAGAAAAAGGCAGAGAGATGAAGAGAGGAGGAGGAAGACAGAACAGGGAGAGAGAGATGAGGAGGTTCTGGGGGTAGTCTCTGCACGAGAGAAAAGGCAGAGAGATGAAGAGAGGAGGAGGAAAAGAGAACGAACAGAGAGACAGAGAGAGGGAGAGGTTCTGAGTGTAGGTCTGCTTGAGAGAGAAGCAGAGAGATGAGGGGAGGAGAGAAGAGAACCAAGTTGAGAGATTAGCATGAGATAGTCTGCAGAGGAAGGACTAAAGAGAGATGTGGAGAGAGAGAGTTGCTAACTAATGAAAAGAAAAAAAAAAAAAGAAAAGAAAAGCAACCATGTCCATTTAATAGAGCAGACTAGGAGAGAGAGAGAGAGAGTGCAATGCGTTAATGCAGGGAGAAAGAAAGGAGAACAGATCGATGTTGATAGTCACTGTTCCATCTAAACCGGGGGTTCGACCTCATACCTGGCCAGCGCCACTTTCATCGGCAGTCCAACCTGACCAATGCCAGCGGTCTGACCTGACCAGTGCCAGCAGTCCAGCCTGACCGGTGCCAGCAGTCTAACTTGACCGGTGCCAGCAGTTGTGTCGTGTTGTGAAAGTGACAGTGAAAAGAAAAAAAAGGGAAAAGAAAAAGACAGTGATTCGTGAATAGTTAAGATCACCTGGCCAGGTAAAGTAGAAATCTATTTATACCCGGGTTAGTTAATGATGTTTTAGATAAATGATTTTGTGAAGTTCAGGAAAGAGAGAATGTTTTATTTTGTTTGATTCCATATGCATTGATGTTTCGTTCTATGATTATGTGTAGTAAAGTTATAGACTTTACTAGTGGTTTGATGTGACGAATGCATGATATATGAATGAGATTGTAAGCAAGCTGTGAGTGTGTTTGGGCTGTGCGCTAGTCCTTCCTCCATCGACATCACCCGAGGTTGACAATTTATTGGCGAGCCTGCCAGGATATTCTGGCCCATTTATTATAATTGTTCAACTTCTCAGAGAGGAAGCTGGGTGGGATTCAAGTGTTGTAATCCTAAGACAAGGGGTTGTCTTACTGTATGTTCCCAAGATAGTTAAATACTAGGCTTGGCATTGCTTCCAAGATAGTTAATACTAGGCTTGGCATTTCAGCCCCAGAGTACTTATTTCGCACAGATTGCCTATAATTCGCTCTCATAGTTGGGTCAGGCGCTGGGCGTCTTATAAAAACTAACTACGTTGTCCCAGCTAATATTATCATTCATAGGATTGTGCTATTACGTCACTCGTGTCGGAAACCACCAGTTTGGCTGTCGTAGTAATAAAATCTTGTTCAAAAAAAAAAAAGAGAAACAGAAGATATAATGGCGGAAGAAAAGAACACCCTATTGAACAACTTGTGAGCGTCGCTCGTGATTTAGGCTATTCGGGAGAAGAGTTGCGAGCATTCGTTGAAAACCAGCAAAAGATGGAAAGAGATGAACGCGCGGAAAGGCGACGTGTCGCAGTAGAAGCACAAGAAATAGAAAAAATTAAGGATTCAGGCTAATGATAATCAGGCTAGGGAAACGCAGGAAACAGAAAGAATGAAGCAGGAAACGGAAAGATTAAAGGTTCAATTAGAGTTAGAGAAAGTGAGAATACAAAGGGAGACCACCGAGGATGGAGTTCAGTCTCCAGTGACTCTGTGCGCAGTTACGCCCCCCGACCAAAGTTGCCCAAATTCTCTGAAGGGACCGATTCGATTGATGCATACATCAGTCGTTTCGAAACGTTTGCGACCAGTCAGGGTTGGCCTCCAGAAGAGTGGGCAGTCATTTTGTCGGCGTTACTGACGGGTAAGGCATTACAGATTTTCACTGCATTGCCAGCAGACACCCAATCTGATTTTTGTGCTGTGAAGGAATCATTGATGAAAGGATTTGACCTCACAGAGGAGGGGTTCAGGAAGAAATTTCGTTCAGCTAAATTACAAGCAGGTGAGACGTACACTCAGTTTGGTGCACGTTTAGATCACTATTTTGATAAATGGTTAGAGTTGAGTGGTACGAAAAAGGAGTTCGCTGAATTGAAAGAGCTAGTTATGAAGGAACAGATTTTGTCAGGTTGCGGCCCTGAGTTAACTATACATTTGAAAGAGAGACAGCCAGAGACAGCAGGAGAGTTGTTGAAGTTCGCAGAGGTGTATAGAGAGGCACGTTTGGGCACTAAGGTGCAGGAGAAACAGGTGCTAGGCACAGGTGAGAAGAGTGCAAGGAGACCAGGGGAGTTTTCTGCAAAGTCTGCAAACCCAGTGGTGGGGCAGAAGGAAGGGCAAAGGGACATTAGGTGTTTCATTTGTCACAAGAAGGGACATGTGGCGAGGATTGTCGCATGAGGTTCCAGAAGGCAGCAGCCTTGCAAGAAGTGGATAAGGGTCGTCAAGGGAAACGACCTGCAGTGGGACCAAAAGGGATTCAGTCTGAAGAGGGTGGAGTGCAGCCTATGGCTAGCACTGGACAGCAGTCAGTGTCAGGGATGGAGGGCACTAGGCTGAGTGGTTCGTTACCAGTGGAAGAAGGGTGGGTTGGCCAGCAGAGGGTGAAGGTGTTACGAGACACTGGTTGTTCATGCGGGGTAGTACGAACAACGCTGGTCGAGAAAGGGGATTTGACAGGGCAAATCCAGACCTGTACTCTAATCGATGGCACTGTGAGGGAGTTTCCAGTTGCTAAGATAGAAGTACGTACCCCTTACTTCTCAGGCGAGTTGTCTGCGTTGGTGATGGAGAAACCCCTTCATGATTTGATCATTGGAAATATTCCAGGGGCAAGGGATCCAGGGGATCCCGAGTTGTTGACTGCTACAGGGGCAGCAGTTCAAACACGGAGCAAGAAGGAGGGAAAGGTTGATAAACCGTTAGTCGTTCCGGCAAGGAAGTCAGGCATAGATGTGTCGCCTGATGAGTTTAGGGCAGCGCAGGAACAAGACCCTTCGCTCGTGAAGTCTTGGGAGTTGGCAAGAGGTGGAGAGAAACAGGAGGTTAGAGGAGGTGAGACAGAATTTCTTGTGAAAGGCGGGCTGTTGTACCGAGTGTTCACCAAGGGGAAGACAGGTAAGGTGACCACTCAGTTAGAGGTACCAGCAGGTTATCGTGACACTGTCATGTCAGTGGGTCACGAGTCGCTCATGGCGGGTCATCTCGGCACCAGCAAAACAGCTGACCGAATCTTTGATGACTTTCATTGGCCGGGAGCAATGGCAGACATCAAGCGTTTCTGCATGTCATGTGACGTGTGTCAAAGGTCAGCCACAAGAGGGGTGAAGAGGAAGGCTCCTCTTAAACATCCCCCTTTAATTGACACACCGTTCAGGAGAGTGGCTGTTGATCTGATTGGCCCAATCGCGCCCTGTTCCAAAGGCGGGCACAGGTATGTGTTGACGCTCGTTGACTACGCGACCAGATACCCAGAAGCAGTTGCATTGAAAGGCGTAGATACGCAACAGGTCGCTGAAGGGCTGGTAGACATCTTCTCTCGCGTGGGTGTGCCAGCACAAATTCTCAGTGACAGGGGGTCACAGTTCACCTCAGGCGTGATGAAGGAGGTCAACAGGCTGCTAGGGATCACACAGCTTCTCACTACCCCATACCACCCACAATGCAATGGCTTGGTGGAGAGATTCAATGGTGTGCTGAAGGGCATCTTAAAGAAGCTGTGTGAGGAAAGGCCAGCAGATTGGGACCGCTACATTCCAGCGGCACTGTTCGCCTACAGGGAAGCCCCTCAGGAAAGCACAGGCTTTTCGCCATTTGAGCTGCTGTATGGGCGGACAGTTCGGGGATCGGTGTGCATTCTCAAAGAGCTGTGGTCCGGAGAACAGGAGTCCGAAGAAGTCAAAACCACATATCAGTATGTGGTGGACTTACGCAATAGGCTAGAGGAGACATGTAAGGTCGCAAGGGAGAGTTTGCAGGAGGCTAGGGTCGTCCAGAAGAAGCAATATGACAGGAAGGTGAGGAAGCAATTCCTCAAGGTGGGAGATCAAGTCCTGTTACTGCTTCCCACGGATCACAACAAGCTGCTGATGCATTGGAAGGGACCATTCACCATCATTGAAAAGGTAGATCAGGACTACCGAATCGATGTGAATGGGAAATCAAAACTTTTCCATGCAAACTTGCTCCGCAAATATATTCAGCGTGAGACTCAGCACATAGGCGCAGCAGCAATCATTGATGGAGGTGAAGGAGACCCAGCAGAAGAAGGGGAGATTCTGTTAACTGAGTTTCCAGGAGAAGAGTCATACAGGGATGTGTCACTGTATGAAGGGCTAGACAGTAGGAGACAGGAGGAAGTTAGGGGGCTCCTAGAACAGTATAGGGCGTCCCTGACTGATAAACCAGGCAGGACAACTCTAGAGACATGTACGGTGGAGTTAACATCGCAAAAACCCGTACATGTGAAAGCCTACCCGATCCCATATGCCACCAAGCAAGTGATCGAGGAGGAGGTAGAAAAGATGTTGGACCTTGGGGTGATTGAACCGTCCAAATCATCGTATAGTGCACCCGTCGTCTTAGTGAGGAAAAAGTCAGGTGAGCATCGATTCTGTGTTGACTATAGACGTCTGAACAGTGTCACCAAGGTCGATGCAGAGGTCATACCGAACATGGAAGACCTGTTCGCTCAGATCGCCACAAGCAAGAGCCAGTATTTCACCAGGATAGATCTGAGCAAGGGTTACTGGCAAATAGCCTTGAGTGAGGACTCAAAGGAAGTCACAGCATTCTCCACTCCTATGGGGCTATACCAGTGGCGAGTACTCCCTTTTGGGATGGTCAACGCACCTGCAGTCTTCTCTCGGATGATGAGGAAGTTATTGACGGGATTGGAAGGCGTTGTGAATTTCATGGATGACATTCTGATAGCATCCGAGACATGGGAGGAGCATATGAGGCAGCTAGGAGCAGTTTTAGAGAGGTTGAGACAAGCCAATCTCACAGCCAGACCAACAAAGTGCCAGGTTGGTTTTCCAAGCCTGGAGTTCCTAGGTTTTGTTGTCGGAGGCGACACAAAGCAGCCAGAAAGGGGAAAGGTGGAGAAGATGATGAATTCAGAGAGACCAAAGACCAAAACAGAAGTCAGGAGTCTGCTAGGTTTTATTGGGTTCTATAGGGAGTTTGTACCAAATTTCGCAGCAATCACGAGTCCTCTCAGTGATTTGGTCAAGGCAGGGAAACCGGCAGTGGTTCGAGTGGTCAGACGCTGCAGAGCAAGCACTGCAGACGGTGTTGGAAAGACTAGGTTCCCGTCCCATCTTGAAGCTACCAGATATGTCCAAACCATTTTTGTTGCGGACAGATGCATCAGGCGGTGGGATAGGTGCAGTATTGTTGCAGGAGCATGAAGGGGTCGAGTTCCCTGTGAGGTATGCTAGCAGGAAGTGGACAAAGTGTGAAGAAGGGTACGCAACGGTGGAGAAGGAGTGTTTAGCTGTCGTGTGGGCCGTGCAGAAGTTCCACAAATACTTGTATGGGAAAGAGTTCGTGATAGAGACAGATCACCAACCACTCAAATTCCTGCAGGAGGCACAGCTGAAAAACAGCAGGGTTCTGCATTGGGCAATGGCACTGCAGCCCTACAGGTATCGAGTGCAGTACATCCCAGGTCGACAGAATGTCGGAGCTGACTATTTAAGCCGTGTAGTCTAGCAAGCTGCAACTCAGAGGAAGTCAGTCATATCCGGGGTGCTTTGTTGATAATATGTGTTGATTACAGTTATGTTGATTGGATATGGGTTCATTCCCAGTTGGCTATGGTTCATATTTTTGTGTGAGATTTGTTCATGTAAATGTAGTTATGCTTAGAGCATACAGTCGCTTGTGTAGTGATGCATTATTTGCAATAAGTGAGGATGGAGATTCCTCAGTGAAGTGTCATGGATCGTGATCATATTATATTGTGCTCTTTCAAGGTAGTTGTGAAGAGGAGAGATGGCAAATCCGCAGGTAGGGGGATTGCATAGGTGCGCACAGAGGTCGTTATAAAATGGGTCGAAATAACGCAAGAGCGCACATCAATGATAACTCATTGGGGCGGTATTCACTAATGATATATCCTATAATTTATAAACCGTTTGTTGTGAAGTGTTTTTCAAACTTTGCACGTGTAGCTGTGTGTCAGCAAATTCGGTTGTTGTCTTTTTTTTGTACCGTTGTTTTGAGACAATGCGGTGCATAGTCTTTTGCAAGGGGGAAATTGTCACGGTCAAAAATAAACACAAGCAAAGTCGTGGTTAGTCGCCAGCTGGTTCGAATCGGCTTAAGCCCGACTCAGACATCCCGACGCCTTCAAGCATCGCCTCAGCCAATTTGGGCACAGCGAGGAGGCTAATCCTCATCCTCCACGGAGACGGTCCGGTCCACCCAGACAGACTAAGTAGCTGGACCGACAGGTCTCGATAGGTCTGGTCAGACATCTGGGCGCCTACCTAGACTCATCTAGCCAATTGACACTGACCAGTGCCCACACGTTAAGCCACACGGCGCCAGTTAAGTAGGAAAGGGGGGAAGGTAGTACGTGGTGGGGGTGAAATCTAGCTAATCAATTAAATGACCAATTGACCACCACAGAGAGTAAGGCGTGTAGGCGTGACTGTCATGATTTGAATATCCAATGGAATTAGAGGGAGATAACTTCGGGTATCAGGCGGTAAAAATACTGACCAATGGTACTGGCCCTTGGACACGGAGTTAGGGCATAAAGTAATGCGTGAGTGAGAGAGAGGAGAACGAACAGGGAGAGAGAGATGGGGGTTCTGGGTGTAGTCTCTGCACGAGAGAAAAAGGCAGAGAGATGAAGAGAGGAGGAGGAAGAACGAACAGAGAGACAGAGAGAGAGATGAGGGGGTTCTGGGTGTAGTCTCTGCACGAGAGAAAAGGCAGAGAGATGAAGAGAGGAGGAGGAAAAGAGAACTGTCACGGTCGCTAAGCCGGACGGCCCTACCACCCTTTCCCACACCTATTACACACTAGAGCAGACAATACAGCACAATAACACAGCTTTACAATCATGCGCACTTCTTTATTTCACACACACACTATGGCGCTACCACTCACGTCCATCCACGCCCATACACCATTATCTCACTTCTTCCCTGACCCACACTACCCTGCTACGACCCTGAGACCCCTAACCTATGCTAAAGCACCAGTTGCGGTATATCACTGCGACCTAGGGACGCAGAGATAGCCCGCACACGTGGTGACTAACTACTAGGGACAAGGACAACACAAGGGACTCTATTCTCTAAACTACTATCACCCACACCTCTCCCCAGGACCCACCCTTCTCTTTTGACCCGGGACCACTACCGCACTGGTCACTGCGTCCCTAATGGAGGCAACGACAAGTACCCTACACTGTGCTGGCCACTACGTCCCAAAAGGAGGCAGTAGCTAAACACCCTACCCTACTGCCTAACGCTACACCCCTTTTACAACACCCATGGGACAACTTATCCCGGCCCGGAAAGCTCCAGTCCTTGGTACTGTCCGGGGACCCTCACAGGCTGACTCCTCCACGGAGGACTCCGCTCCTCAGCGCTGTCCGTGGCCTCACAGGCTGACTCTTCCACGGATGACTCCGCTCCTCAGCGCTGTCCGCGGCCTCACGCAGACTGACACCCCGAGACTCTACACCCCGGCGCCGACCGTAACTCCTCACGGTCTGACTCCTCCCCTGCGCTGGGCACGACACCTGGCGCACCCA
Source organism: Conus ventricosus (assembly GCA_018398815.1). NCBI lineage: Eukaryota > Metazoa > Mollusca > Gastropoda > Neogastropoda > Conidae > Conus > Conus ventricosus. The sequence continues at coordinate 126,387,317 of CM031597.1, read as the reverse complement.
CACACCAGACGCCCTCTCGACGAGTCCGGGGCTCGAAGGACACCTCCTCCTCTGAAGGCCCCGCCGGACACTGAGGGTGAGGGAAGGTCTGGTGCAGCGCCCTCTCACAGGACGCCGAACCGGGTAGAGCAACAGGTGGCTGGAGAAACCCCGGGAGAACCCCGGTAGCCGAAAGACGGCCGACGACCTGGATGGTTTCCCTCTCCTGGGAAAGCAGCAGGCAACTGGACGCCGCCGCTCACCTGCCGGCACGCGGCAGCAGACTGCGGTGGTCTGGCCCCACCCTCAGGACGGAACAGGATCCACCTGCTGACACAACTGTAGGCCACTACTGTAATGTTGCTACTACCCGAGTCATCAAGGCCCATAGGCTACCTGGTAAAGCTTTAACTCTCCATCTCCGTTGCCTACCTCCTACTCGGGCATGAGAGTGACCCCTTGAATTTCGAATACACCCCCAACCCATTACTCGCTTTGGGGTTATCAAATCCATTTCCTGCCACCCTTACAATAGCAGTAAAACAATATTCTCCCTGAGCCAATCTACGCTATTACATATGAAATTATGACTCGCACACAATTCTCAGAGAAATAATCCCAATCCAAGCAATCCAACACGGACTCCATGGAGTCCCTTAGAAAATACTAAATAAACTAGCAATTTCACAAGGAAATGTTTCCACATAGTAATCAGTATTAATACACATCTCAGAAACAACAAAACAAAAAGAACTTATGAATTTCTAACGGTTCACAGTTCTAGCATATTCATACAAGAGAATCGGCTCACAGCCACAATCCTTCATATTCTTACCCCTTTTTGCGTTGTCAATTATAATCATATATCAATACATGATTTGTTCGCCAAAATTTCCATCCAGCACCCCCACTCTCATGTCATCTCTTGTCAGATAACCCAGTGGTTAATCTTTGTTATGCCAACACAACCACCCTTCATACAATATTACATACTACACAACCTCCGTCTTTATCCTATCAACTGCTGAGCTACCCGCCTTAAACTTTACCCTACCCTTCTTTCCAACTACTAAAATTCATAATGGGACTGTCTCCCTACAACCTAAAATATCTTTCTCCAATCCTATTCTGTCCCAAACACATTCATCCCTGCATGTGTGTCGACTGTCTTTTACTTAAATAAAAACAAAACCAAAACCAAAACCACTTCTAACCATATGAACTCACTGTCCTGTACCAAACGCATACATCACCAATACAGTCTGCACGCGCACGACACACGCGTCAAGAACCATGACTCGTAACGAAAGTTAGAAGACACCAATATAAGTTGAATAGCCACGACCGTACTCCGGTATAAACCACTCGACTACCAATTAGCCTTGGCCCCACTGCACAGTTAACCAATTCCAATGCTGTGCAGGTCAACTCCGAAATCGTTACTCAATTTCAACGAACTACTACTATTTACAACTGAAATTGAGCACAATCCCTTAACGATTCACGCAGACACATCTGCACCTGACTCATACTATGATCCTCAACAAAAAAATGCAACCTCGTATTACTTCCTTACTGCCCCCCCTGAAATTAACATGAACTAATCACAACCAATATCTACATCACCGTCCATCAACGGTTATTATATCTAACCCACACTGTCTAGCCAAACTGTCACATGACAATCGAACTCAGGAACCACTATGTACACTACTTACAGAATATACAAAAAAAAATAACAACACAAACCGGCTGACAAGAAGTTTCAATCACAGAACCAAGACGACATCATACTAGACAACCAGTATACGCAACAAACATAATACAACTAACCATAACATGACCACTACAGTACAACTCGCCATAATACAAGACAACATGACGAACAACACCACCATGAACCTAACAAATCACCAACCTGGACAGACAGACGTTCAACCACACCAGTTCTGCAACTGGCTGAAGTGGCTGCCAACAGAGACGACACAGAACCCGGCACAGGCCAAGGGCACACCAGACCCGACGAGGACCTGGCACTGACTATGACTCGAAGTCACTCAGCTCGACTAACGGCGCTGCCGCCGCAACTACAAGGCGCGTCCACTCCGACGAACACCAGGGACCGAAGTGAAGCTACCCCAACGCATTCCGACCTGGTCGGAACCAAGCGAACTCTACTCACAACACAAAACAGCGATTGGTCAGAGCAGCGTATCCTCCGCAGAGCTGACACGCCGGACCAACGGACTAGTTGTTGCTCGTGCAATAACACGACAATTTACCACAACAACTCACAGACTTGACAACACCAACAACAGCCGATATCCTGCCCCGCCTTCTCTAGTGTAGGACCCAAGTAACAAAAGGGTAACAATCGGGAATGAAACCAACCTCCCGCTTCCATCCCTTCAACGAGTCAAGATTGGAACTCAAGAATATTGTGTATCTTATTTCCCCAACACCCCATCCAGCCTAATCTTCCACCTTAACCATAACCCCAAATCTTACACACGCACGCTTGCACACACACATATACACATATGCACACGCGCACACGCTCTCTATTTCTGAATTACCATTACTCCAAACACATGAACGGCTGATTTAGTCCCGCCGATCGGTGACAAGAACGAACAGAGAGACAGAGAGAGGGAGAGGTTCTGAGTGTAGGTCTGCTTGAGAGAGAAGCAGAGAGATGAGGGGAGGAGAGAAGAGAACCAAGTTGAGAGATTAGCATGAGATAGTCTGCAGAGGAAGGACTAAAGAGAGATGTGGAGAGAGAGAGTTGCTAACTAATGAAAAGAAAAAAAAAAAAAGAAAAGAAAAGCAACCATGTCCATTTAATAGAGCAGACTAGGAGAGAGAGAGAGAGAGAGTGCAATGCGTTAATGCAGGGAGAAAGAAAGGAGAACAGATCGATGTTGATAGTCACTGTTCCATCTAAACCGGGGGTTCGACCTCATACCTGGCCAGCGCCACTTTCATCGGCAGTCCAACCTGACCAATGCCAGCGGTCTGACCTGACCAGTGCCAGCAGTCCAGCCTGACCGGTGCCAGCAGTCTAACTTGACCGGTGCCAGCAGTTGTGTCGTGTTGTGAAAGTGACAGTGAAAAGAAAAAAAAAGGGAAAAGAAAAAGACAGTGATTCGTGAATAGTTAAGATCACCTGGCCAGGTAAAGTAGAAATCTATTTATACCCGGGTTAGTTAATGATGTTTTAGATAAATGATTTTGTGAAGTTCAGGAAAGAGAGAATGTTTTATTTTGTTTGATTCCATATGCATTGTGTTTCGTTCTATGATTATGTGTAGTAAAGTTATAGACTTTACTAGTGGTTTGATGTGACGAATGCATGATATATGAATGAGATTGTAAGCAAGCTGTGAGTGTGTTTGGGCTGTGCGCTAGTCCTTCCTCCATCGACATCACCGAGGTTGACACTGACAATAGGAAACATAAGGGTATTGACAAGAGACGTTGGACTGACAATAGGAAACATAAGGGTATTGACAAGAGACGTTGGACTGACAATAGGAAACATAAGGGTATTGACAAGAGACGTTGGACTGACAATAGGAAACATAAGGGTATTGACAAGAGACGTTGGACTGACAATAGGAAACATAAGGGTATTGACAAGAGACGTTGGACTGACAATAGGAAACATAAGGGTATTGACAAGAGACGTTGGACTGACAATAGGAAACATAAGTGTATTGACAAGAGACGTTGGACTGACAATAGGAAACATAAGGGTATTGACAAGAGACGTTGGACTGACAACAGGAGACAGGAAAGCTGACAGAAAACGTTAAACTGACAATTGGAAATATAAGCGCAGCTGATGGAAGATGTTAAACTGACAACAGGAAACACAAGGGCAGTTGATGGCAGTCGTTGTGCTGACAACAGGAAGCAGATGGCCAGTTGATGGAAGGCGTTAGATTGACAAGAAGAAGAAAGAAGAATAGATGGAAGACATTGGGATAACGACAGAGAGAAAATGGGAGAGATGGATTGTGTAATGACAACTAAAGTGTGACACTATATGATAGCAATAACAATTCTACGTCCATATTTGCTGCTGCTGCTGCTGCTACTGCTGCTGCTGCTGCTGCTGGTGCTGCTGTTGCTGGTGCTGCTGCTGCTACAAGTACTACTACTGTTGCTGCTGCTGCTACTACTGCGACAACAGCAACAACAACAGCACTAACAACAGCAACAACAGCTACGACTACTACTACGACCACGGCTACGACTACGACTACGACTGCTACTGCTACTGCTGCTTCCACCGCTACTGCTGCTGCTACTACTACGACTGCTGCTGCTGTTACTACTTCTCATATTACTGCTACTACAACAATTACTACTACTTATACTACTGCTACTACTTCTGCACTGCTGCTGCTGCTGCTGCTACCACAGCAAAGACTACTACTACTACTATCACTAATTCTTCAAAACACATCTATGTTTATTCAATATTACTGTTTATTATTATTGTATATTGTTCATCATGATCAATATTACAATTATAGAAAGGCGACTGAATTCGTCATAGTTTGTTTCGGTTTTTATGTTTCATCATTAAGAAGCAAAATTCGCTGCTGTAGTCGGTATGTTGGGCATGTCTGTGTATTGTGTTTACTTCAGGCTATCACAGGAGCAAGTTAGTCACCCCCTTCTAATCATGCAATGACGTTGTGTTGCTGTGTTAAGGTATAGCTTTGTATTGTCACACACACACACACACACACACACACACACACACACACACACGTACACACACGCACGCACGCACGCACGCACGCACGCACGCACGCACGCACGCACGCACACACACACACACACACACACACACACACACACACACACACACACACACACTACGTGGGAAAAAGGACGGATATTTATGGTGTTTGTGAAGGAGGACAAAAAAGAGGTGAGCGTATTTGCTGAAGGAGTCAGAAATAGATGAGTAAAAAGGTATGTCGGTTCGAAAAAAACAACAACAGTGTTCCGATCTGTGGATATCTTCTGATCTAAGAACCAGAAAATTGATTTGTTTCTCATACCCACAACTCTTGACTTATGTGTAATTGTTTTAGCGGATTCCATTTTCTAATATTAGATTCCTCGGTAAAGGAACTGGTTTAAAACAGAGCTTTGAAAAAGAACATTATTGCCAGGTAGTGGATATCTTAAGTGTTTTCAGACTCGGAGTCAATGAACAATTATAACATAAGAAATATTCAACTCGATCCCCGAAGCAGGGGTATCTCGTTGAAATATCAATGCAATAATTTCATTGACTCTGAGTCTGAAAACACTTCAGATCCTTAACTGAAGTTTGCAATTAAAACATGAAATACATCTTGGGCGGAAGACATTTTCAGATATTCCTAGGTCGCGGTTTTTGTATGCGAAAATGTTTACAAAATAATTAATTTGACGTTGAATAAGCTTTTTATTCCATTCCGATTTAACACACAATGTAAAATCTATATAACTTTCGCCATATATATTTCACAGCAATAAACATTTTAATCTTTTTACGTTATTTCAGACTCTCTCTCTCTCTCTCTCTCTCTCTCTCTCTCTCTCTGTCTGTCTGTCTGTCTGTCTGTCCGTGTCTCCCATTTTGTGCGCGCAGTTTTAGAACTTTCACGAACCTCCCAACATCAGTTGGGGAATGGCTGTGTGTAGGGATGTATGGAGAGGGGGGGGGGGGGGTTGCGCAATAGCTCTTTCTTTCACTGGAAGCAGGCTGCACACATCAAAGGATGATGACGGCTGCAGCATGATTTCAGCGGCAGAAATGTTGTAGTGTTCAAACCAACACTTCAAATACACATCCTGTGATAGGCTGCTTATCAATCGGCTGATCGCTGATTGGATAGCCTCTTAGAAGTGGAAAGCAAAGAAAAAATAAGACAGAGAAAAACAAAAGGTAAATAAATGAATTGCATTGTGGAGCAAGACTTCCAATGGGGAACCAGCACTAGCTTCTTGCCCATCTCCCGCAAAAGACTGAAGATCGACAACATTCAAAGGAATATCAATGTTCTCTATCTCTTTTAAATATAACATAGTTTATTGTACGCTTGAACACAACTGAAAAAAGTATTTCAATTATGTTCCTTTTTATCGAAATGGTTTCAAAACACAATTGCTGCTGGCGGAAATTCAAACCCTAAACAAACAAACAAACAAAATTCAAACCCTAAACAAACAAACAAACAAAAAAAGTAAGTGAGCCGCCAAACAAAGGCACAAACAAACATAAAAGAGACACAATGTGTGTGTCAGTTTGTCTGTTTTGTAATTTATTGTTCTTCGTTTGGTGGGTCGGTAACTCTACTTTTGCTTTTACAGAAACTTGGACAGGACAAAACAATGTAAATACAAGATGAAGACTTATCAGAACTCTTCTTAAGCTACAATCTAATACACAAAGATGGCCAACATATCCATGGCAGCTTTAGATATCATATTTGAAGAAAATACCCTCTTACACTGTTTCCTAATTCTGTAAGGTATTACAAATAGTTAGAGTGATCGCAAAGGGAGGGGGTGGGTGTGGGTGAGAGATAAACACCATCACACAGAAAGTATAGTGCATACAAATAGCATACACTTTATCCTGAAACATATTCCCTAAGAGAAATTTAAGCTTTCTTTTGGAAATTTGCTTTGCTTTCCATTAAAAAATTTCACAGGGTAATAATTCTGACATAAGAAGTTCAACACCCTGACCCAGTTCTGAATTTTCCACAGCAAGCAATGCAGAGAGCAACAGAGACCAGAACGCCAGCTTCTCGCTTCCTTTTCTGCCCGACAGAGTGTGTGGACCTTCGCCTTTTGCGGCATTGGAGTGGAGAAAAGAGCAAGTGAACTTTTCTCGCCAGAATTTAGGTCGATGAACTGTGTGGAGCGTGTTAAGAAATTCACTGGAGGATATTCATCAGATTAGGTCACAAGATAGAAATTCTCCATCCCCACTACTTAAGTACCACCCCACTCTCATCTCTGTACAGTGATCTCCATCCTTTGACCTACAGTCACACGTCTTGATCCTTTACATCCAGATGTCTCCTCATACCATCTAATGTCTCTTTCCATTTACATGCATCCTTGCTTTCTTCACATCATTTCGTCCTCATTCATATCCTTCGCCTCCTATTGACATCACCGTATCCTCCCACCCCCTTTCCATTTCATGTTTGTTATTTACTGTTTACTGTTCCCTGCCTCGTTTAAATTTCCTTTCATTTTAAAAAGAGGCTGGCTCTATCGAGAAAGAGGCAAAATGCGAAGAATTGAGGAGGAGGCGTTTTGTCATCATGAGAACTTTAGGCATTACAGTGCTAAAACTGCCATACTGAAGTCAACAGACTGATATGGATTAACAGTCAGTTCCGTCCATCCAACGAGGATGTCAAGGGTAAAAGACCCTGTCAGGGGAATGAGGCAGGAACAGACAAAGAGCATAGCGGTACAACACTCAACCACTCACTACCTCCAGACCACTCCAGGAATTACGAACAAATAACATTTATTAAATTATAAATACACAAATTTACTCAAACATAATAAACACCTCAATCACTCGCACATATACTCCATTTATGAGATGGGGGTCACCTAACAAAGAAGAGGGGGGAAAGACAGGAAAAAGAATAACTACACAAAAAAAACCAACCCAAAGTATAGACCCTATCAAGAGCTAACTGTCGCTAAGGGACAAAATAACCCGATAGATGGGAACTTCGACAAAAAAAAAAAAACACCACCACCCGGATCTCACTGCCACCCGACCTATCACCAACTAAAGCTACCACCCCCCAACAAATAGAAGAGGAGAAACAAACTAATATAACCAACAGGGCATAACAGGATACATTAAATCACACTAGCGTACGCACACAAATCCACAGCCCATACACCACACACACTTGCCACATAACTTTGTGTTGAAGACTGTCCAAGAATGTTCCTCGGATTAACTCTCCGAAGCACGACTGGATGTGCTCCTCACTGTCATCGAGAAGACTCCTTCCTGCACCGGACTCCCGCACCCCTCAGGTTCGGCTCCGGAATCCTCCCCTCCGAGGACATCTCCAGGTTGCCCAACTTCAGAAACTGTGGCCCATCTCCACTCAAGGAGAAGAAACGAAAAAACACAAGAAACGCCCTGCGGCGGATGTCAGTCCCTCGCCGCATAATCATGATGATTGTGGATTATGTGTGTGAATGCAGGGCATGTGTGGACTGTGTACGTACAATTCAAAGAATTCAAAGAAGAATAAACTTTTATAACCACTATTTCTGTTTTCATCTGTTCCTTATTTTCCTTTACTATAATTCTCATATTTCACATTATATTCTCATTCATATTACAAATTGCAATGCAGTAAACACTTGGAAGTTCACATTACATTTTAAATTAATACCAGATGAATTTCCATAAAACTCACACATTCTTCCATTTTATCTATAAATACTTTCAAAAAAAAAAACCAAATAAAAGGAAAACCACAGAGACAAACAAACAAGACAAGGAGCGGAACCAATGGCGGGAGCGCCACATCGGAAATCTCCGCTAGTCGACTGAATGTTAGTCGGCGGCAACTCGTTCCGTTCCGGACCCGACTTGATGTTAAAAAAAATAAAATAAATAAATAAAATAAAATAATTTGCTTCAATCCTTGAAGTATCGCTTCTGGAATATCCTGACTCCAACATTTATCCACATATGACCGACTCCACTGTAAAACCAGATATATATGTCAAAAATACAAGTAGCTCCCCAAACCGAGCCATTGCTTAACATCCAACTTAAAAATAAATGACCTTAATGTCACTTAAATACGAACTGACCAAATAAATGCCAATCCCATCTTGGCGTACAAATTCTCAAACCCAACGAAATTACAACACACCATACTTATACATATATATTTACCAGAACGGCGGGTGAAGAAGAAAACTACTGGCAAGCTTCACTCAACGAAGAGTCAAAGCCCACCAGTAAATACGCCACCTCCAACGAAGAAGGTAAGAGTTTGGACCAACTCTGAAGAACGTTGTTGGTGCCCAAGGATTGAGATCCTTTTAAAGCTGAGTGGACTGCCTTCCGCCCAGCGAAGGGTTCCGGCCCGGTTCCGCTGCCCTCCACGACGAAGTGGAAAAAAGAAATATGGCTACCAACCGAGGACGTGGCCTCTTACCAGCAATGCAAAAGCAAGAAAGAAAGAGATCCGAACACTGGCATAGCGCAGAAGGTTCCCCTTCCGCCCCACACAAACACCTACTCACATTCACCCCACGCTAAGCATAAACAGCACACTTTATGCACAGAACACGTGCAAGACACTTCCCTGCACCGTTATTGAAATGACAGCACCCACACCACCTTCACCCCGGTCTCCAGCTTCCTTCTCACACTACTCCTATGTGAGGGTTTTACTGAGGGGATGCATGATCCACACGGGCGGTGCACTAACTGAATGCGACAGAGGAGCTACCCCCTCCTCCTCTACACCCCACATACTAAGTATAAGCCGCTGTCAACTTCTATAACGAACAGCCCATTAAAACTCAAGGAATAAATTCAAATACTGGTCGCCCGTGACAGAGGAAACCATGACATTTGGGAAACAAGATCTAATGAGTGTCCCACCCTCCTGTTACCCTTCATCTGTATGTATTGTTTAGTAGGACAATTGCCATTCTTGCTTCGTCATCAATTTACATCACCTTGCCTTCCATTTTCATCCCTTCACCTTCCATTACATACTTTTGTTTTTTCCCTCAAGCTTCACTTTGTCGCAGGGACATAGCGTGTTACTGAAGCAGCAACGATTGCACTCGGAATGGTCTCCCTTCCATGACCGCTCTCCAGTGATAGAAAACCCACAAAAGGGAATAATTCGAACCACAGAACTTTTATTTATCAATTAAGCAAGAAAACTAAAACCCAATGATCTTAAGCAATTAGAACTCCCCAAAAGAAAGTGAATTATCGTCTTCAGCCTTTTGGGCAGAAGCAATTAGAACTCCCCAAAATAAAGTGAACTATTGTCTTGAGCCTTTTGGGCAGTTTATTAAAGAAAATGAACTAACTTGATTCAACTTTATACCAACAAAGCTCCAACGTTTTTGGAGTTCACTCCACTCAGCCCGAAGACCACACACACACACACACACACACACACACACACACACACACACACACACGCACGCACGCACGCACGCACGCACGCACGCACGCACACATACACACACACACACACACACACACACACAACACACACACACACACACACACACACACACACACACACACACACGACGCACGCACATATAGACGCACACACACACGCACGCACATATAGACGCACACACACACACACACACACACCACACACACACACACACACACACACACACGACGCACACACATATAGACGCGCGCACACACACACACACACACACACACACACACACACACACACACACACACGAGAAGGGGTATTGACAGAGACTTGACCTTGGGGAGTCTCTTTCATTTTGACCAGATTGCAGTTTTTGTCCACTGTGTCAACACTTTGGAGGCCTCTCCCTCCAGCCTGACAACGTTCACCCGATCCTCATTGTGTGCTCGATCGCTGTTCGATTGATCCCTATCCCCGGAGGGCTACAACACTGCCATCACGGGTCCGTCGTCTGGAGAGGAGTTGTCGTTCGTTCTTCTGTCCCCGTTGTCTACAGAATGGAGAGACACACACGAGAAGGAAAAAGAAAACAACAGCGCTAAAAAAAAAAAGTAACAGCGCTAGAGAGGTAGTCCTCCATTTTGGATTTCATCTTTATTTTGTAATGATCTAGTTTTCACTGTTTTTTTTTAGTTTATAAGAATATAGACCTCACTGTCTTTATTTTGTAAAGATCTAGTTTTCACTGGTTTTTGTTTTGTTTTGTTCTTTAGTTTATAAGAATCTAGATCTCACTGTCTTTATTTTGTAAAGATCTAGGCTTGTCTGATCTGCTTTCTTTTCACAGGATTAGTCATAATTTCATTCTTTGTAAATGTCTAGTTTCATTTTCTTTCTTTAAAAGATCATTGTCTCACCTGTGTTCTCTTTTCACAGAAGTTATATCTTCCTTTTTAAAATGGTCTAGTCTTCACTAGTCTTTTAGTAAAGGACACTCTATGCATTCGTCATGTAGGATCTTGATTAAATTTATCTTCCTTGTCATTATTAGGTTCTCAGTTGTCTTTTTTCGTGAGGATTATCTTCAACTTCTTTCGATGTTAGGATTTAGATTCATATCTTTCTTCTCTGTCATGATTTAGTTCTCATGTCTTTTCGTGAAAGGATTTGTTTCATTCTCTTCTTTCGAGGAATTATATTCTAAGTCTTTTTCAATAAAAATAGAGATTAGCCTCCTTCACTTTCACTATTAGTAAAATCTTTTTCATCATCTTTCTTTCTTGAAGGATTAGATTAATCTACAATTCTTTTAATAAGAATTATCTTCACACTCATTTGTAAAGTTCTCGTTTCACTCGTTTCTTTCTGAGGATTAGTTTAATTATTTCTTTTTCAAGATCAATTTTGATTGTTTCTGTAAAGTTGTCATCTGTAGTTTCTTTGTAAGATCAGTTTATTTAAATAGTCTTGGTCCGTGTTCGAAAGGGAAGAAAACCTGGAAATGTGAGTGAAAGGTAGACAAGAACATTTTAGTAGAAGTACACACTGCAGTGTTTTGTCGTTAGAAGTTGAAATATTGTTGTAAGAAATTCAGTGGTGACACAACAACAGCAACAATAACAATGAACAGTACAAGCAAAAACATGCACACGTAAACATCGCTATGACAACATTCTTGCTAACAAACCAGCCCAGTTTGCCCTACATGCCCCTACCCCCCTCCCCCCACAGCCGAAAAGGGATACTTAGAATCTGGCAAAAGACGAAAAGCCCAAATGTACAATCAGTTGCATAAAAGTATTGGATTCAAATTGATTGATCAAGTCGCCAGGGTTAAATTCAGTGTAAATGCCATCCTGTTTCCGCTTTACAAGGTTACCCTCCATTTAGATCCTTTTACTTTCGACTTCATCCTCTATTGGCATCCTTTAACGTTTCGGCTCTATCACACATCCACGTCCTTTTAAGCCCGTTTTATCATCACAATCATTTATCCTCCAACCGTTTCCTCTATTCATATTTTCAATCCCCCAACATGATAGTCCGTTCACGTTTCTTGAACCAGCAATTGTGCTCCCATTTACAAGCTTTGTCCTTGGAAATGTATCTTGTATTCACATCTTTTTAATTCATTGCTCTACCCTAAATATTTTACCTGTCAGCTTTACTCTATATTCACATCTCTTTATATTTCAATTTGAAAGTGTATTCATGAACATTAATTTATCCTCATTTTATCGTCCTTTCACAGTTATTTACCCCCACCTCCTCCCTTCTCCTGATTTTCATTTCTAATCGTTGAATAAAGGCAGCTCTGTGTGTCACCGCTATCACCCCTCTCCAGCCGTCATAACAGACATGAACACACACAAAGACCACAGCCGTTTCCTCCTAAGACAAACCAATCAAACGCCGCCATGCACCATCTTCCAAACTCAAGAGCTCCCTCAGAAATTCTTAGAGTTTTTCAATGGCAAAATTGACACTATCCGTGAAAAGCTAGATTCTACTGCACCTGTACATTCTCTGAATGACAAAGTTTACTGTGGACCTCCTCTGGCTTGTTTTAGCCCTGTTAGTCAAGACTATGTCAAAAAACTTTGTTTGCCGATGCAGCCCTAAATCATGTGAACTTGATGCCATTCCCACTAGCTTGCTCATTCAGTGCATTGATGACGTCCTACCCCATCTTACCCATGTTATCAATACCTCTTTGTCCTCTGGTCACGTTCCTGAAATCTTCCGGTCCGCAGTGGTACGTCCATTGATCAAGAAACCTTCATTAAATAAAAATGTTTTAAAGAATTATCGGCCTGTATCACATTTGTCATTTCTATCAAAATTATTGGAGAAGATCGTTTTGGAACAAATTCTAGAACATCTCGAAAAGAATCACCTTTTGAATCCTCATCAATCTGCTTACAGACAAGGCCATGGTGTGAGACAGCACTCCTCCGTATAGTCAATGACCTCCTCTGTGGGCTTGACGATGGGAATGTTTCCTTATTAGCGATGTTAGACCTCTCCGCAGCATTTGACACGATCGATCATATATTTTGTTCTCACGGCTTCAAACTTCCTTTGGATTCAAAGACACAGCTCTGAACTGGATTATTTCTTACCTGACTGGACGGACTCAGACAGTGTGTGTACAGGGCAGATACTTCAGACAGTTCTGCTCTTAGGAATGGTGTGCCTCAGGGTTCTGTACTGGGGCCAGTCCTTTTTGTGCTGTATGCTAGTCCTGTGTCTGACGTCATCAGTGGTCACGCCATGTCGCATGAGAGCTTTGCTGACGATACTCAACGTCATCAGTCGGCTCCCATTGCTGAAACTGACTCACTGATTTCTCGGATGCGGGGCTGCATTGCTGACCTGAAGGACTGGATGACAACCAACAAACTACAACTAAACGACGACAAGACGGAACTCATGTTCGTGACAAAAAACCTAACCATCCTTCTCTGCCTTCAACTTTCACTATCAATGACTGTACTGTCTCTGTCTCCACCTCTGTCCGCAGTTAGGGGTCATTCTTGACCATTCCCTTTTCTTTGAGAAACAGGTTTCAAATATTTGCAAGATTGCCTATTTAGAACTAAGAAGAATCAGCTCCGTACGTCACCTTCTCTCTACAGATGCTACAAAAACTCTCATTTGTGCATTTGTCTATCTAGAATAGATTACTGCAACTCACTTTTGGCCGGCCTTCCAAAATACCTGATAGAGAGATTACAGCGAATCCAAAATCATGCAGCCCGAGTCGTATGTAGAGCAGGAAATTATGATCACATTTCGCCTCTACTTCACTCTCTTCACTGGCTATCTGTCTCAAACCGTATCTCGTACAAAATCTCAACTCTCACTTTCTCTGCTCTCTTTGAAAGTGGACCTTCTTATCTCTCAGATCTCCTTAAAATCTACAACCCACCCACCCTCGACAACTACGCTCCTATGCTGACGACCCCTTCTACGAATGACTCGCTTCAGGACTACTACTGGTGAAAGATCTTTCTCTTTTCAAGCTCCAGCGACGTGGAACAGACTGCCAGACTCTCTCAGACATTCAGATTCTATCTCTTCTTTCAAGTCTAAACTTAAAACCCATCTGGTTTTCTCATAATTAGTCAATGCTGTGTTTTGGTTGTGTGTGTGTGTGGGTGTGTGTTGTGTGGGGGGGGCGGGGGGGGGGGGGGGGTGGGGGGGGGGGGGGGGGGGGGGGTACAACTATCTCACAGCCGTCTGGGCCTTTTTCAATGTAGTGTATGTGTAATGTTCTCTATTATATGTATTTGTTGTATGATTGAACGTTATAGGATTAAGCTTTTGTAGTGATATTTTGAAAAATAAGTGAATGTCACACTCGTAGGATAAGGATTTGTTAGTTATTGTAGTAATAGTATTTGTAGCTGGGTGTAAGGTGTATATTGTATATGAGAAGGGTGAATGTAGTATGACTTTGTAAAGCGCTTAGAGAAATTCGTTTTGATTAAGCGCTATATAAGAAACCGTTATTATTTATTATTATTAACTATCGAAATCTGGTGAGCGCCTCGAGCGATGTAGAGGAATTGGGGTTGAAGCTGGGGTAGTGAGATTGTTTGGCAGAGTAAAAAATTGATGTTTGGATTTTTTTTAACTATTTATTAACTTTGAACGTCATTCAGAGAGAGAGAGAGAGAGAGAGAGAGAGAGAGAGAGAGAGAGAGAGAGAGAGAGAGAGAGAGAGAGACTTAATTGAAAACTGATATAATTATCAGGGTGAATAAAAAAATAGGGAAAAGGGGAATGGAGTAGCAGTAAAGGAAAAGGGAATTATTAGATCTGGTGAGGGACATAACAAGATAAGGGCTGCCATGTGTAAATGGCTGAGGAAGGTGAGGTCTGCCATGTGTAATGGCTGAGGAAGGTGAGGGCTGTCATGTGTAATGGTGAGGAAGGTGAGGCTGTCATGTGTAATGGATGAGGAAGGTGAGGACTGTCATGTGTAATGGATGAGGAAGGTGAGGACTGCTCATGTGTAGTGGATGAGGAAGGTGAGGGCTGCCATGTGTAATGGCTGAGGAAGGTGAGGGCTGTCATGTGTAATGATGAGGAAGGTGAGGGCTGCCATGTGTAATGGACGGAGGAAGGTGAGGGCTGCCATGTGTAATGGATGAGGAAGGTGAGGGCTGTCATGTGTAATGGATGAGGAAGGTGAGGACTGCCATGTGTAATGGATGAGGAAGGTGAGGGCTGTCATGTGTAATGGATGAGGAAGGTGAGGGCTGCATTGTAATGGATGAGGAAGGTGAGGGCTGCCATGTGTAATGGATGAGGAAGGTGAGGGCTTCATGTGTAATGGATGAGGAAGGTGAGGGCTGCCATGTGTAATGGATGAGAAGGTGAGGGCTGCATGTGTAATGGATGAGGAAGGTGAGGCTGCCAGTGTAATGGAGAGGAAGGTGAGGGCTGTCATGTGTAATGGATGAGGAAGGTGAGGGCTGCATGTGTAATGGATGAGGAAGGTGAGGGCTGTCATGTGTATTGGATGAGGAAGGTGAGGACTGTTATGTGTAATGGATGAGGAAGGTAGGACTGTATGTGTAATGGATGAGGAAGGTGAGAGCTGTCATGTGTAATGGATGAGGAAGGTGAGGGCTGTCATGTGATATGGATGAGGAAGGTGAGGACTGTTATGTGTAATGGATGAGAAGGTGAGGGCTGTTACGATGTAATGATGAGGAAGGTGAGGACTGTCATGTGTAATGGATGAGAAAGGTGAGAGCTGTCGTGTGCAATGGATGAGGAAGGTGAGGACTGTCATGTGTAATGGATGAGGAAAGTGAGGGCTTCATGTGAAAGGAAAGGGAAGGTGAGGACTGCATGTGAAATTGTGGGGAAGTGGGGCGCATGTGGGGAGAAGGTGAGGACGCATTGAAAGGAGGGGAAAGGTGAGGGCTGTCATGTGAAATGGGGGGGAGGGGGGACTGTTATTGTAATGAGGGGAAGGTGGGGCTGCTGGTAAAAAAAGGGGAAGGTGAGGACGCATTGTAATGGATGGGGAAGGGGGGGGTGTTATTGTAATAAAATGGGGAGGGAGGGTTTGGATTGAAATGGAAAGGGGGGAAGGGCGTCATGGTAAGGAAGGACGTAGGGCGTCATTGTAAGGGATGAGGAAGATGAGAAAACCCCCCAACCTGTATTTCCCTACTATTACATTTGTCAATCAACCCACCAGCATTTGAAGTGTATGTTTCGTTGTATCTTATCAGCAAACGTTCTCCCATATTACAGCTTTATCCCCGTCAATTCAATCTTGCATTCACATCTTTTTAATTCATTGTACTAATCCCCAAAATCATGCTTTACCTGTCAGCTTTTACTCTAAATTCACATCCTCTTTATATTTTCCAGCTTAATACATGCATTCAAATAAGCTTACCTTTATCCTCATTTTATCCTCATCGTCCACAGTTCTTTGTCCCCCACCTTCCTCCATCTCCCTCCATCTAATTCTAGACGTGGATGAAGGCAATTCTGTCTTTCACTGCAACGGGTCGTAACAAATATACCACAACACACAAAGACCACAGCCGTTTCCTCCTAAAACCACGACCAACCAATCAAATGCTGCACACGCCAGAGATGAAAACATCCGAGATTTGGTTAGGGAAAAAAGTGAGCGCCTCCGAGGATGTAAAGTGTTGGGGATGGGGGTAGTGAGGATGTTTGACAGAGTCAAAAGTTGATGTTCGGATTTGTATTAAACAATCATTAAGTTTTTAACGTCATTCACGCGCGGAGCGAGAGAGAGAGAGAGAGAGAGAGAGAAAAAAAACTGATTGAAAAACTTTGTATCATGATTGGGGTGGAACAAACATGGGAAGAAGGCAACGGCAAGGTGGACAAGGAAACATAATGACACAACTTTGGAAGGTGAAGGCTGTCATGTTGATGGATGTGAAAAAGTGAGGGCTGCTATGTCTGCAGTAAGTACACATGTTGGCCGTTGAGAGGGTCCGCTGTGGCAGTAGGTAACGTGTATCAAAGCAGAATGTAGTCTTTTTAGGTTGTAAGTATTGTTAGCCCAATATGTCGCTAGCGCCTAATCTGTTAGGCGTACAGTGCGAACACTCAAGTGATGAGACAGTTCTTGATAACATATTTAAAACATATAACAGTCAGTGGTTGCGATGAGACAGAAGAGTTACAACATGTTTCGTCGGGGTTTTCTTTTTTGTGTGGGGTTTTAGTTTTTTTTTGTTTTTTTCAGTCTTTGATTTAAGTGGCTTTCTTACTTTTGTGTTTATTGCTGTAGATAATTAGTTATTTTACCTCATAGTGTTAACCTTTTTTACCCCCGACCACCCCCCCCCTTTTTTCCGCCGTCCTAATATCACGTGATGTGGAAAGACTAAAACAGAACAACAATAGCAGTTTTTGGATGTTAATCAGGCACTGCCAGCAGCTTGTCTCCTCGCACCTTCTCTAAGTCCTTTTGAGATGTCAGCTACTGAAGAATTTGTTTTGAAATTTGATGTGATATTTGGTCCAATTGAAGAATGCCGTATTTTTGGTGAATAAGAATTGGGATCTGTGAACCCAGTACAATGTACTTTGTGTTGGGCAAATTGGCCGTCTGGTGCGAGAGAAAGTCGTATTAAGGGTGATGGGATTGAAGTCCAACGTGTCTCGGATATATGTTTTTGCGAAGAACAGAAAAAAGGAAGTTTTGTTGACGGATATATTGGTAAAAAAAATACAAACAGAAAAACTAAAGAATAATGTTAAAAACCCGCTCGCGCAAAAGGAAAAGAGGGCGCATGATAGAAAGAAGAAAAAAAAAATTACCAGAGAGTGAATTTAAAACTGTTCCTTGATTGTTTATTGAAGGAAAAATGAGTCAGATATTGACTGCGGTGCAGGGCGCATGATTGTCTCTGTAGCATGTTTGAGTGTGTACTTGGAGACCCTGTCAATGTGAAAGGGTAGCACTCAGTTACTGGCAAACAACATGGCCATGTACTCGGTCACTTGTTTTGGATCTTCCAGTACAGTGAAGACATGTCAAGGCGGAACGATCTCCGGTCTGCTGTGCTTCATTAGTGCCGATGTGTAAAGCTGCCCGGCAAGTCCGCCGCCCCATGCATTAAAAAAAGAAACAATTTAATATTGTCTTGCAATGGCTGTAGAGAAACAGCAATGCAGTCTGAGACAGTTTAAATGTTTGCGAACGTATGAATACCATAACTTAGTTCCCCAAGTCTTGAGAAAAATCTGTAGAATGACTTTTTCTTTGGACAATGGTTTTTCATATTTGGAATGGGCTTGACGACTAAGTATTGAAAGTTGAATGTTGCAGAGCAGCAGCAGCAGCAGCTGCAGAAGAAGAGACCACCACCCAAAGAACAATCAACAATACAAAACAACACGAAGCAGCAACAGCAGCAAGAAGATAAGATAAGAAGGGAGGAGGAAGAGGAGGTTTTGGAGTTGAACACTGATATAGACCATGTTCACATTTGCTGTCTTTATTAAGTGAACGTTTGGTCAAACATCCCTTGGTAACAGTGAGCCAGAAGATTGAAAAGTCCACTCTCTCTCCCGCTTTCAACAACCCGCTCAGGTGCCCATAAGGTTGAAAAAAGTGTGTGTGTGTGTGTAGTGGGGGGGGGGGGGGGAAGGGAGGGGGGGGGAGGGGGGGGGGGCATAAAATAAACGCTGCCTCAAAATCTTCCATCGGCCTTGATAACAATTTTTTTTGTCTGCTGTAACTTCTGCACATGTAGTCTCGTGATTTTGCAGAGTGAATAGCGGGCATAGATTTATCTGCACCGGTGACCCGTCTGGATGACACCCAGACGAAACTATACATCTCCTGGTTTTCGTGTCGCCCTGATTTATGAATAAACACTCACTCTTGCCGTTCCGCTGTCAAAGACGGAGTGATTTATAGAAGTGTAACGGGCGGAAGCTAAGTAGAGTTCCAAAGTTTAACAAAATGAAAATGCAGCACGCGCATTTTACACACACACAACACACAACACACACACCACACACACACACACACACACACGTCGCGCGCGCGCGCGCGCTGCATTGTGTGTATTTGTGTGTGCGTGAAATGCATCTCGCATGAGTTGTGTGTGTATGTGTGTGTGTGTGTGTGTGTGTGTGGAGGTGTGTGTGTGTGTGTTAGGTGTGTGTGTGTGACCATGCGTGCGCTCGCGAGTGGTGCGTGTGCGTAATTGTCACTGACAGAGAAGAGAGAGAGCGAGAGAGAGAGAGAGAGAAGAGAGAGAGCTTTGTTAGACTGTGGAGAAGGCGGTCAAATGTATATTTTTCGTTCTACGGTAGAAAGGTCTGAACAACCTCTCGATTCCGCACAGTGAAATTATTTGGTGTTCTGAAATTATGTTCCTCTCTCGTCAATTTCTCATCTCGTGTTTCCTGTCGCATCAACAGAGAAAGAGAGAGACAGAGAGAGACAGAGAGAGACAGAGAGATGAGAGGAGAGAGAGAGAGAGAGAGAGAGAGAGATAGAGAGAGAGAAGAAGAAGAAGAAGAAGAAGAGAGAGAAAGAGAGAGAGAGAGAGAGAGGAGGAGAGAGGAAAGAGAGAGAGAGAGAGAGAGAGAGAGTACGAAGAGAATAGAGAGAGAGAGAGAGAGCGTAGCTAAATAGTTGTTTATTCTGCATTGTATATTTGATACAATAGTTGAATTAGTCAGCGCACCAAGACACTGAACATGAATTAACCCAGACGCCTGTATCAAATGACAAAACATTAACTTCAGCAAGCGAATGACCACCCGTTTGGAAAACGTACAGACATTGCATGGCGATAAGAGCCAGGAGAAGAAACCGTACTAGACATTGCATGCGAGATAAGAGCCAGGAGAAGAACAACAGACATTGCCTGGCGAGTAAGAGCCAGGAGAAAAACGAACAGACCACTGCATGGCGAGTAAGAGCCAGGATAAGAAACGTACAGACATTTGCATGGCGAGTAGAGCCAGGAGAAAGGGAAAAAACGTACAGACATTGCATGGCGAGTAAGAGCCAGAGAAGGAACGTACAGACATTGCCTGTGCGAGTAAAGCCAGGAGAAGAAACGTACAGACATTGCATGGCGTGGATGTAGAGCCAGGGAAGAAATCCAGTAGACAAAAACAGAGGAGGGAGTACCCCACTTAAAAAAAAAGAAAGAAAAAAGAAAAAAAAGGAGTTGAAGGAACACCCCCCAAATAGTTTTTAATTGTAGAATTACAAGATATAGGCATGAACGAGGAAACATAGAAATGGATATATGGGGTACAAATAGAGGAGAGAGAAAATGAGTGTAAACATATACGATGTCATTACACAGAAGTTGCGTTCTCGGTCAATCACGACAGGAACCACTAAACCACCATGCGAGACACCATACTTCGGATCAGAGCACGAGATATGGGGGACAACGACACTGACAGAGAGAATATGACGACCCTGTAAAAGTAGCTTACTCCCATCATTAAGCACACAACGCGGTATTTAGAAATCGACATCGGAACCGAAACTCATCAATCGCTGACAGACAATTTGTCTACTAAAGTGGAAGTACAGACCACTCTGTGGCGGACGATGTATGTGCCAGAGATCTTGCAAACTTCATGCAAAGTCCGGATCCTCCATTACCGATGAAAGATGAAACATGAACCTGTATTGTGATTCATTACAGCGCGCGTCTTCTTTTTTGCACTGGGGAGCTGTCCATTCGTCCGACGTTAGTTATCTTTCCCTGTTCGGCATAGCGCCATCTTCTTGGGAATAAAGTTATCTCATCCTTCTCTCCTGCCTTACGCCACGTAAAACCGATCGTCACATTGACGGCCCAGTCTTCAGTGCCTGGACGGACGTACTCTGACCCACGAGAAACGAGAGAACGTTGCGGGCTTAGCCAACTGGTGTTTCCCTCTTAGGATAGTTAATATCTGTGGCACTCCTGTTGCAGCATTTATCTCCATATTCTAAGCCTAAGTCTTCAACAGGGCCAGGGGAGTTGCGTACAGCCATGCCGGCGTTAACACATATGCGTAAGGATGATCCTAAAAAGCATACACGTATAAAGTATATGCCTGTCCTGAAATCATCCGAGTACAAAGGTAAGTTATCCACAAAATCTATGAGATATACTCAGCCGTATGAATGCAGCGATAGGTTGTTCTGAAAATACTTACACTGTTTCAAATGAAGGGCAAGTTGTCGTTTAAGCCATGTCACGCGTTACACCATAAGCGGTAATGATGATCCCTAAAAGCTTACACGAGTGGGGTCAGGTCACAGACTTGCAACTTGAGCCCGTACATGTATGTACTATGTTACAGATAGATCTAGTGGAGGCGACTCATGTTTGAACTTGTGCATTGCGGACTGAGTCATGTACCATGTACATTGTATCTTGCGTGGTTCGCAATAGAGTCAAATTTCCTCTATTGTGCTAGGGGTGACCGGCAACATTTCCGCCACGTTGTCGCATGCCGTGTGTGTGCATCATGGATATTCTGTGTGACAGCACAGCTTGGGAGAGGGTAGGGAGTATCTTGAACTTATTTTAGTGTTTTCTCCGTGGAAGTGGGGAAATTGGGTCATGCATCATCCTCACTTGAGTTGCCCAATTCATAGTTAACACTTATGCGATGAATATACCAATCACAGTTAATTGACTGTAAAGCAGTCTGGGGGTTTAGGTAACTTTCGGCCATCAGTGTTATTTTGCAGCTGTTTTTTCAGAGAGGACATCTCTGACGTGTGCTTCGATTCTATGATGGAAGTCCTGGTGAATCCTTTTATGACCTTGTGTTCAGGGTTCGGCTTAAGGATTAGTGGGAGCAGCCTTGAGTCTGTAGGGAACTGATTCTGTGTTTCTGTGTAATTGAATTCTTCTCGCTGATGGATGTACAGTAAAGACTTCCGTTACTGTAATTTGTGAAGACGTGGTTGCTGCATTTGTGGTTGAACTGAACCGGTGTTCCCGAGACCCTGATGAGGGGATGAATGACTTTGGTGCAGCGTTCTTGTAGAACTGTAACCGGTGTTTCCCGATACCTGGTGGGTGAAGACTTTGTAGCTGCGTTCTTGTTGAACTGTAACCTGTTTACCTGAAACCTTGGTGGGTGAAGAGACATGGTTGCTGAGGTTGGGTTGCTGTAGACGTGCTGGTCTGGGATGGCTTGGTGGCGCTGGACAACCCAACTCGAGTTGGGCTGGACACGAGTTGGTTCCAAGATATCTCCCTGTAATCCTGCCTTAGCTGGTGCCTGTAATCCTGGCCTGGGGCTGGTGCCTGGAATCCTGCCTTACTTGGTGACGGGATCCCTGTGCGAGGAGTGACACAGGCTGGGTTCTCTTCCTGTTGCTGTGACAGTCCGAGTGGTACATGTGAAACGTTGACGACAAACGGGGCTGTTTTGAGGTAACAGCATTGGACATTAATTCCAGGATCAAGGAAGTGAGCCGTCGTTCAATGCGTCGAGGAGCGGACTAACCCAGTGTGTGAAATACACTACAAAGTTCCTTAGTGACTTTACATTTATTTAGTATATTAACATTGCATAGCTGTTTAGTTGTTGTATAATTAGTCATTACCTGGTGTGTCGCAGGCTGCACAGTTTCAAGAAAATTGTCCGTTTGTGTGGTGGCAAAAACATTTATATCAACATTTTACATTTTGGACAACTTGTTTGGGCCATTTCCTGAGCGAGTATTTCATAGCAACCCAGTTTAACTGATTATTAATTGGTCACTGCGTGCTTAAGTGCCCAGTTGTTTGGAAGGTGGCCCGGTTTAATTAATCGTGAAGTGGATAAACATTACAGAATTTTGTAGATTTTGCATTCTATAACAGAAATTGGTCTGTCACTGTGTTACAAAACTGAAGGTCTTTGCATTCTATATTGGTTGTAGGTCTGTCATTGTGTCGGAATTCATTCCCTGGTTGCTGGCTTGTTATGAGGCCAGTAAGTGAATTTTGTTGAGTAAGACTCGATTCCTCAGTGTCCTGATGGGCCAATAGCCAAGGTGTTTTATCGGGTCGTGTGGTTGGTAATTGCATGGTAAGCGATGCACCGCACCCAGGCTGGGTCAACATTGGGATTTGAGACCCGAAATAAAGGATAGTCGTTAATTCATATTCATGACCTGTGTTAGTTGGTGGTGCAGGTGTGTAATGTACTAGAAATCTGTGTGTGAATTGTGCTAGAGGTTGAAATGTTTTGGAGTTTTGAGAGAAAGTGATTGATGTGGGTAGTGAGTGGAATATTCCATGTTAGGATCCCGGGGTCGTGGTTTAAATGAAATTAAACTTGTGTGAACTGTTTCATCTGGTTTCTGGACTGCTTATTTGAGTTGGGGCGTTAGGTAATGTAGTCCCTGTTAGTCTGTCTGTCCCTCCCTAGTAGTTCAGGTCTTAGCGAGCCTGACATACATGTGCCCAGATAAAAATCACTTTTAAAACAATGTGTCACGAGAAACCTTATATATACACCAGTACACTGTTTTTATCAAGAACTGTTTCCACACACTAAGCACTTGCCTCGTGAAATCTTACATATTTAAAGTATAACATTTCAGTTAGAAAACAAGACTCATTCATACGAAGTCGGTGCCCACAATTCTAGAACGTGTTTAGCAATAACATATGGTGAGAATCTCTCTCTCTCTCTCTCTCTCTCTCTCTGTCAATATATAATAATATAAATATATATATATATAAGAGATAGAGAGAGAGAGAGAGAGAAAAGAAGAGAGAGAAAGAGAGAGAGAGCACTGCTTCACCAACGAGAAGTTTAACATTAAAAAGTGATGAGAAAGCTCACACATATACTTCTGTAGGAAACCTCACACATCTAAAACAAATATATTACAAGAAATGTGACGGTGTTTCCATACACAGTCTACCTGGAAGAGAAATCTTGCCCACAGGGCTAACACCTCCTATTCAGAACACTCAAGAGCGAGGCAGATGTGCGATGGGCAGCGGAGAACGACCACACGTTTTCCTTCAACATCTTTGCTTGCGCCCTAAGTGCCCTCGGACTGTCTTCCTTCACAGTCTTTCACTGGCTGTTCGATGTCCGGTCCTACTCAACGACACTGACCAAAACGTTTCGGGCGGATGGTCAACTGACAAGTTTACTCTGACTAGTACTGGTCTTAGTGCATACCTGTCGTTAGGGGGAACCTCACGACTACGTTTACCTTGCACTTGAAAGAAGTGAAACAGAAGAAAAAGGAAAATCAGACAGTTTTTAATGAAAGGAACTATGACAGATGAGGTGACTCTACTGAGGCCGAGTGTAAATTCTCTTGCAGTAAGAACTTCCGTGGTTATCACCTTATTTGTCCTTCCCCACCCACCCTCCTCAGAGCCTTTTAACTATCGAATTAGCATTCCCCTTTACTTCCCTGCTGTTTACCCACCATTCGTGTCTCCTGTCAACAATTCTTCTGTCAACAATTCATTTTCTCTTTCAACCCTCCATTTTTATCATCAATTTACTTCCTCCATTTACATCTAGGGGAGGGGGGGGGGGGCTCATTCGATCTTACTCACCAACTCAAATCATTTACCCTCATTCGTATACTTTACCTTCCAATTATGTCATCACATTACGTCCTCTCCATTGCCCTCAGTTTGAATCCCATAGCACATCTTATAAACCATGACTCTTACATATACATATTTCTCATTACACTTTGCACTTAGGCATCGGTTGATACCTTCCCCCCCCCCCCCCCCCCCCTCAACCTCTGCCCCGCTAATTACTTTTCTTTTCTGTCTGACAGTTAATGGCCGAAAAGGAAAACATGAAATACCGCTACACAGCATGGATACTATGAAAAGATAGAGCAATAACTATGGTGTTTATGACTACACACACGGAATGCATCGCAATCCCATCATCTGCTGTAGTGACCTAAATCTGAGTAAGTTGGACACGCAATCATTTTTGTCCACAGATATCTGTAACAGTTTTCCTGTTTTGTATCAACAAGTCAGTATTACAGAAACCGTCCCAATGAGCATGAAATCAACGATTGTTACAGATCTAAAGAAAAAAAAAATTACGCACACATAAAGAAATAAACACTCCGCATCCCTCCAGCAACAAAACCGTCGCATGTTAGCACGTCCGTCCGGATGTCCGCGCGTGACCTCCTACCCACGCCCCCAAGGAATGATTAAGCACCTATGGGAGATGAACTTCCGTTACGAGAGTATCCCCCCATTCCTTCCGTGGGGGGGGGGGGGCGCATCACTCCGCCCCCACTCTCATCCCGCCTCAGTATCAACACAGCCACCAGACGTGTGATGAATGCAGGAGCAGTTAAGTACGGCTGGCGGTGTAAATCAACGTCCGCGGGGTTCTGCAGGCAAAGATCTTT
Organism: Conus ventricosus; assembly: GCA_018398815.1. NCBI lineage: Eukaryota > Metazoa > Mollusca > Gastropoda > Neogastropoda > Conidae > Conus > Conus ventricosus. Next base: position 126,361,712 of record CM031597.1, on the reverse strand, counting down.
GACCATTGGTCAGCGCACCCTCCAATCAACGTCGTTCCGTGATTCTCGGACAAGAGACTCTCTCCGGTAGTACACTGGGCCCGAAGGTACGGTCACCATACAGCTTAGATATCTTTACGAAGGATAGACTTTGAAGGTTCGCTCAACCTGCTCACGTGCTCAAACATCTTTAAGGATACACTATGACGAGTCCTGTTCCTTTTGGACACTTCTGTCTGTCTTGTGGCTGCCTGAACTCTCCTCCATAGTCCGCATGTGGCTGGGAGAATATGATTTTGGGGTTGTCCATGTTAAGGTATGAATCAATCAACTCATCCAATCAGAAATATAACTCATTGACGCTAATTTCATTGTTAAGCTTTCTATGTCTAAGAGCAATGCCTAGAAATTAAGTTCGAGTTCTCTTACGGATAAGCATCACAGTACTGATGGCAACTAACTTGGCAAACAGTGAGAAGTTTAAATAATACCAAATCAATTCTCGTACACTCATTCCTGTTGATGTCAACGCTATGTAATGAATGGGGATTTACTACATTTAAACATATAAATGGAAACATTCGCATTAATTATGTTTGAGGCACCGCTCAATTTAACATCAGTTCCCATCTCTATCCCACCCTTTCATCCTCCACCCCAAACTGTTTTTCTCTCGTACTCCTATCCCACACCATAGAATCTATTCTGTCACTCTCCATCTAATTATTTCACCTATCGCCATCCATGTCACACTTCGTCTTGCACCTTTCAACTTCCATTGCCCATTCATGTTCAGCCTAAAATCCAGAGAGAGAGAGAGAGATAGAGAGAGAGAGAGAGAGAGAGAGATAGAGCGAACGAAACGAAATTTATTTCACCAGGGTAGTGGATAAGCAAATTACCCATCTTATTTTCGCACCCAGCCCTGGAAAAAAAAAAAAAAACCACATGGACAACACACAAATTCAATATGGGCAAACAAGAGGAAAAAGTAAATACACCAGTCAACTTGCAAACTGTAAGAAGTTACAGACTAATACTATGAAAAAAAAGGAAATTTAGAATTGAGTTTGTTTCTTACCGCTAATGACATTGACAAAACAAGCACATGACAAGACACTATGCCATTTCTAACCAAATGGGTCTTTCTTCAGGCGAAAAAATAAATCACATTTAACATTTGGGACAGTACAAACAAGAACGAAAAAACGAAAAAAAAGGAAGAAAGAAAAATGACATCATCCGTATGTTGTCCATGTGGTGGGGAGAATAGGCTGGTAGGCGGAAATGAATCTGGGGGATTATGGGAGAGGAAAAAAGAGCGGGGAGGGGGGGCGGGGGTGTTGCGTAGGGGGAGGGTGTGTGTGTGTGATATGAAAAGGGTGTTGTGTCGAGTTTATTGGGATGGTGTGATATCTTTGTGATGGTTGAGGTAATGGTGGATTGATAAAAATGGTAAGGGGGAAGAAGGGGGGGGGGGGGTGGGGGTGGGGGGGGGGGAAATGAGGGGAAAAAAGGGGGGGGAGGTTGGGGAGTGAATAAAATAAATGATTTCGTTGTGTGATGAAAGAGGTAGTGGTAAGTAAATCATGGGTAGTTGAGAAGGTGGTGTGGGTATGTTAGGAAGGAAGGGGATGGAAGATAAAGGGTGATAAGGTATGATCGTGGTGGGGGTGGGGGGGGGTTTTTGGTGGGGGGGTGTGAGGTAAAAAAAGAAGAAAAAAAGGGTGGGGGAATGGGGGGGGGGTAGGAGGGTAATGGTTGTGGGGGGGGGGGAGGAAGGGGGCAGGATAAGGAGAGCTCATATCTCATCATCCACTAAGGGGTGGGTGGTGGGTGGGAGGTTCATAAAACTGGTGTTTGTTTAAAAAAGTGAACAAGCTGTGGATGAATGTTATTGCAACAGGTGAAATAATGTGATGGCATCAATATCTGATTTTGTTGAGAGAAGATAGCAAGTGATCAATGAAAAACAGGTAACATGTGTTTGCACACACACAGCCACACACACACACAACACACACACACATCACACCACACAGCACACACAACACACACACTACACACAAGGTGGGGGGGATGGGGGTACCACATATAAACAATTGTTTCTGTGTGAGTTTAAGATCATGTGATCATTCAGATGAGACTAAACTGTGGAGAGTTTTCCACACCTATTTACTCCACACATACACTCATGTGTGACACACCACCCACACATTAAAAAAATTATCATCAATCAGGTCACTGATATAGTGATGATCATATGAAGTCAATGGTAGGTGTTTTTTCATTGATCACCTGCTATCTTCTCTCAACAAACATCAGCAATTGATGCCAACACATATTTCACCTGTTGCAATGAACATCATCCACAGCCATTGTTCACTTTTTTAACACAACACCATTTATATGAACCCCCACCCCCCACCCCCCCCACCCCAAAGTGGTTGATAGATATGACTCTCCTTCACCAGCCCCCCTTCCCTCCCCCCCTCCCCCCCCCCCACAAACACATTACCCTCCTCTCACTCCCCCCACCCCCGGCCCTTTTTTTACCTCACCCCCCCCCCTTATCATACCCTTATCACCCATTTATCTTCCATCCCCTTACCCTCCTACCAATACCCGCACACCTTCTCAACTACCCACGCATAACTACCACAACCATCTTTCATCACCCAACGAAATCATATAATTTTATACACCAAACCTCCCCCCCCTTTTTATCCCCTCATTCCTCCGACCCCCCCCCCCTTTCTTCCCCTGACCATAGGTTTTTAATTTTTTTATATTTATCCAAATCACCATTACCCCCAGACAACCATCCACAAAATATATCACACCATCCCAAAAATAGACACACAACCCTATCATACCACACACACACACCTTCCCCCAACGCAACCCCCCCCCCCCCCATCCCCCTCCTTTTTTCCTCTTCTCCATAATTCCCCCAGTTCAATTTCCGCCTACCAGCTTATTCTCCCCCACCACATGGACAACAACGGATGCGTCCATTTTTCTTCTTCCTTTTTTTCGTTTTCCGTTCTTGTTTGTACTGTCCCAAATGTTAAATGTGATTTATTTTTTCCGCCTGAAGAAGACCCAAGTGGTTGAATGCATCGTGTCTTGTCAGTCATGTGCTTTGTTTGTCAATGTCTTAGCGTAAAAACAAACTCTTTCTAAAATTTTAGCTTCACTTTTCGCCGGCATCAGTCACTACTCCATTTTGAAATAATCTACAAAAATCAAACGACAAGATTCGTGCAAGCATCCAAATGCAGAGAAAAGAAAGAGAGAGAAAGAGAGATAGAGAAGAGAAAGAGAGCGAAAGCGGGGTAAGGGTGTGGGCGGATAGGGGAAGGGGTGGGGGGTGGGGAAGAAAATACTGTAAAGTAACAAATTACAAACGGGAAACAAGAGTCAAATAGACATGAATACACTCTTACATCAAATAACAAATGCAGTTGAGCGATATCATCAATGTAAAACATTCAATTAGCTTAACCCATAATTGCTGAGGTTCAAAAGAACACCTTCAAGATTTCCGTCTAACACAGGCTTGTACGTACAGTATTTTATTCTATTCACATGATTCTTTTAATTGATTTAGGAATCAACTAGAACAATTTTTTTGAGAGATGAGAGCGAGAGAGAGAGAAGGAGAGAAGAGAGAGAGAGAGAGAGAGATAGAGAGAGAGAGAGAGACGCCGGCGCTTGTGTGAAGGGGAGTCAGGTCATTTTTTCCTGCATGCTGGATTCCGCGGAACAAGCTGGGAAAACACATAGACACCTTTTCGTCACCGGATGTGAAATATGATGTTTTCAAGAATCCATTGTTCTTTCTCTCACCATCATCACCTTGCTGTTCTGTCTTATGGAAGAGAGAGAGAGATGAGAAGAGAGAGAGAGAAGAAGAGAGAGAGAGAGAGAGAGAGAGAGGAGAGAGAGAGGAAGACCAATTGCTCTCTTGTCCATCACTCGTTCTGTCCTTACCCCGCCCAAAACCACTTTGTTCCTCACCAGCGACAATTCTCTCATAGACATTGCCTTTACCTCACTTTTCTTCAGCTCGTTTCTTTCTTCCTCACCCACACCCCCTAACTGTTCTAAAGAACAGCATTCTCTAGGCAGTACTGCTTACATTTCAATAAATTCTTAGTTTGACAATTTGGGAACAAAGGTTGAAACATAAGCACAAACCATATTGAACAACTCACTACAGTGATTGTGCGTGCATGATTCCATATCTGCGTCTGCGTCTGTTCCCTGTTTAATGTGACAACCTTCAGGGCAGGTGCCTCTCAGATACATAATAGAAGCTCATTCCACACAACACCATTGGTCATCACAGACCACTCCTAACCGTTGACCCATTTTTGTCCCTGTTACATGCTTTAGAAAGTCTTAAGCATGAGGCTCGAGGAATTCTGCTTGTATTTATCAGTTGACTTACAATGCACTCTGTGCTTTCATTTTTACAATATTTTTGTGTTCATTTTGAAGGTCCACTCTTTTAAACCCGGTACCCCCCCCCCCCCCCCCCCCCCCCGAAGGCCTACTGAAAATAAAGAATAGGACATGCTACAGCACGAATGAATAGGCACGTAACTAAGGCAGATATTTACCGGAGATGTAGACATGACCGAAAACATTGAAAATAGATATGTGGTATTTCAGTGACTTCCTTCTGAGCCATAGAAATAAGACAACTCACTCACAATTTGAATAGGCATGAAAACTCAACAGAAATTGTCCATTTTGTAAGACATGACCAAAACAGTAGAAATAGACATATCGGTACAGATTGGGAGAAACATGAAAAGAATGACATAACATATACGAGCGCTTCATAAGAAGTTGTGATCAACGTCATCTTGAAAGCACAGCGCTCGCCCACATGTGAAAGTCTTGCCTTTGGATCAGGCGAGTGATATGTGGTTATTGGCACTGTACAGAGAGACAATGACGACCGCGTGTAAGAAATTCAACAACAAAATAACACGCATATTTGAAATCGCACTGTATTGAGACTCATCACTCTTCCACGAACGTTCATTCTTGGCTTCACTGTTGTCTAAATTAATCTTGTGGACATGTACAAGTCTGACACTTGCACTCTATGCGAAGAGCCGCTGCATCCAATTTTAACAGAACAGAAGAAGGAAACAGAACCCGAAATGTGATTCATGAATATCGCGTGGCATTCTTCTTCCACGAGCTGTCCCGTAGCCAGACAAGTAGGGTCATTCTTCTGCCTGTGGCCTCACCACATTTATCTTAGGGATGAAGTTATCTTCATCCTTTTTCCATGTCTGCATCGAGCAGGCAGAGCACTTGGTGGCCTATCGTCTGAGCCAGAGGACTACGCTAGAACCCAAGAGAAACGAGAGAATACTACCGGCATAGCCACTGTCCATGTCCTTTGGGTACAGCTATTGTCTATTGCCTCCCTGCTGCAGCTATCATCTATATTAACGAGCCCAGTCTCAGCAGATCTATTTTTCAGGTTGCGTTTTCAGCTATCAACTTAGCATTAATTAATGCGGTAAAGATTGTCCAGAAAAACATACAAACATAAAGTATTGTTTACCTGAAACCTTACAGATATAATGTGTAGGTTTGCCCACAACACCATAGATTAATTTAATCACAAACACCTGAGAATGGGTTATTTGAAAATAGACGGATAGTGTGCATGATTACAATACAAGATTTGAATACAACTTTTTCGTGAGAAACCCTATCAAATGTAAAATATTGAGAATATCATAGAGGAATATTGCATCAAGTATCATCTTTTTTATATGCCTTAAGGACGTACATCATAACTTGATACCCCAAACCTCAACGTGGTGATGGCTAAAGTATGTGGTGAAGAATCTATTCCAATTCTAAAACATAACTTAGCGCAAAGAAGTCATACAATACAAACAAAACTCACAGAATAAGCTTCTGGTAGGATACCTCACACATCTAAATATAGTTTGGGTTAAAACAAAGTGTCCCAAACAAAATCTGTCTGGCAGACATGCCTAGCACAGGCTACTGCAACCTCCGTTCAGAACAGCTCAATGATCCAGTCAGATTGCGCCAGGATAACAAGAAGACAGTCAACGTCCCACATTCTCCTTAACATCTTTTGTCTCTTCCCTGACTGTCCCTCGACTCTTTTTCCTCCACAGTCTTACTGACCAGTCCTGTCCGGCCCATCAACGAACACTGACTAAGAGATGACGCGATCGGGTTGGATGGTCAACATGACATTCAACGTTTTGATACTTTAATTTGTGTGTGCATTCTGTCCGATACAATTGAAAACATCCTCTGCTGTTTTGTATCAGTCGTTAAGTAAAGTAAAACAGAAAATGCAAATGAAAAGGCTGTTTTAATGAAAGAAGTTTGACAGACGAGAGTGCTCAACTGCTCTATCTATTTGTTAAAAACACCCTTGCTATACCATCTTCATCTGCCGACCCCCCCACTCCCCCCTAATCCGTTCTACAGCACTAGCATTCCATTCCCCATCCATATCTGTCTACCCTCCATTCAAATCTAACTATACTTCATTCTTGTCTGTCATCACTTCAATTCTCTTTCTCTCCATTTCTTATCTCTGTGGCCGTCCATTCTTTACGATTCAAATCCATTTGCCCTCCGTTCCGGTGTTGTATCTTCATTTTAGGGGCACAACCGCCATCACCCATATCTATCAACCCCCATTGGCATCCAGTTCACACTTTAAGCCCTTGAATCTTTCTCGTTTACTTTAGTATCCTTTAGTTACTGCTTTACAATTAATCATCGTAAATACCTCCCCTCCCCCCCCCCCACCCCCGTTTTCCCCAGGCAATCACAGTTATCCTTGACTTATTTACACACACACATCACACGCTAAACACACACACACACACACACAACACACACACACACAAACCACACACCCACATATATAACTATATAAATAATAAAAATATATATATATATATATATATATATAATAAAATATTTATAAAAAGCTGAATAATAAGTAGTGGGGGAAAACAATTGCAAGCTAACATTCTTCAATTCGTTATAGTAATGACTTGGCAAAGATTTTCAACTTTTAGAGAGAGAGAGAAAAAAACTTAAAAAAAATTGAAGCTAAGAAAATGTGGATAATATTAAAAATATGAGAAAACCCTTCACTAGCTGCCTGAGGGAACCATCGTAATCCCTCTCGAAGGCACATCTATTTGTATTGCCTGCTCCGAGCCTTTTGTCCGCTGATCGGACTCATCAGGAGACACGGCAGGTTGTGTCTGTGCTCTTTGGTGTCAAATAGAGACACACCACAGTCCATAATTCTGTGGTGTTTTCTCACCACCAAATATAAATATATGTCACTGCAGATATGAATGCTTAATCCCCCCCCCCCCCCACCCCTATTTCATCAATCTAAGACATACGAGCAAGCTTTGTTTATAATTTCAAATATTTCTTGAGTCATTGCCAACACCAAGCTGCTCTGTAAGTTCTGGAACGGTGCTCGGTACTTTTATCCATGGAATTTATTAGTTTTGTTGTATTTTAGTTCCCTTGCGATTCATTTCAAGAACTGGCCCTCAGCACTTTGTGTCTTAAAGGATATCCTTTAAATATTCCTACTTATCACGTAGAAAATGTAGCTTGTTTTTGCTCTTTCATGATTTTTCATTTGCTCTTTATGTGTCCCAGGCACCTTGGTTGTTTTTTTGGAAACCTCAACAAACATACTACGGTTATTGCACACCAGCCTTTTCTGGGATTGCATTTTTTTCTAAAAAACTGAAAAGGCAGAGGAGTCAAAATTACCACTTTCCCGGCGGTCACTGAAGAGAAACAACCAGGTTTCGAATATCGGTATATGACCAGGAGTTATGAGTTAGTGAGGTTTTTCCTCCCTATTGAGGATGTCTCCCCCTTGGAGACTATAAGCTTGCTGAAGACCATTTTGAGAACTATTTATTTTATATTTATTCCCCAAACACCCACTCAACATATACTTATATCTAGGCCGAATCATCTGCCTCTGCAGATAGAATGCTTATCTCATCTCCCCTATTTCTTCAATCTAAACATAAGAGCACGCTTGGTTTATAATTCAATATATATTTATATATATATAATAAATTATTTAAATATATATAGATCATAAATATTTAAAATGCCTAAAACAATTTTGATAAGTGAATGTTTATAAACAAAGCTTTGCCTTATTGTCTTAGATTTAAGAAATATATATATAAATGTTAAAAATATTACTAAATGGATTTTAGCATTTCATTTTAGAATATTTTTAACAGATGTTGCTCCTTAGACGGTTGAGCTCTTTTGGATTTTTAAAGGGACATTTTTATACTGTCGAAGATATATATATATATATATATATATATATTATATATAATATAGCGGTAGTATATTTTTCCGGCTTTTTTTGAAAAAGAGCTCAACCAAGCGGGAGCAGCTAAAACAATGATTAAACGCAAATCCTAAAAAAAACCGGGACTACAAATATATCCCGTTTTTAAGATTTGCATTTAATCATTGTGTGTATATATATATATATAATATATCCCTCTCTTTCAATCCATTGAAGATAGACCTAACAGGAAAATGATGCCTGGAAAACAAGACACAATAGAACACAGCATGAGAGCAAAGGGAACGGATGATGAATGTATGCAGCATACACTCCTTCACTGCATCGCAATCAACACATCTGCAATATGAACAGAAATCTGAGTGAGTGACCCACCATATTTTTCTCAGAATTCTAAACATTCCTGTTCAGAATTAACAAATCAATATCAAACATAGCGCCCCCACCCCCCCCCCCCCCCCCCCCCCCCCCCCCCCCCCGAGGAGCCTAAATCAGCGATGTAAATCAGATCTAAAGAAAACTATATAACACCACTCTGCGTCAAGTCCGTCAACAAACCTAATCTACCGGGCACACCCGGATATCCGTGCGTGACCCGCCCGACCACTGACACCCCTAATGGAGGAATAAGCAGCTAGGGGATATACCTCTAATACGAGTAAGTCTCCTCACCATTCCCTCCCAATCACCCCACCCAAACCCCACTCCTCCCACCCCCGTCTCTGTACCAATACCGGCCGCTACAATGTGGGATGAGTGGAGGGAGCTTCTATGTCGCCTTAATACAATACTGGTCACTACATGTTGGGGGATGAGTGGAAGGTGAGCTTCAATGTCGCCTTGAGCCAGTACAGGCCACAACATTGTGGATGAAGTGGGGGAGCATCTATGTCGCCTCTGTATAACTTAAAGCAGGCCACATATTGTGGATGAGTGGAGGAGCTTCTATGTCGCCTCTGTACCCAATGCAGGCCACTATAATTGAGGGATGAGTGGCAGGGAGCTTCTATGTCGCCTCTGGTGCCAATACAGGCCGCACATTTGTGGGATGAGTGAAGTGGAGCTTCTATGTCGCCTCTTACCAATACAGGAGGCGCTACATTGTTGAAGAGTGAGGATCTTCTATGTCGCCTCTTTACCAATACTGCCGCTACATTGTTGGATGAGTGGGGAGGAGCTTCTATGGCGCCTCTGTACCAATGCAGGCCACTATATTGTGGTATGAGTGGAAGGGGGCTTCTATGTCGCCTCTTACCCAATACATGCCGCTACATTGTGGGATGAGTATATGAAGATCTCTATGTCGCCCTCAGTAACCAATACTGGCCGTTACAATTGTGGGATGAGTGAGGGAGCTTCTGTGTACGCCTCTGTGCCAATACTGCCACTACATTGTGGGATGATGGAGGGAGCCTTCGTATGTCCGCCATCAGTACCAATACCCGGGGGGGGTGGGGGGGGGCCGGGGGCGGGAGGCTGGGGGGGGGAGGGGGGGGGGGGGGGGGGGGGGGGGGGGGGGGGGGGAGGTGGTGGGGGGGGGGGGGTAGGGGGGGGGGGGGGGGGGGGGGGGTGGTGGAATGAGTAGAGGAGCTTCTCTATGTCGCCTCTTACCAATACTGGCCGCTAACATTGTGGGATGAGTGGAGGGAGCTTCTGTGTCGCCCTGTACCAATACTGGCCACTACATGTGGATGAGTGAGAGGGAGCTTCTATGACGCCTCTGTAAACCAGTACTGCCACAACTATAAATGGGATGAGTGGAAGGGAGGTTTCTAATTCGACTGGGGCAGTTATTTCAACGTCTGCGTATCCAGCTTCCTCAGGTAACTCTTTCGAACCAATGTTCAGCGCACCGTCCAGTCAACGTCGTTCCGGATCTGAAGAGAGGAAGGACCTCGAAACAAGTTTGTCGTCCCGGGTTTTAAGATTTGCTTTTAATCATTATTTTAGCTGCTCCCGCATGGTTGAGCACTTTTTTCAAAGAAAAGCCGGAAAATATATTACCAGCTATATATATATATATATATATTATATATATATATATATATATATATATATATATATATATATATATATATATATAATGCTGAATAATTAAGTAGTGGGGAAAAACAAGTGCAAGCTAACAATTCTTCAGTCGTTATAGTAATGACTTGGCAAAGATTTCAACTTTTAGAGAGAGAGAGAAAAAAACTTTAAAAAAATTGAAGCTGAAGAAAATGTGGAATATATTAAATATGAGAAACCCTTCACTAGCTGCCTGAGGGAACCATCGTAATCCCTCTCGAAGGCACATCTATTTGTATTGCCTGCTCCGAGGCCTTTTGTCCGCTGGATCGGACTCATCAGGAGACACGGCTGGTTGTGTCTGTGCTCTTGGTGTCAAATAGAGACACACCACAGTCCATAATTCTGTGGTGTTCTCACCACCAAATATATATATTTGCCACTGCAGATATGAATGCTTATCCCCCCCCACCCCTATTTCTTCAATCTAAGACATACGAGCAAGCTTTGTTTATAATGCAATATTTCTTGCAGTCATTGCAACACCAAGCTGCTCTGTAAGTTGCTGGAACGGTGCTCGGTACTTATCCTTGGAATTTATTAGTTTGTTGTATTTTAGTCCCTTGCGGATTCATTTCAAGAACTGGCCCTCAGCACTTGTGTCTTAAGAGGATATCTTTTTATATTTCCTACTTTTCACTAGAAAATGTAGCTTGTTTTGCTCTTTCATGATTTTCTTTGTTTCTTAGGTGGCACCTTTGGTTGTTTTTTTTAAACCTCAACAAACATACTACGGTATTGCACACCAGCCTTTTCTGGGATTGCATTCTTCTTAAAACTGAAAAGGCAGAGGAGTCAAATTACCACTTTCCGCGGTCACTGAAGAGAAACAACCAGGTTTCGAAATATCGGTATATGACCAGGAGTTATGTGTTAGTGAGTTTCCTCCCTATTGGAGGATGTCTCCCCCTTGGAGACTATAAGCTTGCTGAAGGCTCATTTTGAGAAGCATTTATTTTATATTTTTTTCCCCATTCACCCACTCAAGCATATACTGTTAGCTAGGCAGAATCATCTGCCACTGGAGATATGAATGCTTATCTCCCCCTATTTCTTCAATCTAAGACATAAGAGCACGCTTTGTTTATAATTCAATATATATATATATATATATATATATATATATATATATATATCAGTATATTTAAAATGCCTAAAACAATTTTATAAGTGCTCAACCCCTTGGGGAGCAACATTAGTTAAAACAAGTTAAAAGAGGAATCTTAAAAGTTTTAAGATTCCTCTTTTGACTTGTTTTAACTATATATATTATATATATATATATATATATATATATATATATATATAAATGTTAAAAATATTTCTAAAATGGATTTTAGCACTTCATTTTAGAAATATTTTTAACAGATGTTGCTCCTTAGACGGTTGAGCTCTTTTGGATTTTTAAAGGACATTTTTATACTGTTCGTGATATATATATATATATATATATATATATTATATATATATAATATATATATATATATATATATTTCCACTCTCTTTCAATCCATTGAAGATAGACCTAACTGGAAAATGATGCTGGAAAACATGACACAATAGAACACAGCATGGAGAGCAAGGGAACGGATGATGATGTTACTGGCATACACTCCTTCACTGCATCGCAATCACATCATCTGCAATGATGACAGAAATCTGAGTGAGTGACCCACCATATTTTTCCTCAGAATTCTATACATTCCTGTTCCAGATTAACAAATCAATATCTACCCCCCCCCCCACCCCCCCCCCCCCCCCCCCCCCCCGAAGAGCGTAAATCAGCGATGGTAATCAGATCTAAAGAAAACATATAACACCACTCTGCGTCAGTCCGTCAACAAACCTCACACCGCACACCCGGATATCCGTGCATGACCCGCCCGGACCACTGACACCCTAGGGAGGAAGTAGCAGCTAGGGGATATGACTCTAATACGAGTAAGTCTCCTCACCATTCCCTCCCGCATCACCCCACCCTACCCCACTCTCCACCCCCGTGCTCTGTACCAATACAGGCCGCTACATTGTGGATGAGTGGAAGGAGCTTCTATGTCGCCTCTGTACCAATACAGGCCGCTACATTGTGGGATGAGTGGAGGGGAGCTTCTATGTCGCCTGTATACCAATACTGGTCACTACATTGTGGGATGAGTGGAAGGGAGCTTCTATGTCGCCTCTGTGCCAGTACAGGCCACTACATTGTGGGATGAGTGGAAGGGAGCTTCTATGTCGCCTCTGTGCCAGTACAGGCCCAACATTGTGGGATGAGTGGGGGAGCATCTATGTCGCCTCTGTACCAATGCAGGCCGACTATATTGTGGGATGAGTGGGAGGAGCTTCTATGTCGCCTCTGTACCAATGCAGGCCACTATATTGTGGGATGAGTGGAAGGGAGTTTCTATGTCGCCTCTGTGCCATACAGGCCACTACATTGTGGGATGAGTGGAAGGGAGCTTCTATGTCGCCTCTGTACCAATACTGGCCGCTACATTGTGGGATGAGTAGGAAGGGAGCTTCTATGTCGCCTCTGTACCAATACAGGCCGCTACATTGTGGATGAGTGGGAGGAGCTTCTATGTCGCCTCTGTACCAATACTGGCCGCTACATTGTGGGATGAGTGGAGGAGCTTCTATGGCGCCTCTGTACCAATGCAGGCCACTATATTGTGGGATGAGTGGAAGGGGCTTCTATGTCGCCTCTGTACCAATACTGGCCGCTACATTGTGGGATGAGTAGAGGGAGCTTCTATGTCGCCTCTGTACCAATACTGGCCACTACATTGTGGGATGAGTGGAGGGAGCTTCTATGTCGCCTCTGTACCATACTGGCCACTACATTATAAATGGGATGAGTGGAAGGGAGGTTCTATGTCGACTGGCTGTGTATTTCAACGTCTGCGTAGTCCAGCTCCTGCAGGGTAAGTCTTCGACCAATGGTCAGCCCACCGTCCAGTCAACGTCGTTCCGTGATTCTCTGGACAACAAACCCTCCTCCTCTAGCAGAATTGTTGGCCCGGAGACTCGCTCACCATCATTCTTCAAACATCATTAAGAAGGGCAGACTTGGATGTGTACTCTTCCTTCCAGGCACTGCTGTCCCTCTGTTTGGCCGTCAGACTGTCCTCAGTAGTTGTATGGAAGCCGGCAGAACATTTGGTGAGGGTCGTCGTCGGTAGGAATCAATCATTTCTTCTTCCATGTAGAAATGTACCGCTCTTTGATTCTTTTAATGCTGAGTTTTCTGTTTCTGTCAGTAATGTTTGAAAATCAACATTCTGGGCGCTGGATGGGTAGCTATACTGATAGCACCAGCTCGGCCAAGCAGCGACAAGTTAAAATCATATCAACGTTTCTTGTGTGTCATTCTGGTTATTGTTATTGGCTAGGGTTTAAATGGAGATTCACTGCGAATAAATAAATAAACAAAGGGACCAATCGCGTTAAGTTATTTGTTCATGACATTCTCCATTTGCGTCCATTCACCCTATCCTCGCCTTCACCCTCCATCTCTATTTTGTTTCTCTCCGCTTCTATTCTTACGCCCTTTGACTGCATTCTGTCGCCCTCCATCCGAATGAATTCACCCTTATCCCCGTCCATTCATTCTTCATATCCATCCTTTCGCTATTCCTTTGCATCCTTGAAACCTTCACTGCCCATTTATTTCAATCTATATCCTTTCACCCCAAGTCTCCGTCATTAAACCCCAATTCTACCCACCCATTTACCCCCTATTTCCCTTTTTTCCCTATCACCCATCCTAATTTCACCCTGTCCCATCCCTTCACCATTTATCTTCATTCTTTCACCTTCAGGCTCTATTCATTCTGCGACACATCTCCCCTCTTTCACCCTCTATCCCCATCCTTTTCTCTTCTGTTCCAATCTGTTCATCATCCATACATATTCAGTGCACCATCCATCTTGTTCTATTCGATTTCCATCTATAACCTTGAATCTCCTTCACGATAATTCCACTCTCCATCTCCACCCATTAACCTTTGAACTCCATCTCTTCACCGTCCTTTCCCCATTCTCCCAGTTTCCAACGTCATCCTGTCACCTACATTTCCATCCTTTCATATGTCTCCATTCCAACCCTTATACACACCCTCATCCCCATCATTTCAATTACCCCATATTCCCATATGTTTGCGCCCCTTATCCACATTCTGTTCACACACACACACACACACACACACACACACACACACACACACACACACACACACACACACACACACACACACACACACACACACACACATTCGTCTAACATCACACAATTTTGTGAAATGACGTAAAACGAAAAAAACTACTACTACGACTTCTACTTCTACTACTACTACTACTACCGCTGCTGCTGCTGCTACTACTACTACTACTATTACTACTACTACATACCACCCCATCAGGAACACCAGTTCTATTCTTTCACACATAATACATTACCATTTTAATCATCCACCCCCCCCCCCCCCTTCCCATCTTTACACCCCCTGTTCCCATTCATTACGCTCCCCCTCCCCCATCCTTTCAGCTCCCCCATCCTATTCTTACACCCTTCCCCCTCCTTTCACCCCGCTCCATTTCCATCCCTCTTTCTCCCGTTCCTATCTTCACACACACACACACACACACACACACACACACACACACACACACACACACACACACACACACACACACACACACACCACACACACACACACACACATGCGCGCGCGCGTATGTGCACACATACAAAACACATGCACACAGACATTAACATACGCATACGCTCAGCAGACACACGAACAGATCGATCGACCGACCGACAGACAGACAGACAAACACACACACGTAACAAAGCACACCCATGCAACACACACACACACACACACACACACAAACACACACCCCACACACACACACACACACACACACACACACACAACACTTTACGACCAGCAACGTGCAAAAATCGAGCATGACACAACAGAACACTAAAGTGAAACACAATACTTAAGCGACGGAATGTATCAATCAGAGTGCAGGAATTGAAGGCAGTGTGTTCAAACAGTGTGATTTGTATATAAAATTAATTGGGTAATTCTCACTTTCGATCATCAGATAGGGAGCTAAGGTGATGCACTGGAATTCCTATCAGTGGGTAGAACCAGTTCTAAAAACAGCCGAAAATGTTCAGTTAGAAAGTTTATGTTGAATTCTATTCTGTCTGAGATATGTAGCAGTGCAGTGAAGCAAAAAAAAAAAAAAAGAGAGAGAGAGAGAGAGAGAGAGAGAGAGAGAGAGAGAGAGAGAGAGAGAGAGAGAGAGAGAGGGACGAGAGATCCGTTCAAACTCAAAAATTCTGGAAAACAAGACAGGCACATTAATAAGAATTATTTGAAGTCTAAGGAACGTTCTGGGATAACAGCCAGGAGAGAACTGCAGCCGGCCATGAGTTCTAGGTCAAACAAAAACACAGAAAACTAATACGATTTATACAAACCATCGGTCATGTCAGTCCCTTCACGTTACCTGCTGACGGATGCTGAAGACCACGGTCAGTTATACCCGAGAAACCGTCTCCCACAGACACTGCAAAAATGCGAAAACGCAATACCCAGACCCCGTTCCCTTGGAGTCTCGACGAACCAATCAAACGTCGTCTGGCGTCCATCACGCTCAGCACGTGACTGCAGCATGATGAGGCGGGGAGAGAGGATGGGAGCGCCTCCAGGGAGGGGGCTGTGTTGTCGTAGTAAAGTGTGATCCTAAAGTCTGTAACATCCATCATCAACTTCGGTCAACAGAGAGAGAGAGAGAGAGAGAGAGAGAGAGAGAGAGAGAGAGAGAGAGAGAGAGAGAGAGAGAGAGAGAGAGAGATGGACGATCGGACAGACAGACAGATGGACAGACAGACAGTCAACACACTGACATTGGCAAACAGAAAGGAGATGATTCATAATGTACACAGAAAGAGAGGGGAGAGGTCGTAAAGTGTGTTAGATGATAAAGGGGATCATTGACTTTGAGAAAACAAATGATGGCATGATGGCAATATCATTGGAGATAGAAGTGTGTGTCTGTGTGATGGGGGGTAGGGGTGGGGTGGGGGACGGAGGGGGTGGGGTGGGTAGGGCGTCGCATAGAGGACAGAGAGTTGGGTGTACTAATATTTAAACACTCCATAACTTTAAAATGCAATTTTCAGCCATGTGTTGGAATAGAGCATCCTCAAGACTGATCTTGATCTATGGCTGTTTGAATGCGAAGATAACGGATATATTACGAGGTCACATTTCATGCACGCACATGGAAGCACGCACCTGCGTACGACACATTTCGTTCTCTGTTTTTTTCTTGTATTCGTATGTTGTTACGTTTT
>CM031597.1:126334889-126337389 GCA_018398815.1 Conus ventricosus | reverse complement strand
ATGCTACTCATATGATACCAATTTCAGCAGCAGATTGAAAAGTTGATACCTGATTCATTAATACACCTGTCTCCTCTTCTTTCATGAGCTCTGTCGTTTTCTTGCAATCTCCTTTTCTTTTCTTTTCTTTCTTTTTGCTGGGGGGTTAGCACCCTTTGCTAGGTCACAGCAATTTCGATCTCATTGCTGCGGCAGAGAAGAGTCCATTCAGTCATGATAGCTTTCTTAATCGTTTTCCAGACGTGTGACTCGAGTCATAGTCACTGTCATAATTTTCCCCAAAATATCTGCTAGCCACTGTCGTTATTTCCATTGCTAGCCACCGTCGTTATTTCCATTGCTAGCCACTGTCGTTGTTTCCTTTGCTAGTCACTGTCGTTATTTCCATTGCTAGCCACCGTCGTTATTTCCATTGCTAGCCACCGTCGTTATTTCCATTGCTAGCCACGTCGTTATTTCGATTGCTAGCCACTTTCGTTATTTACACTGCTAGCCACTGTCGTTATTTGCTACCATTGCTAGCCACTGTCGTTATTTACACTGCTAGCCACTGTCGTCATTTCCACTTTAGCACTGTCGTATCATTGTCCATTGTTTTTTGCTAGCCACTGTCGTTATTTCCATTGCTAGCCACTGTCGTTATTTACACTGCTAGCAACTGTCGTCATTTCCATATTAGCCACTGTCGTCATTTCCATTGCTAGCCACTGTCGTCATTTCCATTGCTAGCCACTGTCGTTATTTACACTGCTAGCCACTGTCGATATTTCCACTATTAGCCACTGTCGTTATTTACATGCTAGCCACTGTCGTTATTTCATGCTAGACACTGTCGTTATTTCCATTGCTAGCCACTGTCGTTATTTACACTGCTAGCCACTGTCGTTATTTACACTGCTAGCCACTGTCGTTATTTCCACTGCTAGACACTGTCGATATTTCCATTGCTAGCCACTGTCGTTATTTACACTGCTAGCCACTGTCGTTATTTCCACTGCTAGCCACTGTCGTCATTTCCACTGCTAGCCACTGTCGTCATTTCCATTGCTAGCCACTGTCGTTATTTACACTGCTAGCCACTGTCGATTATTTCCACTGCTAGCCACTGTCGTTATTTCCACTGCTAGCACTGTCGTTATTTCCACTGCTAGCCACTGTCGTTATTTCACTGCTAGCCACTGTCGTTTTTACACTGCTAGCCACTGTCCTTATTTACACTGCTAGCCACTGTCGTTATTTACACTGCTAGACACTGTCGTTATTTCCATTGCTAGCCACTGTCGTTAATTACACTGCTAGCCACTGTCGTTATTTACACTGCTAGCCACTGTCGTTATTCCATTGCTAGCACTGTCGTTATTTACATGCTAGCCACTGTCGTTATTTACACTGCTAGCCACTGTCGTTTATTTATTTCCATTGCGACATGTTCTTAGCCTCTATCGTCAAATCGCTTGTAATATGTCGTCGGCCATTGTCGTCATTTCTTTTATGATATGTCGTTAGTCACTGTCGTCCTTTCCATTATGATATGTCGGTAGCCACTGTTGTCATTTCCGTGGTAATATGTCGGTAGCCACTGTCGTCATTTCCGTGGTAATGTGTCGGTAGCCACTGTCGTCATTTCCGTGTAATGTCGTAGCACTGTGTCATTTCGGTATATGCGTAACACTGTCGTCATTTCCGTGGTAATACGTCGGTAGGCACTGTCGTCATTTTCGTGGTAATATGTCGGTAGCCATTGTCGTCATTCCGTGGATAATATGTCGGTAGTTATTGTCGTCATTTCCGTGGTAATATATCGGTAGCCATTGTCGTCATTTCGTGGTAATATGTCGGTAGCCACTGTCGTCATTTCCGTGGTAATATGTCGGTAGCCATTGTCATTTCCGTGGTAATATGTCGGTAGCCATTGTCGTCATTTCCGTGGTAATATATTGGTAGCCATTGTCGTCATTTCCGTGGTAAAATGTCGGTAGCCACTGTCGTCATTTCCGTGGTAATATATCGGTAGCCATTGTCGTCATTTCCGTGGTAATATGGCGTCAGCCATTGTCGTCATTTCCGTTGTTATATGTCGTTAGTCACTGTCGTCGCTTCCGTTGTAATATGACGTTAATCACTGCCGCCATTTTCGTTGTACTATGTCGTTAGTCCTTATTACCACTTCCGTGGTTCCGTGGTAATATGTCGTTAGCAATTGTCGACATTTCCGTTGTAATATGTCGTGAACCGCTGTCGTCCTTTCCGTTGTACTATGTCGTCAGCCACAATCGTCATTTGTAATATGTAGTCAGCCATTGTCGTCATTTCCGTTGTAATATGTAGTCAGCCATTGTCGTCATTTCCCTTGTGATATGTAGTCAGCCATTGTCGTCATTTGTAATATGTAGTCAGCCATTGTCGTCATTTCCTTGTGATATGTAGTCAGCCATGTCGTCATTTGTAATATGTAGTCAGCCATTGTCGCATTTCCTTGTGATATGTAGTCAGCCACAGT
>CM031597.1:126319889-126329889 GCA_018398815.1 Conus ventricosus | reverse complement strand
GTGCAAAGCCTTGTTGCTTGCCCTTTCACTAAGTGTCTCAATAAGGACGGAAATATAAAGCTGGGGGGGGGGGGGGGGGGGGGGGGGGGGGGGGGGGGGGGGGGGGCGGGGGGAGGGGTGAGCCTTGCAGCTGTTAGCTGCGTCTGGCTAGTGGGTTTTTTCTCGGGGTTCTCCCGTTTTCCCTCTCACCCCTTGGTGCTTGGGTAGGGCAACCTACCCTTGGGTCAGACTTGGGTCGGATGCTTTAGGCGGCTGACCCCCTTCTCTCCCCCCCCCCCCTCCCCTTGTCATTTACAATGCTTTTTCGAGTATATTGTGTCTTATTTATTGTGCTTTCTCTTGTTCATTTCATTCATATGCAACACACCCACTACATACCATCACACCCTCCCCCTCCACTCACTCTCCTTCCCCTCCTCTTCTCTCTCTCATTCTCCACTCTTCCTCTACTTCCATTCTCTCTCTGTCTCTCCCATTCTCTTTCTCCCCTCCCCCCCTCTCTCTCCCACTCTCCCTCTCTCCTTTTCCTCCTCCTCACTTTACTCTACCCTCTTTCCTCGTGCCCTATTCCTCGAACTCTACTCACCCTCTTTCCACTGTCCCTCTGTCTACTTCATTCACCACTTTGGCTTCACAAGGGGAGTATTGTGCATGTTTATGTCTGTATTTTTTTGTCGCTGAGGAAGGCATTTTGCCGAAAATTTCTTGTCCTGTTTTGTGTCGTGCATTAAATCGTCGTTACTTCACACTTTGTTTTGTGTGCTCTTCTGCTTTTTTGTCGTGTTATTCTATCATCAAGTAAGAGTGGTCCTCTGAAAATGTAACTCTCTTACCCTGAAAGAGTGGTCATCTGAAAATGTGATCTTCTTACCCTGAAACTGTTATCTTTTCACCGTGAAAGTGTACTCCACTTGTCTTGAAAGCGTGATCTTCCTAACCTGAAACTTGGTCCTTTAACTCTTAAAGCAGAATCCTCCTACCCCGAATGTGTGGTCCTCTCACCCTGAAAGTGTGGTCCTCTTACCCTGAAAGTGTGGTCTTCTTACCCCGAAAGTGTGGTAATCTTATCCAGAAAGTCTGGTCCTCTTACCCTGAAAATGCGGTCCTCTCACCCTAAAAGTGTGGTTCTCTTACCCTGATAGTGTGGTCCTCTTACCCAGGAAGCGTGGTCCACTTACCTGAAAGTGTGGTCCTCTTACCCTGAAAATGTGGTCCTCTCACCCTGAAAGTGCGGTCCTCTTACCCTGAAAATGTGGTCCTCTCACCCTGAAAGTGCGGTCCTCTTACCCTGAAAATGTGGTCCTCTCACCCTGAAAGTGCGGTCCTCTTACCCTGAAAATGTGGTCCTCTCACCCTGAAAGTGCGGTCCTCTTACCCTGAAAATGTGGTCCTCTCACCCTGAAAGTGCGGTCCTCTTACCCTGAAAATGTGGTCCTCTCCCCCTGAAAGTGTGGTCTTCTTACCCTGAAAATGTGGTCCTCTCACCCTGAAAGTGCGGTCCTCTTACCCTGAAAATGTGGTCCTCTCACCCTGAAGTGCGGTCCTCTTACCCTGAAAATGTGGTCCTCTCACCCTGAAAGTGCAGTCCTCTTACCCTGAAAATGTGGTCCTCTTACCCTGAAAGTGTGGTCATCTTACCCAGGAAGTGTGGTACTCTTACCCTGAAAATGTGGTTCTGTTACCCTGAGTGTGTAGTCTTCTAGTTTTGAAAGTGTGGTCCTCTTACCCTGACAAAGTGGTCCTGTAATCCTGAAAGTGTGGTCCTCTTACCCTGACAAAGTGGTCCTGTAATCCTGAAAGTGTGGTCCTCTTACCCTGACAAAGTGGTCCTGTAATCCTGAAAGTGTGGTCCTGTTATCCCGAGAGTGTGGTTCTCGTACCTGAAAGTGTGGTCAATGTGGTCCTTTTACCCTGAAAATGTCCTGTTCCCCTGAACGTGTGGTCCTCGTACCCTGGAAATGTGGTCCTGTTACCATGAAAGTGTAGTTCTCTCTTCATAGTTCAGTCTTCATAATTTGAAAGTGGGAACCTCTTCTTCTGAAAGTGTAGTCCTCTTAACCTGAAAGTGTGATCTTCTTATCAAAAGATGTGGTTCTCGTATCGTGAATTGTGATCCTCTTGTCTTGAAGTGTGGTCTCTCTTATCATGAAGAAGTTATGGTCCTTTTCGTAAACTTCTTGTCCCAAAGTGGAAAGATGTTACCGATGGCTTTAGTTCTGTATTTTTCTTTCTCTCACAAAAATAGAGTCTACACAACTATAAAAGAAGAAAATAATAGAAGAGATCATGAAAAAAAAAGAAAAAGAAAAATGACAAGATATGGTGATAGCTGTGATGCTTACTATATTCAAAATATTTATATAGTTGTTAAAAGCAGGGGGTAAGAACTAAAGAAGAGGACGCAGAAAAAAAGACAAGAAGTGAGAAGAACAAAAATAAAAAAGAGAACCCAACTATTGCAAAAAAAAAAAGGAATCACAAGACAATGCTGTGCTTCAGGGCTAATAAATTGAAGACGACCACTGAATATGGACATGCTAGCATTTGTTTGACTGTTAATGTTCTAACGTGGTGACTGCCGGCCCCATTCTTCAGGGCGCTGTACTCTTAAGAACCAGGTAGGTGCTCCCATATCTCAGCCAGTCCAG
Source organism: Conus ventricosus (assembly GCA_018398815.1). Classification (NCBI taxonomy): domain Eukaryota; kingdom Metazoa; phylum Mollusca; class Gastropoda; order Neogastropoda; family Conidae; genus Conus; species Conus ventricosus. The sequence goes on along the minus strand of CM031597.1, from coordinate 126,327,241 downwards.
TCAGGTTGAAGGGCAGACAGAAGTGGAAAAAGGATATGAGCTTTTTTCATTGAATTGTTTTCTTGCTTGTTTTGTGCATGATTTACTTGCCAGTTATCCAGTTCCTAACGTCAAAGCTGCAATGGGAACGAGGACTGATTACAATGGTAACAAAACAAAAAACGTCCTGAAGTTGAAATTCATGAATATGTTTGCAGGTGCTTTGTCTCTCTCTCTCTCTTCTCTCTCTCCTCTCTCTCTCTCTCTCTCTCTCTCTCTCTCTCTCTCTCTCACACACACACACACACACACACACACGCACGCACGCACGCACGCACGCACGCACGCACGCACGCACGCACGCACGCACGCACCACACACACACACACACACACACACACGCACACACTACACACAGGCGCGTTCGCACTCTCGGGCTGACATGTGTAAGAGGGAGACAGACAGACAGATATCCACAGACAGAGACCAAGAGACTGACAGACAGACTGAGAGTGGAAGGGTGGAGTGCGGGGGAATGAGAAGAAGGTGGGGGCAGACACTGAAGAAAGCAGAAAGGAGGGACTGAGACATACCAACGGTGAACATGGGGGCTGAGACATAGAAACAGTGAACATGGGGGCTGAGACATAGAAACAGTGAACATGGGGGCTGAGACATAAAAACAGTGAACATGGGGGCTGAGACATAGAAACAGTGAACATGGGGTCTGAGACATAGAAACAGTGAACATGGGGGCTGAGACATAGAAACAGTGAACATGGGAGCTGAGACATACAAACAGTGAACATGGGGGCTGAGACATAGAAACAGTGAACATGGGGGCTGAGACATAGAAACAGTGAACATGGGGGCTGATACATAGAAACAGTGAACATGGGGGCTGAGACATACAAACAGTGAACATGGGGGCTGAGACATAGAAACAGTGAACATGGGGGCTGAGACATACAAACAGTGAACATGGGGGCTGAGACATACAAACAGTGAACATGGGGGCTGAGACATACAAACAGTGAACATGGGGGCTGAGGTTGAGACAAAAGGAAGGGGATGGGAGGAACAGATAATGTTAGAGACGGGGTGAAGTTGGGGGTGAGAAGAATAGAATTGAAGGATGTTTATCAGGCGCATGCATTCAAGCGTAGAGAGCGAGCGAGCGAGCGTGCGAGCGAGCGAGAGAAAGAGAGACAGAGAGAGAGAGGAGAGGAGAGAGAGAGAGAGAGAGAGAGAGAGAGAGAGAGAGAGAGAGAGGAGAGAGAAAGAGAGAGAGAGAGAGGGAGAGAGAGAGAGAAGAGAGAGAGAGAGAGAGAGAGAGAGAGAGAGAGGAGAGATGCATGCATGTAGGCAGGCAGACACACACACACACACACACACACACACACACACACACACACACACACACACACACACACGCGCGCGCGCGCGCGCGCGCGCACATACACATCTTTAAATCAAGGATATCTTCAGATGGTAAACACGTAGTGTTCGCATCATGTTCGCAAGATGTGGTCTCTGCATCATCACAAGATGTGGTCTCTGCATCATCACAAGATGTGGTCTCTGCATCATCACAAGATGGGGTCTCTGCATCATCACAAGATGGGGTCTCTGCATCATCACAAGATGTGGTCTCTGCATCATCACAAGATGTGGTCTCTGCATCATCACAAGATGTGGTCTCTGCATCATCACAAGATGGGGTCTCTGCATCATCACAAGATGGGGTCTCTGCATCATCACAAGATGTGGTCTCTGCATCATCACAAGATGTGGTCTCTGCATCATCACAAGATGTGGTCTCTGCATCATACAGTGTCCATGATTTATTTCGTGTTGGGGTCGGTGGGAGGTACAGCCAGTTGTGGGAGTGAAAGGAGGGGAGACCATGCCATGCAGCAATCATGAACGTCACTGACCGACGGTGGATTCTGAGTGATGCGACATCTTGCAAGTGTTGTGCGAGTTCAGATGTCATAATGTGGTATCACTGAGTGTTGCATGGTTGAGATGGGCTGTCTGGAACTGTGTCGGTGATGTGGCATCAGCTGTCTGTAGCATGGGTTTAGATGGGTAGTTTGGAACTAGGTCATGATTTGACATCAGATGTGTGCTGGAAGAGCAGTCTGGCACCAGGTCAGGTACTCTGCAAGAGTTCGTGTACTGGATTTTTGTGATGATCAGTTGGATCTGGATGTGATTCCGTATGTGAAGTTAAAAGAAAGTGTTGTGGGAATAGCAGAACAAGCAGAATACAGAAAAGAGAGTTTCAAAACGGAGTGACTGAGGGCGGAAAATGATGCAAAATTTGAAAAGAGAGGGGTTAATTTACCGCCAAGGACACAGACAGAGTACAGGACTAGACACAATGCATTTCGACCTCTTGGTCTTCTTCAGGTTAGGACAATGACAAAGAGCAAGAAACCACTTAGCTGCTATTAGCGGCTTTTCCTGTTCGTCTCGCAATCAAAAAGGAGAGCTACCCTCCAACTACCATCAGATTCTCGTTACACTTCGGATACCATGCATGAACGACACTCTCATCGACCTCGTCTCTACTCTTGCATCACCTTTAATACATGTATGCAGAGACAAGTATGCCAAAGACCCTAAAGGCCAGACCCATAACTAATTCCGGTAGGCGTTAAGATCATCGCCATTCCTTTCTCATTGCTGCAACACGAAGAGTTGCTAGTCACGTGATAGCTCATCCCGACCACTTCTGTCAGCGCCGCGTGGGCAGATTTTCTGTCCTCCATTGATGGAGAAGAGGAGAAGACAACTCTATTGCCCCACACTACAGCACAATTCATAAGGGAAGACTTTCACCGAGTTTTTTCAAAGTTAGAGTTGATTCACAATAAAGTTTAGTGCATTTCGAGGGTTAGAATCTTCCGGTTCTCTTGTGTATGTTCCCACCAGTAATGCAGAAACACGCCGCTCAGATCCACATCTTACCTATTGTCGTCATTTCGGCTGTGTGGGATCGGATAGGATAGTGTTTCCCTTTCCCCCATTTATCCCGTTCAGTTCAGTTACATTGTGATCTTCAACACAAAATATTGTATTATGAGAAATCTCACACCATAAGACATAACATTCTAGGACTACAGAAAAAAATATTCACCAAAATGATACAAGACATGTCGGAAGAACACGCAAAGAAACTCGACCAAACATTTACAGCTTTACACGAGAAACGTGATTTGATCTTTGGAGCTTATATAATGTTGTAGGTTTGTAAATTCATGTTCACTACATATGTTAGGGTTCTGAGAGCGGGCGTTATAGTGTGTACTTTCTGTATTTATGACGAAAAGAGTAGGTCATACAGGAGAGTGACCCATGAGATAAGAGTAATATCTAGGGACTTTAGTTTTGGGAGAAGCACCATGTTTCACACTTGTGGTAATATTCTATGATATCTCTTTGCCTACGTACTCACTGATTCATTCACTGATGACTGGTTATTACAGAACAATCAGGTTTGCCTGCAATATTCATTTTCTCTCAAGTTCATTATATATCATTAGGGGGACAAATGCAGTATAGAACATAAACATAGGACTGCTGTAGAATCGTCGGGTGGAACTGACCATGTAACCATGCCGGACTGAATGACTACAATAAGACTCGGTTGGGCAAGCTTCTAGATATCTGCAAGAGATGTACTGCAGTTCATTTACTTTTTTTTCTCCTCCAACCTCTTATTTTTTCCCCTTTCGTTTTTTTTTGTTTTTTTGTTTTGTACACACCTCCATCTTCCTATTTTCTGTCACTGTCATTATCTTTTTAAAAAACTGACCCACAGTCAGCATGCATTGTCTGTGTGTTCTTAACAGATGGACCATTCAACAATTAACAAGTAGGATAACTCTTGCTCATACAAGAAAACATAACTCCAAAGGAATGCTGCTTACAACACCGAATCGTCCAGCAGACATGACAGCACAGAGCACACAGAACAAATAAAGAAACACCCCCCCCCCCTCCAAACTTAATTCGCTCCAAGCTTGCCCATATACCCTATACCGAACACATCTACACAGCAACAAAAACTGGAGAAATGAATAAATATAAAGTATTCTTTATTCAAGACTGGCACAGCCTTTTAAACTCGAATAAAGTCAGATATAATTTTACAAAGACGGACAGAAACAAATACAAATAACCCCGAATTAGATGAAATGAAAGTAAATATGAAATGAGACAGGGAACAGTAAACAATAAACAGTTAACAAGTAGGGTGACTCTTGCTCCCACATTTACTTGCTGATCTGAATGATTTAGCGATTGATACAAAGCGTCTGGGTTTATTCATGTACGAGTGAGTGGAGCATTGACACTCTCACCTGCTATGTTTACTACATAATTCGTGTCAGCATCGGTTCTCTAGAGCTTTTCGAGTGGAAGTATCTTTGGAGCGATAGCAACCTGCGTAACGTTGTACGAAATCATAAAAGGTTGAGACAGTTTATTCCTCTGCGGATCATAGAGAGAGAAAATTGTTTCTGAGCAACTTTTGGTCCAGTCGCCTGAGCAAAATTCAAGATGGCGGCGCGCGCGTCTTTCGATCTGCTGGAAATCGAGTGAGCCCATTTTGGCCACCGGCCGCTGTAGCTGTAGCTAGTGTCGAACTGTGTTGTGATTACACCCTGATCGAGTCTCCAGCAATTAGAATCTGACGTGTTGTCACAAGTGTTTTACTGCATACGCCAGTTTAGGAAACAACTTTCCCTGACCGTACTGTTGTGCTGACCCTTGGTTTTTGAGTTAAGAGCCTAAGCGTGCTAAGAACTATGAGTATGAATGACAACAGTAGCGTCCCTCCCAGAACGCGGATGACAATTTACAAGCCAGTAGCACTGGCATGTCCACAAGGAATAAATGTGGCACCTGTGACAAAGTTATAACTAAGAAATCAAATGGAATACTCTGTGAATATTGTGCCAAATGGTACATGCTGGTTGCCAGGGGTTATCAGCTGAAGTGCTCAGTGCCATAACATTATGCGGGGCCAGCTCCACTGGTTCTGTAATGTCTGCAATCCTAAGGCCCTAGATGTATTGAGAATGGTACAGTCTCTCAAGGACAGAATGATGAGCTTGAAGCTAGGCTAGTTAATGTAGAAGGGATACTGACTGACCAGGGAAAGACTTTAGAGACTTCAAGAGAAACAGGAGGCATTTATATACAGGCATTGCTGAGAAAGTAGATATGAAACTAAATGAAAGTACCTCACAGAGTGTCTCAGAGATGATGAGAGAGAGCTGAGAAAACAGAACTTGATCTTTTTCAACCTCCCGAGAGTGAAAAGCTGGAGCCGAAAGGCAGAATTGGTGATGACACTGAACAAGTCAGAGGGTTCTACAGACTATGGATAGTCACTGAGTGTGACTTTCAGCAACCTGTGCGCCTTGGTAGCAAGGGAGATTCGCCTTGACCACTGAGGGTTAGGTTCAAGCAACACGACGATTGTGTGAAGTTTCTGAGGTCAGCCAAGAAGCTGCAAGGCAGTGATACTTTGTTAGCAGGGACATGACCCCTTTAGAGAGAGACGAGAGAAGGGCTCTGGTGAAACTAAAGAACCAACGACAGGAAGAATCCGTGGAGAAAGGGGAGAATGCAAAATGGTTGATCCGCAGGGGGAAGGTGGTCAACACCGCACGTAGCAAGGCCTCGAGCTCCCGAAGGGGAGGTCGAAGGCCAAGAGTAGCTGCTCAGCGGAATGATACTGTACTAGTGTAAATAGTGGTTGTGGAAATAATGGCAAGGGTCTTGATGCTAGAAACGATAGTGCAATGTTTCCTGGCAACAAACTGAAAGTCCTGTACTCAAATGCAGACTGCTTATGATAAGAGACAGGAATAGCAGTGTTGATAGCCCTTCACTGTCCAGATATAATCTGCGTTACAGAAGTTGTGCCGAAGAACACTGTAGTGCCAATACAAACTTGTGAACTTCAGATTCAAGGTTATGAAACATTTACAAACCTTTCTACGTGTAAAAGGGGTGTTCTGATTTACACCAAAACTGATCTGAAAGCAGTGCAAAGTGACATAATGATGCCTGTGTGGGTGATGGATCCTGCTGGTGCGAAGTACGCTTGGCAGGGAATGACAAGTTACTGACAGGTGTGTCTTAGGTCTCCCACAGTGTAGCTCAGAACAATGAAGATTTGATCTCAGACTTGAAGAAATGCGTGTTCGAAGAACTTCTCACACGTGCTTATCTGTGGAGATTTCAATCTGCCGGATGTTAAGTGGTCAGAAAACTGCGCTTGTGAAAGCCCCCTGGGCGGTCATTTGTAGAAGGTTTTAGAGACTGTTTCTTGCACCGCATGTATTCGAGCCTACTCACCATACACCTGGTCAGACTGCAAAACACTCTCGATTTAGTTCTTACGAATGAAGAGGGTTATGATTGGTGACATATGCTATGAGCAACCACTCGGTAAGAGCCACCACTCAACATTGATGTTTGATTTGGACTGTTACACAAACCAGAGCAAAGTGAACCTCCAAGGTTTATACTTAGAAAGCCAACATGGAAGAGATTAAGAAGTGGCATGGGGTCTGTAGACTGGAAATCAGCTCTCGAAAATTACATCATGTGAGGAGGCTTGGTCAGGTTTACCGGGAAGGTGAAAAACTGTATGGATGATTTCATTCAAAAACTAGACCTGGCTCAGAAAAAAAAGAAGAAGCAACTGTGGATGAATGAAAAAAGTGTTTGCAAAGGTCAAGAAGAAATATGCTGCCTTAAGAGGTATATGGAAACAAGAGACGGTGGAGACTATCTGGAGTATGCCAAGGCTAGAAATCAGGCAAAATGGGAGTGCCGGAAGGCTGTCAGAGACCTTGAAAGAAAGATAGCGCAGGAATCAGGGGGACAACCCAAAAGCTTTTTTCTCATATGCAAAGAGTAAGTTAAATACCAGATCTGGCGTTGCAGACTTAATTAGAGACGATGGCTCAGTGGCCAGCAGCAATAGTGAGAAAGCCGACTTACTGAACTCCTTCTTTTGTTCAGTGTTCACAGAGGAAGACACGGTAATGTGCCAGAGTTTTTAGAGAGAGGTTTTGAACAGCCACTTGAAATGTGAACATCTCAGAAGATGAGGTGAGAAAGAAGCTTCAGAAGTTGGTCCCTGGCAAAGCTATGGGCCCAGATGGTGTCCCCCATCTGTGTGAAGGCGTGTGCAGAAGAATTGTCTGTTCCACTGGCCATCATCATGAACAGGTCTATCCAAGAGGGCGCCCTGCCAGCGAGTGGAAAATAGCACATGTATCTCCTATTTTCAAGAAAGGTAAAAAGACACCCCGGGAACTACAGACCTGTTAGCCTCCATGTGT
>CM031597.1:126302389-126312389 GCA_018398815.1 Conus ventricosus | reverse complement strand
AGAATGATCCGTGGAAAAAGATGAGGACTGAAACGGTTCCATATTGGTCACAGAGGTTGAATTTAAGTTAAAATTGATGGCGAGCGATTAAGAAAAACAACAACAACAACAACAACAAAATTAAAAAAAAAACAAAGAAAAAAGAGAAAGGGAGTTGGGGAGAAAGATAGGACTCAGTTTTCCTTAAAAGCAAACAATTTTAGTCGCCCACAGCAAAGTCAGAACTAAGGTTCAAAATGTTCACTCAATGATCAGCACGATGGACTTAGGTTGAAACCTAAATCTAATTAGAGTTTCTCAGACTGCACGTTGTAGTCTTGGGTCGTTGGTCGCAGTAAGCTTATGATTCTCATGACGTTGAAATTTCATGAAAAACTCGATAGAACAACCGAGGCCTGAAAATTTCTAAGCATTTTATGTTGTGCCATGTTCTGACCTTGACTTTATACTATTGACCTCCCATTTCTATACCACAACGCTGACAATGCTATCATGAGCAGTCTTTATTCAGAAGGTGGAATACTGAGGAGCCAGAGGAGGTCCCTGCTGCTCCTCCAAGCTGTCTTCTCATTGACCAGCACAAATAAGCCCAGGCTCCAACACAAATAAGCCCAGGCGGACCATCTTTATACCTACCGTTCTTTTCACTGAAACGTTGACTTTCTAGTCAACTTCAGGCAACTAAGAAATGTGATGAAAACATTCATTCCGGACACATAGGTTGATGCCAAAGTAACATAGATATCTACCAAGGACACAGGCATTCATACAGATGTCTACCAAGGACACATACATTAAAATAGATATCTACCAAGACACACACATTGATATAGATCTCCACCAAGACACAAACATTAATATACATGTCTACCAAGGACACATATTAAACTAGACATCTACCAAGACACAGACATCACTATAAACGTCTACCTAGGACACATACATTAAAATAGATGTTACCCAAGGACACAGACATTAAAATAGATATCTATCAAGGGCATAGACATTAATATAGACGTCTACCAAGGACACAGATATTAATATAGATGTCTACCAATGACACAGGCATTAATACAGATGTCTACCAAGGACACAGACATTAAGACGGATGTCTACCAAGCACGTAGACATTAAGAAAGAAATATGCCAAAGACTCGGGCTTTATTATACAACTTTGTCATGGACACAGAGATTAATATAAATATCAACCAAGGACGCAGACATTAATACAGATGTCAGCCAAGGACACAGACATTGATACTGACGTCAACCAAGGACACAGATATCAATACAAATGTAAACCATAGACACAGACATTGATACAGAAGTCAACCAAGGCATTGATGCTGAAGTCAACCATTGACTGAAGTCAACCAGGGAGAGAGGCTATACTAATACAGATGTCTGCCAAAGATATTGGCATGATTATTAAAGTTCATCACTGACACAGACATTTATATGAAAGCTTATCATAGAGATATTCGTCAATATGAATGTGTATCACGGACAGGATTGTCAATACAAGTTTGTAAATGACACAGATGTTAACATAAACGTTTACTTCAAACACAGGTGTTAATATCAAAGTTTGTCGAGGACGTATGTGATAATATAAAGGCTTATCGAGTACACACATGTTAATATACCTGTGTGAAAGTCCTTGCGTGCGCACGCGCGCGCACGCACACACGCACATACTCACATAACACACACACACACACACACACACACACACACACACACACACACACACACACACACACACACGCATGCGCGCGCGCGCGCGCGCGTACGCATTCAAGCTAGTACGCATGAACTCACGCACATCCCCCCCCCCCCCCCCCCCACACCACAAACAAACAACACAAACACACACACGCACGTACGCATGCGCGCGCGGGCACACACACACACACACACACACACACACACACACACACACACACACACATGTATGCACGCCAAGCACACACACACACACACACACACACACACACACACACACACACACACACACACACACACACACACGCGCGCGCGCCGCGCGCGCGCACACAGACTCACGCACGCACTAAGCGCGCGTGATACACACACTCACAGAGAGAGAGAGAAGAGAGAGAGAGAGAGAGAGAGAGAGAGAGAGAATCACCCCACAATTCCCTCCACGCCTCTCTCTCTCCCATCCCATCTCCACCCCCATCCTCACCTTACTTTCCACACCTTCTTATACTGCTTCCCTAAAACACACCCAAGGGACTCCTTACAAAGAGCATAGTAAAGAGGCCTAGTGGACGACCTTTGAGACGATTGGCTCCGTCATTCACATACGCTTTGACGTCACGTCAAACCGGATCTGAAGGCGACTTTAAATAGAAACCGATTTGCGTGTGGCGAGTTAGTTGTAAGACAGCTTACCAAAAGAAAATGGTGCAGTGGATTTTTGTCTCCTTGGTGAGTTGGTGGACCATGTATTGCAGTAGAGGTGGTTATAAGTTCTCTATTATTCAGCCGTGTATTAATTCATGTGTTAATTGGCCGTTTGGGGACATACGCGCGTTTTGTGTGATCCCAAGCTTGACCCTGATGTTATATATATATATATATACATGTGTGTGTGTGTGTGTGTGTGTGTGTGTGTGTGTGGAGGGAGAGAGAGAGAGAGAGAGAGAGAGAGAGAGAGAGAGAGAGAGAGAGCGTCTCTCTTTCTCTCTCTTTTCTGACGTTTGTATATGTGTGCGTGTGTGTGTGTGTGTGTGTGTGTGTGTGTGTGTTTATGTGTGCTTGTTTCTACATCCCCCGCTCCTACTTGTACACACACACACACAATACACACACACACACACACACAACACACACACACTTACACAAACTCACACACACGCAAGCACGCACGCACGCACGCACCCACGCACACACACACACACATTCTGTCTTAGTCGATCGGTCGCTCTTCAATTCTTTGAGTTCAGTCTGTAATCACGGGTGACAATTTATAGAGATGTCTTTTTAAAAAGAAATCTTCTTACAAATGTTCATAAAGAAAAGAGAAGTATAATACGCTTTCAATGACTTCTCGCCAAACGTTAATCAGGCAACAACACACGCACATTGACGGGCTGCTTATGAACTGACAGACGGATAAAGAGAAGGGGCAAACAGAAACACATATCACATGGGAGTATTTAGGGGGATGGGGGAGGGAGGGGTTGCGATATGGAAGTGCCAGGAAGACGAAGAGGGGAAGGGAACGTTGAAAACGTCAAAGCAGTAAAAGGAAGCAATAAAAGTACAATAAATCTAAAACGCCTGGGCCCAAACTACTGTGTCCTAACATCCGCTGATGATCAAAGCGAGATAAAGCTAGAAGGGAGAAGTGCGAAGTTTTATGACGTACCAGCAAGTTAAAGCAGCGGCGAATAAACACGTAAAATTTGTAATATAGGAAAGTTGTGGTTTGAAATACGTAGAATATTTGAGCGGAGTGCGCGAAGTCGTCTCTGCACTCTTTGACCGGCCTGCCCGACATACTGGATTTCCCCACATTGTCTAGTCAATAAGATAATAGCGTTGGTGAGTTTGTGGCCCAGGTTGCCCCCAGTGGTCAAGACCTGGACTGTTTCACACTTCCAAAGGACATAGTGTCTGCCAGAGATCCAAGAGCAGAAAGAAACTCGTGGAGAGTGTGTCAGAAGAGAGTCCTCAAAAGAGAAGCCCCTTCAAGCAAGTGTTTCGGCCCTTATCTCCTGACACTCTAGGGGGGTTGGGCCACACCCGGTTCATGACTCTGGATGTCCCTCTGCTGCCCCCCCCCCCCCTCTTTTTTTTTCCCTCTCTTCCATCTTGGGACGAGTCATGGATGGGATTCGAACCCATGACCCTCTGGACATGCTCATTTTCCATTTAGTGACTCGCACTTTAACCACTGAGCCACTGGAGCACCTATATTTTGTAGGGAAAGTTAAGCCTTATGAAGTTCACTTTTGTTCCTCCTTGACCAGATCCAGCTTGAACACCTCTCTGCCGCTTCTGCCATTGCTTTCAGGGCTCTGGTTTTTTCCCTCCCTGCAACCGAGAGCTGTTTCATGAGGCTCTATGCAGACGTTCCTACAACCCCCCTATACTAGCTCCATTTCTGCAGTGAGGACTTTGACCTGATAGCCTTCTCTCCTCAGGCTGTTTGCCAGATCAGCATACTCTTCAGTCTTGTAGATTTGAGCTGCCTCCATTCTGTTCTCATATGGCACCGTGAGCTCGATCATGATCAGCTGCTTGGTTGACTGAGAATGGACTACTATGTCTGGTCTCATGCCACTCTTGCTGATGACACACTACGCACCTCGTGGTATCACAGGAAGAAACACTGGCTGTAGCAGTAGACGTGGAAAGTGCATACTACAAAGTCCAGATTTCCTTTTTCTTCCCATGAAACTACTCATTTACTTTGGAGTCAACAGGACAATTACAAAAGGCTGCAATACTTTAGGAGCAAACCGTCATTCTACAATGTGTAGACTGAATTGTTTGAACCTTATGAATTGTCTGTTTACCTCAAGGTTCTCCTTTCTCCCCTATTTTGTACAACGTTTATACCAAAGGCCTTGCAGACCTCAATCCAAACGGAATTGCTCGAGTGCTGGCACTAGCAGATGACGGTCTGACTTACAAAACGTAAAGAATGCTCACGACAGAACTAAAGCTGTCCAGCAGCAATGGAACAACATTGCTCAGCAGTGTTTGGAAACTGGATTGTCCCTCAACCACCTAAAGCTTAAACACTAGTCTGCACTCTCAGCAACAGAACATCAGGAAATCACCCACGCCGATTTACTGACACGCTACACTCTTGGAATAGGAATGTGGAACATTGTGGAATGCTGACTTTGGAAATGTTCAAATAGGGCATGACTGCTATCAGAGCAATGCCAGCTAAAGGCATTGAACAACACCATCTCTACGACTGTATCACGCAGTCAATACGATTGACTCTCTGTATGTGTGTGCGTACGTGTGTGTGTGTGTGTGGTGTGTGTGTGTGTGTGTGCGTGTGTGCGTGCGCGTGCGCGTGCGTGCGTGCATATGTATGTGTGTGCGTGTGGATGTGTGTGTGCGCGGGCGCGTGTGTGTTTGTTCACAGTGTGTGTTGCTGGCAGTGACGGTCAGTGATGGTCAGTCCTGCTCCCAGTCCTCTCAGTGTGGGAGCGGTCAGTGCTGCCGTGATGTCCAGTCCAACGCTACACTCGTCTTTGACCCCTCCTCCCATTTGTTGTGTAAGTCGGCCCCTGAGTCAGTTGTTCGTGGTGTGGCAATGCTGCTTTCTTTTCTTCTTTCTTTCTTTTCTTCTTTCCTTCTGTCTTTCTTCCTTTCTCTCTTTTTTTCTTTGTTTTCTTCTTTTCTTTGTTCTTTTTTTCTTTCTCTCTGTCTTTCTTTCTTTCTGTCTGTCTGTCGTCGTCGTCTTTTTTTCACACCTTCCTTCTTTCTTTCTTCTTCGCTGTCCTCCTTCCTCATTCTAACCACCACCACCACCACCACCACCACACCACCACCACCATTATCCTCTTCTTCTGACAAGCTATCAGTTATGCGACTGACAGTTTCTCCTTTGTATGACTGGGAACATCTTTTCTGTGTGAATGACAGTTTTTCTTTTGTATGACTGAAACCCTTTTTACTATGACTTACTGAAAACCTCTACTCTCTTTAATGGAGAGCCTCTACTGTTCATGATTGAGACTCTCTCCTCTGTATAATTAAAAGCCCCGACTTTGGGGAACTAGAAATTCCTCATTTGCCTGACCAAAAAGCTCTTGCTTGCGATGACTGAGAGTCTCTAAATTATGAGTAAGAACCACCTCTTTGGCCAACTGAAATCCTCCACTTCGCGCGATTGACGACCTTACTTTGCGTGTCTCACAGCCTCTGCTTTCCCTGGCTGACAATCGCTACTTTGTGTGACTGAGGAACTGTACTTTACATGAGTGAGAACCTGTACGTTGCGTGGTGAGTACCTGTGCTTTACATGATTGAGAACCTGTAGATTGCGTGGTGAGTACCTGTACTTTACATGAGTGAGAACCTGTAGATTGCGTGGTGAGTACCTGTACTTTACATGAGTGAAGACAGAGGGAACTGATTGCCCAAATGTCCGTCACATCACCGTACCACACGAAATGATCGTGATGATGATGATGATGATGATGATCATGATCATGATAATGATCATGATGACGACAATGACGACGATAAAGATGACGATGATGACGACGACGACAAAGATGATGATGATGACGACGACGTCGACGATTACGCTGTGTTTAATGTTGCAGTGCTTTTGTTGTTGTAAGTGTTGTGGTTTGTGTTGTGCCGGCAGTGGATGGTCAGGGCGGTCGGACAGGCCAGTGTTTCCCGGGAAAAGCAGGACCCAGAGAAGGCTGTGACACCTTTTGCACCTGCCCCCCAGGTGAGTCCCATGGCAATCACATGGCGATTGACCACCTTCAAGCAGCCGTGATTACATGGAAAAGTGACAGACGAAATGACATGTCACTTCATTTTTATTTTACTTGTCCTATTCCTCCATCTTCTTCATTTTGTTGTTGTTGTACGCAGTCAGTCATGACGTACAATTGTCCATCCTTTATTTATTTATGTGTGCTTTTAACTATTAGTTTTATCCTGAATGCCCTCTTCCATATACTTAGCAGATGTCTAGGTATTGGTGTATGGCAGACTAATGCCTAATTGACCGCCCTAAGTGAACCTGAAACTTTTTTTCATTTTCCTTTTTTCTTAAACATTTTCTTGGTTTTTTTGTCGCTCTCGTTTTTTTTTTTCAAACCGTATATCCTTTTTAATTTTTATTTATTTATTTTTTTTTACTTTAGTTTAGTTTAGTTCAGTTTTGCTTGTTGGTTTGGTTTGTCTTTGTGCTCTGTTGTTATTTTTTTGTGATGAACAATAACCACACCATTCATCACAAATGTGAACAAGATGGTAATGAATCCAATTAATTGTAAATGTGAACAATATGTAACAGATGCAGTTTATTATAAATTTGAACAGTATGACTATGTAAGCATTTTATTATGAGTGTGAATAATATGGTTATAATACAGTTCATTATAAACGTGAACAGTATGGTAATTGAGGCAGTTCGTTGTAAATATGAATACGATTATGAATGCAGTTCAGTATACGTGTGAACAGTGTAGTAATGGATGCAGTTTCTTTTAAGAATACGATGATGAATGCAGTTCATTATAAGCGTAAATAGTATGGTAATGAATAGTAATGAATGCAGTTCGTTATAAGCGTAAACAGTATGGTAATGAATAGTAATGAATGCAGTTCGTTACAAGTGTAAGCATATGGTAATGAATGGTAACAAATGCAGTTCAATATAAGTGTACACAATATTGTAATGAATGGTAATGAATGCAATTCGTTATTATTGTGAATTCTGGGGACGCATAAATCTTTTGCAAGGTAACTAACTCTGGGAACTTGCGATTGATGTGATCCTGCTAGTAGCTTTTTGTTGAATCATTTGCATAAAAATTCATTCTGTATTCTGAACAGTACGTTACGTACTGACAGTTTTATGTATATGCCAGTAAGCCCTAATAAGTTGTTGATCATTGTCGTTATTATTGTTATCACTATCACTATATATTATTATTATTATTATTATTATTTTTTATTATTGTTGTTATTATTATTATCATCATTATTTTCGTCTTGTACAGTTATGTGTGTTGGTTCACACGATAACTGAGTGATGACATCAATTTTGTTCACGTACATAAAGCAATTACTAGTGTTGATTAATTAACGAACACGCACCTAGGCTGAGACCACACCACCAAGTGTGCTCCCCGCTGTGGCGGTGCAGTGAAAAGAATGACGTCAGTCACGACAGGGGCGACCACACTGCGTGCCATAGCCGCGCGGATGACGTCAGCGTCGAGCAAACATTCCGCCATTTCTCATCGCCCATCAGTAGCGCTATCCGCGGGGTTGTCGTTCGTTATGCGGTGGCCTCTGTAACCATCCTTCTCGTCACGCCGTTAGTAGCCTGGCCCGTTAGCTCAAATGGTTTGAGTGTTGTGCTGATACCGCGCCGCTATCACCATGACTCGGGTTTTAGTACGACCACCGCAGCAGTCACAGCTCACAATGTTCGTTCACTGACAGTCCTCACGGCAAGTCACAGCGGAGCTCAAGGTGCAGTCGAAGCCGTAGCCTACCTGATTCGGACAACCCACGAAGAAAGAGGCAAATAAAGTAACACAATCCAAACCAACAAACAAGCCAAAAAACGCAAGTTACATCAAAAAGTAAAGCAACTAAGAGAATATCGCATTTCGAGAGCAAAGCTTCAGTACTGTCCGTGTATCTGCCGCTGGATGCTGATAACAATGTTCCTGACGCATACGAAACTGAATACACAATCTGATCGTGAACTGTAATTTCAATTAAAAATTTCCGTCAGATATCGTGTGGTACGCCATTGCTGTGATGCATGGTATTATTGCAAAGGATTTTCTTTCTGTCCTCTCACCGTTTGAAACAAAGTTTATGTGGTTTGTGTGGAAGGTAGGATGGATATTAAACGCAACAGAGGTGAAGTAAAGGCGACATGTTTAAACAGTGTAGTCAATTTTCGTTCCTGCCTTCATACAATCGCCTAGCATCGTTGAGTGACAGTGCAGCTAGATAGCCAGTCACCGGATAACTGATTTCGCTCTGACTTCAGACATTAAAAAAAAAAAAAAAGGATTGCACTCACTCGGCTGCCTCCCTCTCTCTCCCTCTCTCTTTCTCTGTCTTACACGCACGCACGCACGCACGCGCGCGCGCGCGCGCACACACACACACACACGCACACACACACACACACACACACACACACACACACACACACGCACGTACGCACGCATGCACGCACGCACGCACCACACACACACACACACACACACACACACACACACACAACACTACACACACACACACACACACACACACACACACACACACACACACACCACACGCTCTCTCTCTCTCTCTCTCTCGCTCTCTCTCTCTCTCTCTCTCTCTCTCTCTGCGCCCGCATAGCACATTGAATTTTAATCCAAGGGAGAGAAAAGCCGCACCGTCTGCTACAACCTATCTACTGGTTAGTCTCCCTTGTGTTTCCCCATAATTGTTTAGTAACCCTTGTTTTCTTGGCGTATGGAGATGAGACACCTATTGTACATCATTGATCATAGAAATCAACCTGGCTTACCGAGACATGTACGTCCCCGCCCTCCCTCCCCTCCCTCCACTCTCCCCCTCCCCGCACACCATCATCACCAGCGTGTTATATAGATCTCCATTAAACCGCCTCTTGTGGAAGACCACCTACTGCCGTTCTTACCTCACAACACTGAGACGGGTTCCAACCAAAACGCGGAGTTAGCGTGGGAATGAGAAAGTCACCATTCTGGTCCCAAAAGAATGGGACGACAGAAAACAGGAAAATGAGGCCGAGGTAGGTATACTGGGGCAGGTGTGGGGGGGGGGGGGCGGTGAAATATTAGGACTTATGGTACAATGAGCCAAACCCAAGGGTAATACGAGCAACCAAAATCACGTGAACACATCCACGTCTTCTGCCTGATTCAGGGTACGAGTGCTACGCGCGGCTGACGGGCGTGTGTTGCGGGGTCCCCAGCACCTGCATCCCGTTCTGTGAGGCCCAGCGTCTGAAACTGATGGACAGATGCTTCCCCCCTCCCATGGCGCCCAACCCGGGGTCCGGGGGCTTATTGCAGGAGAGCGGTGCCAGACGACGCCGTAGTATCGGCCCCTTGGACATGAGTTTGCCCCTGTCCTGGCAGTGTCGGTTCCTGCTCAACTCATCTGTCTGGGACATGCTGTGTCGCCTTTTATACTAAATGTCGTTCTGTGATTCCCCATCTCTTTCCTCCTTCAATATGGTTTTTAACCTTTTGTTTCCCTT
>CM031597.1:126282389-126297389 GCA_018398815.1 Conus ventricosus | reverse complement strand
CAAGGACCAGCAAGATCTGATTGGATCGGCTCAACACACTGTCCATCAGAGCTTGTTTGCACAGGATAACTTTGTTTTTAGAGGAAGGTGCGAGTAAGTGGAGTGGGGGTGGAGGGAGGGTAAGTGTGGGGGGTGGGATCGTTTTTTGAGAAGTTGTGCAAACATGGCCTCCACTGATTTGTTCCCCCCATTGATTAGTTGATCACATCGATCAGTGGATCTCCTTTTTCAAATCACACAGAGTTCTGTCGCTCTTCTCGTTTGGTTTTCATGATCTTGTGGCTATGTCAACTTTCCCTGTTTGAACATTCCATGCATTGATATTTTAAGCTCAAGAGGTATTTCTTAGCTTAAAACTTTTGAAAGCTTTTGATTCAATGCGTTTTCTGAGCAGAAATATCAATAAATCGGGCGTATGTTGTCACAATTCAAAGGTAAAGGAAAACTTGATTTTGAATTGTGATTTCTTTGCCTTTGTTGCATGCTATATTTCGAGAGAAATTAGCAACTCATCACACGTATATCTGGGTACATATATATAAAAAAGCCCAAGCTTATCAGCCGCCATAGTGCAGTGGCTAGTATTGAGGATTTCTGGTTGAGAGGTCATAGCTCGGTTCCCATCCGAGCCAGTTAGATGTGTAGACTGTCGTCAGTAGGTGCTGTCCTGCCTATGTTAGAACAGAACAGGCGCCACTGTACACCACCAAAGTGACCTGGCAGCGGAGCAGTGTCTCCTCTAGTGAGTTGCTTCATAGAGATACTGGATCTCCCTGTAGACAACAACTTCATTGTTATCATCATTATTATCACTAGTACTATTATAATTATAATTTTGATTACAATAATAATAATAATAATAATAATAATAATAATAATTATTATTATTATTTTATTGTTACTATTATCATTATTATTACTATTATCATCATTATTACTGTTATTATCATCATCATTATTATTATGCTTATCATCATCAGCAGCAGCAGCAGCAGCTGCAGCAGCAGCAGCAGCAGAGCAGCAGCACATATTATGGTCACTGTTATTACTTTATTATGTATCATTTATTATAATTATTGTCATATTATTACCAATATTATTGCTATCATTATTATTATTGTTACTATTGGTATCACTATTGCTATTATCATCATTGTCATTATTATAATTGTCATTATTGTTATTACTATTATTATTATTAGATGATGATGATGATAATAATGATGGTGATGATGATTGCTATTCTTATCATTATTGCTAGAAACATGATATTTTATTCTTATCATGATGATGATGATGATGATGATGATGATGATGATGATGAGATTATCATCATCATCATCACATCATCATCACAGCAGCAGCAGCAGCAGCAGCAGCAACAGCAGCAGCAGCAGCAGCAGGAGCAGCCTCGCACGCACCTACCTCTACGCACACACACACATACATAGCGTGCGCACGCAAACATACACACTCACAGATATAGACAGACAGACAAAACAGACCCCCACCCCATACACACACACACAGCCCCCCGCGCACACACACACACACACACACACACCACACACACACACCACACACACACACACACCACCACACACACACACACCTACCACACACACACACTCACGCAGACACATCTCCCCCCTCCCCCCCCCCCCCCCCCCCCCCCCCGTCTCACCACCACACACACGCGCGCGCAGTTTTACTTACTTTTTTTTTTTTTTAGCTGAATAGTCTTGTGACTTGGAAAAAAAGGAACAAAAAACCAAGCAAAAAAAAAAAAAAAAAAAAACGACAAAGAAATAGGCAAAATAGAAAATGTTCACGTGGATAACAAAAGTTCACTTCGTTTGCATCTCGTTTCCTAGCGCCGTATTTCTCAACTGGTTGAAAAAAAAAAGTTAAGAAAAGCCTTCGTTTGGGGAAGGACATGGGCTTCGGGAGGTGATGGGGTGGAAAAGGGGAAAGACGAGAAGGAATGCGAAAAGATCGAGAGCGATGTGATTGTCTGTAGAACAAAGAAAGAAAGAAAGAAACAAAGAAAAAAAAAACAAACAGCTAAAGAAACAGGCAAGACATAAAAATAGTAAAAATAAAACGAAGTGAAAATCAAAAGGAAATGCAGTATGTACGTTCTGCTCCTATCTGTTACACCCTTCCAGAACACACATTTTTCCATTCTGCAAAGCGATCCTTGTTGTTTTGTTTGTCATTATAACAAAGCAAAAATATCCAGATTAAAACACGTCGTTGTGAAAAGCAAACAAAATTGATTTTGACAGGACAATGATTAAAATAACGTTGGGGCATATTTTCTCAAAGCAATGCGAGTATTTTATGTTCTTGTTTCTGCCTATAGTATAGCACACAAAGGAAGGAAAACGTATGATGGTTCCAGCCACTACTCTTGGGTTTCATTCAAATTAGTTGCATAGTGAGGCAACTGCAGGCTGAAATCTAAACAATTAAAAAAAAGTATTTACACGACACGGAGTCTTTTGAATAATGTTTAACAATTTTCTTCATTTCACTGTTCCATCAAACCGAGTGATTGAACTGAATTTGACAGATTTGTTGGTGAAAAACATGTCTGGTTTCGTCCATTTTCTGTTCCTTTCAACGCAATAATACATGTATTTTGTCTCGGTGCTCTCCCCTTTTCCTCCTGCTCTTCCTTCTCCCTCCCCCTCCTCCTTCCTCTCCCTTCTCTTCCGTCGTTCTGTCGTCCTGTCGTTCTGTCGTTCTGTCGTCTGTCGTTCTGTCGTCCTTGTTCTGTCGTTCTCTTTTCGTTACACTCGGACTCATGCAGCAGTCGTCACAGTTTTCAGTAAGGTAAGGTAATGTTGCTTAGAACCCAGCCGACCGCAAAGGGCCATATCAGGGCTGTCACCACGTTAAAATCAACTCACAAGTAGTTTTCAGTACACTGGAGCGATAGACAGTCAACCACACATAGTCAATCGTGCGTAACACTGTCAATCCACCTTGGTCATAGACAGCAACAAACAAAAAAAGAGCTATTGTAAATACACCGAGATGTGTTTTATGAAATAACAGCCAAGATATTGACATCCTTACGACAGATAAAACTAGGTTATGTTTAGGGAAAGTTTCGCTGAAATTCTTTACTTTTTTAATTGAAAAAAGCGACAGAACCACAAAGGTGTGTAAATACTATGAGATAAAAGAAGCCACAAGACGAAATACGTACTGCAGAATGGAGCGATAGTGCTCAGGCTCAACAGTGGTTATTACTGCTTATTTGTAACATTCCAACACAAAAATTGGCTTCTTGAAACTTTCTGACGAGACGAAAATGTGTCAAGGCATACTAGAACAAAAACAGGGGGATGGAAACACTCACCCTCATACCTACACCAAACCGATCCACACCCACACAAAAAAAACGCACGCGCACATACATACCAAAAACCCACGCACGTACACGCGCGCGCGTACACACACACGCACGCACACACACACACCACCACACACACACACACACACACACACACACACACACACACACCCACACACACACACACATACACGCGTGCGCGCGCACACACACGCACACACATACGTACACAGACCCACATACGCACGCATAGACACATTATTCATGCATGCACGAATATTCAACGTTAACTGGCGCGCGTGCGCGCGCGCGCGGCACACGCACCACACAACACAACACACACACACACAACACACGCAGCACGCACGCACGCACGCACACACACAACACACACACACACACACAACAACACATACACACATACACACACACACAACACACGCACATACACTACACACACACACACACACACCACCACATCGACATTACACATGCTTGCGTTGCAAAAACACTACACACTGGCACGCACATACGTAAGCGCGCGCGCGCACACACACACACACACACACACACAACACACACACACACCACACACACACACACCAACACACACAACACACCCACACACAACACACATCACACACAAACGGACACAAACCCCTAAGGACACACAACACTCACACACACACACACACACACACACACCACACACACACACCACACAACATGCGGTCATACCGCCACACATGCACTTATGTATATCCTTTTATTTCTGTTTTTTCGGACAAATTGTCGTTTCAGTAAAAAAAAACAAAAAAAAACTATATCCAAACACAAGAACGAAGCAGAAAAATACAAACAACAACGATCATTTTAAAACGACAAAAAGCTTTGGTATCAAATTTCAATGGAGTGCTTCAAGGCACGATCAAGATATTTCGGTCAGGACAAACACCGGCGAAGGGGGGAGGGAGGGTGGTGGGGATAAGAGAGGTAAAACGGGAGGCAGGTGTTGTTAGCAATGGTGCCATTTTCTGTAGGAAACAAAGACACAGAGAAAATGTGTGTGTGTGTGTGTGTGTGTGTGTGTGTGTTGTGTGTGTGTGTGTGTGGGTGTGTGTGTGTGGGTGTGTTGTGCGCGCCGCGGCGCGCGTACGTGCGTCCGTGCGTGAGTGGTGCCATGGGTGTGTTTTGTGGTGTGTGTTTGTTTGCATTGTATGCGTGCGTGCGCGTGCGTGCGTGCGTGCATGGTGTGTGGGCGTTGTGGCGCGTGCGTGCATGCATGCTTCCGCGCGTGTGTGTATGTCATGTGTGTGTGTGTGTGTGTGTGTGTGTGTGTGTGTGTGTGTGTGTGTGTGTGTGTGTGGTCATATGTGTGTGCGCGTGTGCGTGCGTTGCGTGTGTGTTGATGTAATAGAGTGAAACCTGAAAATAAATTTGACTTTAAATTCTTCAATGTGATCATACTTTTTGTAGTGTCAATTAAAGAACAACTATTTTTCGGATAAGATTTTTGTGTGGGCAGAAGAAAACAAAATGATTCCTGTTTAAACGGCAGTAATTGAAACGACAGACCGCAGCAGTATTTTGAGGGCGGGGGGGGGGGGGGGGGGGGGGGGGATGTCATAATTATGTTGTGGCTGTCGTGCTGGCACTTTAATTGGTATGGGACACGGAAGGACATGAAGCTGTTGTAACCACTTTATTTTGTTTAATGTTTGGGGTTAAAAAGATGAACCTATGAGATTTAACCAAGAAAAATTGTTATTGGTGACGTTCACATTTTCAGTGTCTCTAAAACATGTCACGACATCTTGGTACTGCGTCATCTATTTTCCTTCTCGCTCTTATTCCTTTGTCTTCTCCCCCCCCCCCCCCCCCCTCCCCCCCCCCCCCCCCCCCCCCCCCCCCCCCCCACCATTCTCCTCCTCACCGTTCCTCTCCTTTGCCAGTCTGGTTCTCCTCCCCCTTTTTCTCCTCGTCCACCTCTTTTCTCTTTCTGTCGTCCTCGTGTTTTTTGTTTTTTAGTTCGCGCTCAGTAGTAACACTGTCAGAGCACGTCGGGTATATACGCTTGCTTTGGTTTCACCAGCAAATCTTCCAGTATTGTTCAAAGCATCCACCGGTATGTGAGGACATATCTTTGTCAGCACCCCCCCCACCCTCACTTCTCCCCAACTGCCCACTCCTTCTGCTTGCCAGCAAAGCTCCGCCCCGGCGTCCTTCTAACAAGTAAAAGTACACACACAGACACACGCACACAGAACACAGACACACAGACACACAGACACACACACACACACACACACACACACACACACACAACACACACTCTTTCTCTCTTCTTCTCTCTCACTCTCTCTCTATCTCTCTCACTCCTCTCTCTCTCTTCTCTTTGTCTCTGTCTTTATCTCTGTTCTGCCTGTCGGTCTGTCTGTCTTCTGTTGTCTGTCTGTCTCTCTAATATTTCTCTCTCTCGCTCTCTGTTTTTTGTCTCACGTATGATCCTTCAAATTAAAATAACACAATATAAAGCAAAGAAAAACAGAAAAGCCTCCCCCACCCCCCACACACACACGCACACACAAAAGTGCTCACGTGAAAAAGAATCGTACGTGTCGCATGTCTTAGAAGATGTTCTCAGAGGTTTTAATTAATATATCGGGTAGCGGAGACAAACCTGTGGGTTGAGGGGGGGGGGGGGTGGGAGGGGGTGATGTTTTTTTGGTTTTTTTTTTTGGGGGGGGGGGGAGGCGGCGATAGAAGTGAGGTTGAGGCAGGGATGGAAAAGGGGACGGTAAGAAATGGTTGACTAATCATGCCATTACACAACACACACACACACACACACCACCCACACACCACACACACACACACACACACACAACACACACACACACACACACACACATCGCACCCCCCTCCCAACACAACACACTCACACACACCACACACACACACACACACAAACACAACACACACACACCAACACCACCACAAACACACACACTGAATTTATATGATAAAACGAAACCCAGAAAAGAGATACATATTCAGCTCTGCCAAAGTAGCTGTCAACGTTTTTGTTGTTTTGTAATCATTACACACGTACGATCCCAGTATGAAATCTGTCATGTTGAACTGAACAAAATAAAACAAATCGAAATTAACCTGTTATCAATGGCAGCTTTAGAACAGACAGCTCGGCAGTACCGTTTTCTCTTTGAAAGGTGAGAGGCAAGCGGCGAGGGCAAGGGGCGAGGCAAGTGCGGAGGCAAGTGCGAGGCAAGGTGGCGAGCAAGGTGCGAGGCAAGGGGCGAGGAAGGGGCGAGGCAAGGGGCGAGGGCAAGGGGCGAGGTAAGGGGCGAGGCAAGGGTCAGAGGCAAGGGGGCGAGGCAAGGTTTGCGTAGGCAAGGGGCGAGGCAAAGGGGCGAGCAAGGGGGAGGCAAGGGGCGAGGGCATGGTCCGAGGCAAGGGGCGAGGCAAGGGGCGAGGCAAGTGCGAGGTTTTGTAGCTGCTGTCGATTTTCTCACGTTTTAATTGCATTGAAATGGAGGAAATGGAGCACCACTTCTTGTGACTTTTTTTTTTTTTTTTTTTTAAACAAATCTTTATCACAGGTACGTACATTGTTTACACAAACAAAGTGAGCAGCAACAAAGCTGGAACGCTTATAGTGTGCTTGCAAAATGACAATACACAAATAATTTACCTGGCGGCTACAGTACACAAATATTAAATTATTTATATGAACACCTGAAGTTTTAAAGTTTATAAATCGCATGAAGAATACCCAAAAAGAGAAACACCCCCGCCCCACCGTTCCCGGTAAGAGAAAAAATAATCAAATAAAGAAAGAAAGGAAATGAAAGAAACGGTGATCAATGAAGAGAGGACGATTGAGAAACACACCATCGGCACATCAATTTGCATCATCACAACCGAAAACCAATGGCAAAACCCTCAGCAAATCCTCTCTTGTCACACTGAAAACCCCAAAGGCAACACATTCTAAAACGCTTGCTTCGAGAGATAAACCCATGAACAGCCTCAAAAATCAATACATTGATATCCATCCGCAGATTACGGGGTCACCATTTAACAGAGTTCGAACATTTTGTAGTGTGATGGGAGATCGAAAAATAGTATTTGCGCGGGTTTCATTTAAAACCGAGGACACAACAGAAAATAGTGCTGAGCTGTTTCCTCCCCATTGCCACACTCACACAAGTGGGTCGTTAAGTAGATGGCGGTTGAACATATCATATCTCAAGATCACTGATTTCCAGACGAAGACGGCAATGAATGATATGGTTCTTTCTCTCGCCCAAGGTAAAAGTACGGTGGTATGACAGGATCATCAGCGATAAAGATGCTTGAGTACGCTTAAAAGATGAATGGTTTTAATATGACTGGGGAAGGACCTACCATTCCCTAAAAGATGTAGTTGAAGGAATGATGGATTTCCGATATATCTCAGTGTTGCATTGTGGAATTTGTACGCTCTAGCGGTCTTCTCCGGTGATAAGGATTCTGTCCGAAACAAGACCAGTGCTGAAGATCAAGTAAATTCCGGACAAAGCCATTTATCATTTTATAATAATATATAATTTTATGTCTTTTCCTCCTTTCCTTGAGTGAGCAAAATCCAGATTTTCATATTATTTTTGATGACTTGTTCACGAAACAGCTCCTCATTAATTGTTCTTATAGTTTTTAAGTTAAGTTTCAAGAGAATGGGATTGCATTTCGGAGACAGTTGTCCCACACAACATCTGCATAGTCAAGTTAGGTTAATACGAAAGATTTATACATGATTTCTAAGGTCTCCTACTAATCTATATTTAAACTTTTCTACAGGAAAGCAGCATAGTTACTTTGTTCGTATACATTAATATGTTCATCCCACTTGCAATTATTTTGAAGTTTAAGTCTAGATGTTTATCGTTTGTCTTTGGCCTGAAGATAAGTTTGTCCAAATAATAAGGGGTAAAATAGATTGATTGCCCCGTAAAAAGTTAAAGTATTCTGTTTTCTTTCACTGATTTTATTTTCCAGCGCTGCGGCCCAAAGATGTATCTTTTGTAGATCAGAATTGATTATTTTCTGTGCGAATGTTAGGATCATTAAGGTGAGAAGGAAATGCTGGTATCATCCGCAAAAAGTTTAACTTTAGATCTTATACCATCTGTAATTCGTTAATTTAATGTAAATAAGAAATAAATATGAGAGGTCAAGAACTGAGCCTTGGGGAACTCCTGCAGGGATTCTGACATTGGTCTGATTGGTCACCATTGATTACAATGCCTGCATGCGATTAGAGAGATTATCGGTGAACCATCGCTACAACCGTCCACTCGTATGCCATTGCCTTCAAGTTTACGGATGAGACCTCTATCCGACACGGGTCAAAAGCTTAGAAAATATCGGAAGTACTCAGCTTGCGTTGGATTCCACTATCAAATGAGGGAACATTAAATCGTTATAGATGCATAATAACTGATTGACTGTGGAATCAACCGGGGATAATTCCGGATTGCGGAAAGGTGAAATGATATCATTTTGTCAATAAAAAATCGGAAAACCTTGCTTGTGGTTACTTCTTTCAAAAACCTCCACGCCAGCTGAGCAAAGAGATGGGCGATAGTGGTTACAAAGTTCCTTCGATTCTTTGTTATGTAGTGGACTTACATGGGCTGTTTTCCAGTCGTTGGATAACTTTTGCTTCAATCTTACATCTGTTTAAAAATGGTAGTCAAGGGATCCCAATATAACTGGAAGAGATGCAATCAAAACCTGTGTGAACAAATCAGGCCCTACTGCTTTATTTTTGTTCAGATTCAAGATGACATCCTTTACCTTTTGTAGCTGTCAAAGAAACGTCTGTAATCTCTGGAATAGGAATGGGTACATCTGGTACTTTCATCATCTCATTTTCCAAAGTGGACTGAGCAATGAAATATTTATTTAAAGCGTTCGCGTTGTCCGTATTGCTTAGTTTACAGTGCCATTACAAACAATTGGAGGTAATTTCGTTAGAGTCAATACCTTTCTTTTTAAAAAAAGATTTTTACCAGATGCCACCATTCTATTTTTACCAAAATTTGGTGATGTGAGAAACCTTATTGTCTATTCAGCAACTTAGTCAAGTTGTCTTTGTCTTTTCTCTTGATGTCGTCAGTAATCCGAATCGCGAAACCTGCACCAATTCTGGATCTTGGTATGATTTAGCTATATGTGTATTGTTTTACGTTCCTTATTAACGTCTTATTTCATCAGTCATCAGGGGACGTCGTCAGGACGTTCAGTAATAACTTAGACGGCATGGCATAGTTTCGCTTTTTCCCAGTAATTTTTTTTGAAAACATTTCGGCACTTTGATCATGATCTGTTGTGAGTAACGATCGTCCCAGTTGACAGATCCTTACGGTCACAAAAGCATCTGCATTTAGCTTTCTATAATTAAGTATGGGTCCTTTAAATGGTGGTTCTTGGACCACGGTAGGGTCTAATCATAGCGCAAGGTAACACTTGATCACTGCAAATAGCTGGCCAAAACATCAGTGGATGTTACAATGTTAGGGCATTGTGTGAGGAACCAGTTCAAACACGTTGCACTCGACTCTGTAATCTTGTGGGTTCATTAATAAATTGAGTGTGCTGTATCGATTAATGATCCAAGTAAGTACGGTGAGGGTGTCGTAAGGAAATTACTATTGAAGTCACAAGAATAATAAATTTTAATGAAGTATTATTTACCTTACGAATTGCTTTCTTCTATTCTGATCCCAGTAAACTTACAGGGGAACTTGGAGGTCGATAAAATGACCCAACCAGTAGACTACTTTGGCCATAGCTTGTCTCGACCCATTACAGCTCAGGTTTATATATATGAGATCTGGTCGAGGTTTCCAAATACTAAGTTATTTTTAACATAAATAGCAACTCCACCATGTGGGTCATTTGGTCTGTCACACCTGTCTGGTGGATTAAAATTTGTCATATGTATTGTCGTCATCTTGAACGAATCTGATAGCCTTGTTTCTGATACTGTGATAACTGTCGAATCTATTTATATTCGCTCAAAGATATCCATTTTGTTACTTAATGTTGACCATTTACTGATTAACTTAAGATCAGTTATGGTATCAGGTCCCGGATTGAAGCTTCAACATCACCTGACCACAGCAGAAGAGTGATGATGTACAATATGTGTGTTAAATATGTCTACTGTTACCACGAAAGTTGACGTGACTGTCAGAGACAAGAAACTCTTTCATAAACTGCCAATGTCTTTTTACAACGAAACAGTGGATAACACAATGAAAAAACAAGGAGTGTGTAACATTGTGATGAGAATCCAGGCATGACAATAATTACAAACTGTGTAACATTAGATTTGTTCAAAAAGACAGTCTTCTGGTAGCAGACAAAGTTTTCTGTAGTATAGTAACGGCTACATAGCACGATACGTACCCAGGTCTATACTCATTTACTAAGTCATGCACTCTGCAGCACAGAGAACAGAACGTTGACTAGGGTTTAGACAAAGTAACACACAAAAAATCTCCCCAAAGTCTCTCGAGTGAAGAAACGAATCGTTAAAATGCAAAATCTAAGCAAAAATTCAAACTGTTGATGTTTAAACAATGTAATGAAAATGGAGAGAAAAAAATCACATAAAACACCCACGGCTTCGTGGATTGCCAAAATATGATGCGTCGTCTACGACGAAAAGGAGAAAAAAACTAACGAGCGCCACGTTTGTGCGCTCGAGGAATGAAAATCCTGAGGGACATACAAGACGTATCTTACAAGTGTCGAGATTATTTATCACACACACACACACACACACACACACACACACACCACACACACACACACAACACACACACACACACACTGCACACACACACACATACACACACTCACACCCACACACACCACACACGCACACACACACACACACGCACTCACACTCACTCCACGCACAACACTCACACAAACACAGACACACAATAACATATATGCATGCTATATATATTACTTACACATACATATACACTATGCACATGCAGTACACACACATACATGCATACACTCCACATCATACACACGCACGCATTACATATAATACTGACACACATACACATACACACATATTATACAAATATACAGGTCACACTATGCACAAATACATACACACATTGAATAGCACACACATACATTCGTTTGATACCGAGTTCACATATTCACAATTTCAATATGTCACAATTCATAGTTTTAAAAACTTGTCACAGCATATCATACACCAATATCCGTCTCATAACATCAGCGGCAGATGTATCACTCTTTCTAATACATAAATGTCCACCTCCAAATACAGAGGTCCTCACTCACGAGACCACACTCACACTAAAGCATGCGCAAACAAACAAAAACACCCCCATCACCCTTTCTCATCCACACACATACAAACATGTACATCTGTCACAATGCTTTCCCCCTTCATTTGTTCAACCCAATACTGGCTAGCACAATGACAGCTCGAATCGAACAATGATAGTTCAACGTGTACAGTCAGCACAAATGACACGATTTATCTTTAAATGAAACCCTGGCTTCAAATCTCGTGCAAATTTAACATACCATCTTTGAATTGCATGCACCTTGCTCGACCGCTTCACCTCGACACTTCTTGAAACGAGAGGAATGTGCCAGCACGCACAAGTATATATTGATGTTTGCCTTACTATCAAACTACACACAACACAACACACCACACACACACACAACACACACCACACACACACACACGCACGCACGCCCGCACGAACCGCACGCACGCACGCAGCCACGCACGCGCGCACGCACGCAGCACGCAGCACACTCAACCACACACACACACACACATTCACATTGACACACTCCACGCACGCACGCACGCCCGCACGCACGACACGCACTCACGCACCGCACGCAGCTCGCACGCACGCACGCTCACACACACACACACACACACACACACACACACACACCACACACACTGTTCCTTCTTTCTTCTTTTTTCCTCCCCCCCCCCCCTTCCTTTACTCTCTTCACCTCTCCTCACTTCTCAAATTAAAATGGTGGTCCGAGGTGGACATCAAGACGTACTCTTACAAGTTGTCGAGATTATCTTATAACACACCACACACACACACACACACACAACACACACACACAACACACACACCACACACACACACACAAACACTCGCACGCACGCACACACACACACAACACACACACACACACACACACACACACACACACACACACACACACACACCACTCACAACAGGCACACACACACACCGCCACTCCAGCACACACACTCACACAAACACAGCAACAACACACACAATATATATGCATGCATATAATACACGCATGATATATAAATATACATATGCACATGCATAACATACTTACATGTATACACTCCACACATACACACGCACACATTATTTTAACATTAATACACAACATACACATGCACACTTACATATACACAATACATCTCACTATCAGCACACAATACATTCACACATATGTATAGCACACACATACAATACGTATGATACCGAGTTACAAATTCACAATTTCAATATGACACAATTCATAGTTATAAAACTTGTCACAGCATATCATACACCAATATTCTTCACATAACATCAGGCGGCAAGATGGTTATCAATCTTCTAATACCATATATAACCACTCCAAATACCTCGACACTTCTTGAAAACGAGAGTTTGGGCACAGACACGCACAAGGATATATTGCATGGTTTACGCCTTTACATCAATACAAAACACACACAACACACCACACCACACGCAAACGCACGCACGCACGCAGCACGCACTCACACAACACACAACAACGCACCACACACATCACACACACACCACACACTCACACTCGCTCGCACGCACGCACGCACCACGCACGCACGCACGCACGCACGCCACACACACACACACGCACGCACACACACACACACACACACACCACACACCACACACAAACACACACAACACACTGTTTCCTTCCTTTCTACTTTTTTCCTTCCTCTCTTCCTTCCCTCTTCACTTCCCTCACTACTCTAAATATTTGTGGTCCGAAGTTTGTTGAATAAGTAGAAGTCACTATCCATGAATCACGAATCGTGATTGGTTAACCAGACCTAAATGTTGATTTCACGTTTTGTTGTGATGCGAAACCGGTTCCCTTGTTCCAAAATTAAACTCGTCGTTTGACCCATGTTCGGAGATTTCTTCTGTCTCTTGTAACTTGCGGGCCAACACGCGATCTCGGACCGCTCCTTTGTAATGGTGTGGTTGTGGAAGATCCGAGATCTTTCCGAGCGTGATCCAGGGGGTTGCGCAGATCGGGACAGCGCCGGCCAGTCAGCCCTGGTGAAACAGCTTCTTCGTGTTCGGACTGTAGCCCAATCTCATTTCTCGCTCCCATCAGTTCGCCTTGTGACGATACGAGTGAATTTCACAGGATAGGACGACACCTGGCGGACCCTCTGGCAGGCATCCGTTCCAACTCGGTGGGTTCTATCAATCATTTCCTCAGTGATCTCTACAATTATCTCGTTACCTATCCGTTAACGACTTCTGTCTGGATTCTCTTTACTTTCAGGCACAGAAGTAATCATATCAGAGTTTCGTCTTCCGTTATTGCTCCAATTCGTTCAAAATTATCCTGAAGTTTGAGGATTTGTTGCTCTTTCGCTTCAACAGTTGGTCGGAGAGTTTCTTGAATCGTTGATTGCAATCGGGTCTTCTCATTCGGTGAGTGTTGTTCCAAAACTTGGGCAGCGACCCGACTTTGAAATCATTTCAATATGTTTGGAGTTCACCCCAAGGAGCTTGCAGTTCATCAACAAGGGAATTAGGTGGTGGAATAGGAAGTGACATAGGAGTCGATTCTATGTCCCTCAGGAGTTACTAGAGAGGAAGTCGGTGTTGATGATCGTGACTCACCGTCAAGTTCACGTGCACTCTATCGGAGACAAGCCCACTCGTTTTTCCACTTCCTTTGTAATGGTGACGTAGCAGACCGCTTCTTCTTTCTTCTCTCTCTGAGGTACAGACATGATGCAGATTCCGATGTATTTCAATATATGATAAAGTACACAAAGGCTACACACTGCACACTGAATCACGAACAGCGCTTCAAAAGACATCACACACAAGACTGTTTTTTGAGATGACCCCTTAGGAGAAACAAATCAATGTCAGAGTCAATCGTGAGATTAAGTTGTGAAAACACACAAGAAATGAATCTTCGACACGCAGGTGAAGGTGAAGGTGAAGGTCTGGTTCACTTGGAAATCAGTCAGAATGCACCAAATCTGAACACACCCCGTTTCAAGCTTAGCAGCACTCCCACCATTTCACGTGCTAACACACGGGGCAGATTGGGTTTAACTATGGGCAAACAGGATCGATCACAAGAAACGCCACTTAAATGTCCTCTTGAAGAAATAATTCAAACAAATTTTGGCGAGAAAAATTACACTGTCACGTACTCATATCCCTAGAATATACATTTTTAGAAGCTGAAAACCTCACATACAC
>CM031597.1:126249889-126274889 GCA_018398815.1 Conus ventricosus | reverse complement strand
ATAAATGTCTCCACAACAACATTGTATACCAGGCTACTGTAACATCAGAAAATGAAAAAGAAACATACATAGGGATCACTGAAAACCACTTCAAAACCAGATATGCAAACCACAAACAGTCATTCAATAAAGAAAAATATAAAAACCAAACAGAACTGAGCAAATATATCTGGAAACTTAAAGACGCAAAAACAAGCTACAATATATCCTGGAAAATC
The DNA here is from genome assembly GCA_018398815.1 of Conus ventricosus. Lineage (NCBI taxonomy): Eukaryota > Metazoa > Mollusca > Gastropoda > Neogastropoda > Conidae > Conus > Conus ventricosus. Next base: position 126,274,671 of record CM031597.1, on the reverse strand, counting down.
ATAAAAAGAGCATCACCATACAGCAATGTTTCAAAAAGGTGCAACCTATGTTTAACTGAAAAATGGTTAATACTATGCAAACCACACTTAGCAACTTTAAACACCAAACAGAAATAGTAAACAACTGCAGGCATAAATGGAAATCGTTGTTAGTGAACACATCCAAAACAAAAACCTGAAAGCCCCAAAAAACACGTGCAGCCAACCCGCACGTGCAAACAACCGCAAACGTGAGCCCACACGCTATATAACATCGGCGGTGGGCAAACAAAAACCATCCTGATGACAGCGCAACGCCGCTAGAAACAAATTTGTCGAGTTTTAACCTTGAGTTTTAACCTTCCTTTTTAACATCATTGACAAATGTTGCTCCCCAAGGGGTCGAGCACTTTTAAAATCATTTTAGGCTCTTTGGTTATATTCATCTATATATATATATATATATATATATATATTATATATATATACACACATATATATATATATATATACACATATATATATATATATGTATATATATATATATATATATATATATATATATATATATATATATATATATATATATATATATATTATATATATATATATATGTCACGGACGTACATACTTTTGGTTTAGAAGATAAATCATTTCTTTTCAAACCCAGTATAAAGTGAAGTGTTACCAGTGACATCTTTACTACATTGGCCGGGTGTTGACCAGTGTGCTATTTGTGTCATCCCGGGTGCGCTGCGTCCGTGCATTTCGCTCCATCCTCCAATATTTCTCTTCATTTTTTTTCTTTTAAAGCTTTCTTTTTCTGTTCTTTTATTGCTTTCCACGTGGTTCACCAACTGATGTCAGGTGCCACAGGTGAGCTGTTTTTTTTTACCTGTTGCATCTTGGTTAGGCTAGTGTTGTGACACTCATTGACGGACCGTCGAGTCGGAGAGATCTCCATCTCTGCTAGCTGGGCCCCTTTTCTTTATCCCTTCGGGGGGGTTTTGGGGAAAGATCTTTAAACCCTTTCAGCGGGTGGGAAAAATTTTTCCCACGGAAACACCTCGGGGATCCCTTTTCCCGCCAGCGGGAAAAACCCACCTGGGCCCTTTTCCCTGACCGGAGCCCCCCTTCGTGTGGACCGGCAGGGTTTTCCCGGCTGCCAAACCCTTCTTTTGGACTGGGGAGCGAACCGTTTCTCACCTCCCCCACCCGCCATTTTGGGCGGATTTTTTCCCCCCTTTTTTCCTTTCACTGCAGCCCCGGGCCCAGGGGCTGGCGGAACGACCAAAGAATTTAAAAAATTGCCCTTTTGGCTAAAACCCCTCCCCAAGGGGGCCTTGGGCCGGGCCCTCGGGCGGGCAAACCCAAAACCCGGCATTTTTAATATTCTCTACTAAGCATGATTTAAAATTAACCAAAAAAAAAACCCCCTTAAAACAACAAATGTTGGGGTTATCTTTTTTTTCAATACAAATTTAAACCTAACTTTTCAAAATTTCATTTTTTTTTAAATCCTGCTTTTTTTCCTGATCATTTCAATAACATCATTTTCACGCAAACATTCGTCAAATCCCCTCGCCTTAAAGTGAAAAAAAACAAAAGTTTTTAAAAGGGTTCCTAAAGTTTTTTAAAACCGATTTAAAATTTTTTTTTGGAAATAAAACCCCAAAACACTTATCCCACCATGTTTTCCACTGAAAGCCGGGGGGGGGGGAAAAAGGGGGGTTTCTTTTTTTAACTAGGTTCTTTCTGCCAAAACAGGCATCTATAATAAATGGGGTCGCGTTCCTTCAAACAGCCCTTAAAAAAAACCTGTTCAAAAACACTCACTCATTTTAATTTGGGGGGAAATAAACAAAAAAATTTTTGTTATCATCTGCCCATAAAACCTTCTATCTTTATATGCTTTTCCATTTAAGTTTTTGGAAACAGAAAATCACAAGGGGAAACCAAAATTAAGCGATAAACTTTTTTTGTAATAGGTTGAGGATAAATATTTTTTTTTTTTTCCAAAACCAGTTTGCCCCAAATTAATGAGCAATGGGGAAATTTTTGGTCAAAAGTTTAACTGCTCCAGGGTTTTTTTTATAACAGGTTTTTAATCTAATCCATTATTATATTTATCAAACTTTCTGAAAAAAACCTGTTCGGGTAAAATAAAATCCTATGAGCCCAAAAAGTGTAAATTTAATCCAATTAAAACTTAAAGATTTTTCTTTTTAAGTCAACGGGTGATTTTTGTTTGGGGATCCCCTTTAATACCTCACCTTTTGTGAAGAACAAACGTTTTGGTTTTTTTAAAAAGACTTTTAACGTCTAATTTTTGGGCCACAAATTTTAAAATTCCCTTTTTTATAAAGGTCGTCACGAACGCCCACAACCCCATCCCTCTCCAAAACTTTAAAGAAAGAAATTTCAAAAAACATTGTGAACTTGTCTCCAAAATTTTCGGGTTTGGAAAGAACGAAATTTTTGGTAGAAGTTTTCCCTTTAAAAACCTTTTTTCCTCTTCTGTGGGGGGATTTTCTTTTTTTTTCCCATACATTGTTTATTTCATTTCTTTCCCAATTGTCGTCGGGCCCAAAAAATTTACATGTAAAGGGCCAGAGTTAAAATTTTTTCCCTAAAATTTTTTTGAGGGCAAAAAAAATGTAAAGGGGGCTTATAAATTTACAAATTTTATTTTCCCATTCTAAATATGGCCCCAAGTCCCTTTTGGGGTTCAGGTTTTCGAACTTTTTTAAAAATTCATACGGGCCAACTTTACTTGCTTCTAAAATTGCCGGGGTTGTTCTATTTTAGGAAATTTTTTCTGTCGCCAACCTTTTTTGCTTTAAAATAATCACCATCTTTAGTGTATTTAAAAAACCATAAAAAAGCCCCTATTTCACCGTTCTGTTCAAAGCAAAAACCCCTGAAAGGTTTTTAAATTTCTAAAGTTATACACCTCACAGGGGGCAAAGAAACCCCCGGGGTTCTTCGGGCCCCCACGCGAAAATTTTTTTAGAACAACAAATTATTTTATTTTCCAAAACCCAATGTGCGGGTTATCCCCTTTACAATTTTTCCTTTGCTTTGTCGCGATTTTTATTTTAAATAAATCCACCCTCCCCAAACTAATTTTTAAACTGAAAATTTTGGGGAATTTTAAAATTTTTCCATAATCGCAAAAAGGCAGTTTTTCCCTGAGGGAAGAGCCTTAAAACAGTTGGGGGCCCTTTCCATCATTAAGTTTTCATCATGCCAGCTCACCCAAAAATGAACAAAGGGGAAAGAATGTAATGAAAGTTTGAGGGGAACTTCCCCCCCCTAAGTAGTTTTTGTTTGTGTAACTCAAAATCTATGATTGCCCACTGCAAAGCCCCCCTTTTAGCTAGCTCTTTACAAAATATTTGCTACCCCTTCGGGTTTGAATGAAAACCCATTGTTTTCAATTCCATTGTTAATTTTTGAAAGTAATGTCAAAGTTACCCCTTGCTTCTTTTATGAGCAAAACCCGTAAAAACCCAACAGGAATTTTTAACGGGGCTAACTACCCCCCTTTTTTTTTGTAAATTTTTTTGAATCTTATTTTTCCCCCTTTGGGCTTTATTTTTATTTAAACCATACAATTTTTGTAAAATATTTCAGAAGGGGAAACCTTTTCTGCTTCCCCCAATTTTAACAATAGCTTTTTTTCAAAAACAAAGGGGCTGTCTTGATTTGGGGTTTTTGTTACAAAAAATTTTTAAAAAAAAAAAAAAAAATGATGCATTCAAATATACAAGGAAAAAATTTTCCCTGTTGGCCGCACACAATTTTAAAAATAAAAACAACGAAAACCCTCGAAAAACCCTGTGACCCATCGACCCCTTTTTAAAGAAAGGGATTTCCTCCTTTTGGCTAAATATAAAAACCCCCCCTTTTTAAAAAAAACTAAAACCCCGAAAGTGTGGTAATTCATCCAAATGTTTTTTTAATAAAACCATTTAAATTTTTGCTGTTTTTTTTGAAACAACGGGTGTGGAGTTTTTCCCGTAGCTGACCCATCTAAATCATCCTACCCTTTTGGTGGGGGTCATTAAAAGGGATAATTTTTTTTAACCCCTTTCAGGCGAATTTTGACTGAACTGCGGGGCCCCCTTACCAAATAAAAAAACCGTTTAATCCATTCAGCAACCGAATAGACATAAAGGGCTTTTAAAAGGGATCTGTAACGAATTCAATATAAAAAAAAAATCAAGACAACTTTAAAACAAAAGTTTGACCTTAATCAGGCCCTGGGACCCCTTTTTTTGGGGGCGGCACAAAATATAAAAAAAGACGGGAATTTCCCCCTTTCCCCCCACTTTCTTTTCCGGGCACAACTGTCACCCTCGGTCCATAGAGCAAAGAGCATAAAACAGAAAGAAAAACCTTTTATCTTAACATTTCCCAAAGGGGGCCCTAACAAAAGCGGGAAATGAACGAATAAACACTCTATTCGTACTTACGTTTGGTTTTTTGCTGGGTTTGGGCAAGCACAAACAAGTTTCCGACAGGGAACTAAACCTTCAAACGGGTTTTGATGCAAAAAAAAACAATATTTAAGCAAATTTAAGGACGCCTTTAAATTCTACATTTGATTTGCCTTCAAGTTTTAAAAAGGGGTACCAAAATTTTTTAAAAAATACGCAAGACCGAAAGTAACTTTTGCTTTTGGGCGCTGGTTTATAAAAGCTACCTTCTGCCTCAGACCCCAGATGGGAAACCAATACTAAACTAAATAATGAAACCCTTGTGGCAGGAAAAGAACAGAAGGTGGGGAAAAAACGAAAAAAATTTCTAAAGCCAGTAAATTGCAACCCAAAAACCCAAACACCCAAGAATAAGTCATCCCCCCCCCCCAAGGCCCAAAAGCCCGAAGGCCTTTTGGGAAAAAACACGAATTACACGAAGTCCACGAACCCAAAAAAAAAAAAATAAACCCAAAGAAAATAAAAGACAGAAACTTTTTTTTTGGGTTAACGGGCCTGGGATTACTCCTTCTTTTTTTTAAACTAAAAGAAACCCAACTATTAAGAGAACAAAAAGCCCATAAGTGCTCAGCCAAAACCAACTACTTTCTTGCAGTAGACAAAAGCCACTAACAACCCCCCCAAATTTTCCAGGTAAAGAGTCAATGTTTTTACGGGGCAAATTTTTTTTTAATAAGCCCGCAAATATAAAGCTGTTTTTTACCCAAAAATTTACGGGGCGGGGGGCGATGGGTGGAGGCACTAAACCCGGCCCACCGCCGCCTGTAATAGCCATCACCAGTGTACTTTTGAAAAAACCAAGGCTTTTATAACACTTGCAAATGTGACTCCCCTGCTCTCTAAACAATGTTCTTATTCGGTTTCCCTAGTGTTGGGGGTTTTTCAAAAAAATTTCTTTAAATAGTTTCTTTTAATTCTGCTCACTTAAATTTTCGTAATCCCCGGGAAAGTAGACAACACTTCAAAGCCTTGCTGATCTCTCTTGTTCAAAAAACCTTTTAGTTTTTGGGGGTTATTCTTTTTTTAATATCGGGCCCCCTAATTTTTGGCGTCATCACCTAAACCCGATTTTTTCTTTTTCCCCTTTTTATTTTCTCATCTATTTCCCCCATTTTTCAAAATTTGGGTTTTGTTAATTCGCCTCTAAATGCATCTAAAGCTTTATAAAGGGGCCGCTATTTTTTTCGCGGGGTAGGGGGGAATCATTAATTTTTTTAAAATTTCGTTTTTTTTCGGAAAAACTGGTTTTTTGCTTTTTTTTTATTTCCCCCGCTGTTTGCTTAAAACTTCAATTTCCCAAATGTTTTGTTTTTGGGTTAGCTTTTGGGGATTTTTGGCAGTTTTGTTTTAAATTTTTAAAACCCGGCCCCCCCCCTTTAAATTTTTGGGTTAACAATGCCAAGGCGATTTCCCAAATCGCTCCACGGGGTTTTTTGTCAAATTGTATTAAATGCCTACAAACTTTGATGGGTCTCGTTTAGTTGTAAGTTTAAAAAGTTTTCCTTTGGTCGTTTTTCCACAAAAAATTGGTCAACTTTTACTTCAAAATCATCAGGGTATATTTTTCGGGGAAGTTTTTTGTCCTAAACTTTGGTTTTAAGATCTGACCTTTCTTTTTGTTTAAATTTTTACCGACCCTTTTTGTACGTAAATCCCGATTTTCAGCTAAATTTTAAACATGCCCAAAAAAAAGCCCCCAGCGATGCTGGGTTTTCCCCAAAGGGGGAAAAAAATCATGCGCTCCAGGAAACAAAACATCATATCTTTTTCACCTTTAAAGCCCGCCATGTTTTTAATAATTTAAAAATTTTTATTTTTTTTTTTATAAAAAAAAAGCCCCAAGCATGTGGGGCCATTCCCTTTACCCCAAAGAAGACTGAAAAACCCTTTGGCGTGAAGGGAAAAAAAGCGAATATTTTTGTTTTCCCAAAAAATCCATCAACAAATTTAAAGCGGATCAAATTCTTAGTTTAAAATTTTCCGAAACCCAAGCGGGTGAAGTGATTGGGGCCCCCTCTTTCCGTCTTAAAATTTTAAAATAGAACCGCTTCAACAACAGACCCCAAAAAGGGCGGTTGTACAGAATCTAGGCGGGCAATCCCTTTAAGAAAAAAAACTAAAAAAAATTGAGGGGCAAGAAATATTTTCTTACAAAAATTCAGACCTAAAATTTTTAACCCCAATTTTGATTATGGCTAACCGCGACTGAAAGGGGTGATCTTTCGTTTCAAAAAAATCGAAAATGAAAAACACTAAAACAAGAAAAGGCGGGCCCCAAACCCCTAAAGACGGGAAAAGGTTTGTACCCCTAAGTTATGCGTATGGAAAAACGCTTTTTTTATACCCCTAATTTTTTAGTTTTTAAAAAAAGCATGCCCCATAATTTCAAGGGGCAAATTTAAAAAACAGATTGTCCCTATGAACTAACTTTTAAAAAAAAACAAAAGTGTTTTCATACCCTCAGACACCGAAGCAAATTTCAGCATTTCTGACATCTCGTTAAAAGTTTGACGTTGTTACAACCCAATTTAGCAAGGTGAAATTTAGCAACAATAACAGCAAAATTAGCCCCTATATTACAAAGAGTGATTCATCATTCTAAATTCCCCAAAAAACAGGCGACAAATAAATGGAATTTTAATTTTTTTGGGCCCCAGCAAGATCGCTTAAAAAGGGATTTTAAATTTTTTTGTGAAGAAGAAGGACCATTTCGAAAAAACAAACTGGAAAAATTTTATTAAACCTAAAAAACAAAAAATGCAATGAAAAATTAGGTTAAAACCCCAACCAAATCACGCTACGGGGCCCTTAAAAAACCTTTTCAGCAAAAATTTATGAAAAAAAAAAACTGTTTGGGGCGGGGGTGAAAAAATTTCCACAGTTGAAACCCTTTTTTCTAAAGCTGCATCCCTTTACAGTTTTTAAAACTTGATCATTAATTTTAAAAACGAAAAACGGTTTAAGGGTTGGGCCTAAAAGGGCCCCCCGGAGGGTAATAAGTTACATGGAACGGGGAAAAATTTTTGAGCCCTAATAAACATTCAAATTGATAAAGAAGAAGAAGCCGAAAACCACTTAAAAGTGTATTTGTTTTTTTAAAATATATGCGCAAACTGAATATTTCAAATAAAATTAAAAAAAATATACATTAAATAAAATTATTTTTTTTATTTTTAAAAAAACATGTCCTGTTTAGCATTAACCGAGAGTACCTACCGCCCAATTTTTCCTGGAGAAGAGATAGTAGAAAACCCTAGCATAAAAACCCTTTTGATTAACCAACATTTTCGCAAATGAACAAAAAATTTGAAACAAGACCTTTTAAAATATAGCAAAAACCAGACGAAAGGAATTTTTGCTGCCTTAATGCGTACAAAAGTTAAAAGGGGGCCTCGACTTTGAGTGCAAAAAATTTGGCAGGGGCAAGTTTTAAAGGGCCCTTTTTCAACAGGTTTTTTGGGGCACCGTTAGCCTAACCTCCCAGGGGGGGCGGGCTTAAACTCTTGGCGTGTGTTTATTTGCTTTAAGTGCGCTATCAAAAATTTTAAAAAATAAACACCAAAAGCAAAAACAGCTATAGTTCAACCCAAAAACAAATAAAAATTTGTTTTCCTTTTTAAACGAAAAATTAAAAAAAGCGCTAGCAGACCTTTAAACATCACGGAAGAAAATTTAATCGTTTACAGGCCGATTTTTATGACTATAAAAGACAAAGTTTTTATCTTCAAAGAAAGGCAAGGACAAGTTTTTTCCCCAACAGCCAGACCCCCCAGCAGAAAAAAAAAGGAAGTTTAAAAAAAATAAAAGAAAAAATTAAACCTGTTCTAAAAAAAGCTCCATTAACAAAAGCCCAAAGGGGTTTAAAACTTTTTGGTTTTTTTGATCTAAACACAAAAAGACCATCGAAATTGATTAATTATTTTTTTTTTTATTTAAAAAATTTTTGAGTTAGAAAAGAAACTCAACATGGATAAACAAAAAGAAGGTCCAGGGCAATTCTTTTTAAGCAATGGGAAGGGAAAATTTACAAGAACAAAAAATATTGATTTTGAAGTCAAAAATCCAGCAAAACGTACAGGCAATGTTGTTCAAAGGGTATTTTTTCAAGTTCCAGGTAAACCCAACAATTTTAACCCCCCCGTTAAAGTAAAAGTTTTGCGTTTTTAATCGACTATATAACCCAAAAAAAGAAAAAAAATCTAGAAGTCTGGGTCCCCAAAATAAACAACAACAAATTTTTTCTCAAATGACTTAACACCTTTTGGGGAGACCCAAAAGCTTTTCAAAAGTTTGAAAGTGGGTGCGGGAAAAAGCCAAAATGAGAGCTCTGGTTGGTTTAGAGGGGGAAGTCTTAGAGAAAAAAAATTTAAAACAGCAAGTAAGCGCCGATTGGAAAAAAGGTCTTAAAATTCCACAACCCCCCCACATTTTGTAGCAAAAAAACAGTTCTAAAAATAAAAAAATTCCCGACCCACCCAAAAGTTTTTTGTGGTGGTTTTTTGCAAGGCTGCAAAAACGGCCGCAAAAACGCAGAAGAGTGTCTAACAAAAAGGGTTACAAACAAAGGGTCTTAACTTTATGGGGGGTTCCCTTTTTCCTTTGGCTGGGTTCCATTGATCAGTTGAAGAACAAAACAAACCCAAAAACTGTTTTAAAACCCACACATGGGGGAAAGGGAAAAAAATCTACTACCCACCGGGGTAAAAAACAGCCCCAAAAATTGGCGGGAAACCCAAAAAAAATCATGTTTTGGGCTTTCTGCGGAATTTTTTCACCCGCAGGGCTACCAAAAATTACACAATTTAAACGAACAATGAGTAAATTATTGCGGCATACTTCAAAGCCTTACCCTAAACAAGAATTCCAAAAAAAGTTTAACAAGAATTTTCCCTCTGCTCAAACCGCAAGCGAACATAAAAACATTGTATCGGCCCCCGTTTTCTGTAAAAACCCGAACCAATTCCGGGGCCCCCCGAAGGGAGTAAAGTTGTTTTTAAAAACTGGAAAAAACTGCAAAATTTCCCCATATGTTGTTTTTCGCAGACTTCGAATCACCAATTTTTTCCTTATGAAGGGGCCCGCGCCACAAAAACTTCGAAAAAAAAGTCTTAATGAGTAATATCAGATTTGTTCATTTGCTTTTATTGTGGTTTTTGGGCGGGGGCGCCATTCCCGCGCCAAAATTAAAAAGAGACCAAATGCGGCTAGAAATTTTTACAGCCAAAGCAGCAAAATGCTTAATGATTGTTTTCAATAATCTGAATTTAACTGAAATCATAATGTTTGCCTGAAGACCAAAAACAGTATGGGCCCCAGGGCCCCACATTGTTTTGGAAATTTTTGGGGTTTTTGAACCAGTGAAGAACAAAACCCCACGTAAGAAAACCAAGATCACATTAGCGGAAAGTTTTAAAGGAGCGGCCCCATAACAAAAGCAATCTTCAACTAAAGATTAACCAAAGACATGGGAAACTCCACTTCTTTCAAACTTCGAGGTTTTGACCTCATCTTTTAATGAAAAAAAAACAGTAAACCACTCCTTTAGGGGACATGCATTGCAAAAAATCCCCTCAGAAAAAGGAAAATGTGGGTTTTAAACCCGAATTAAAATGTCTTTTAAAGCCTATGCAAACCCCAAGATGGGTTTCATTAGAGGGGCCCGGGTATTTCCTTAAGTCCTGCCCAAAACGGAAGAATTTTTAACCCCCAAACCCGTTAGAAAGGCGTTTTCCCTTATGAGTACAAAGAACCCTTTTTTTTAAAAGGGTTTTAAGAAGGGCACACTTCCCCTAAAGGCGCGTTCTTTTCTAGGGGCTTAAGGAAAGGACATCAATGATTCCCCAATTTCCACATCCCCAAGAAAGCGTGGCAAAGTTAGATTTTTAAACGATGGGAGACTAACAAAGAAATCCTACTTTAAAGGGCCGGAAAAAAAAAGTTTGTTTTTGGGGGACGTCTTTGGGAAAAATTTTAAAAACCTCATAAACATTATAGGGCCCGGGCCTGCGCAATTTCATTTTTGCGCCCGGGATGAGTTTGGGGGCTTTCTTTAAAATTTACTGGAGTCAGATTGATTTAAATTTTCAGTTTACCAATGATACAGATGAATTTAAAACCCGGGTTGCGTGGAGGAATTTAGTATGGCGTCGGGATCAATTTCGTAAAGCAAACCAAAAAATACTTTGGAAAGATTTTGATCCGAGTAAAAGGTCTAACTATCTTATGTATTTTTAAAGCAAACAAACGTATGGTTGGGCTAAGGCGCAATCACTTCCATTACAAAATTTAAAAAGTACACAGGTACGAATAATATTCAAAAGGCGTTAAAGTGGTTGAGCAGTTTAAACGCCTGATCAGCAGCGTGGATACATTCTAGAAGTTACTTAGAATATCCTCATGAACTCAATGACCTACATAATGACTATCCATTAGCAGCAGAAAGTCTAAAGATGAATCCAAGAGAGCCGCCTAAACTTGTGCTAATCTTCGAGGCAAAAAAAATTATGTTCTGTCATTACAGACTTCTACAATTTTATTTAAGACATGGTTTGAAGTTAACAGCTGTTCATCGTATTATTGCTTTTGATCAAGAACAGTTTCATGAAACCATACATCAGAAGAACACTGATCTCAGAACTAAATCCACAGATGCTTCAGAAAAAGACTTTTTTCAAGCTGATAAACAAAAGCTGTTTTTGGAAAGACTATGGAGAATCCGCACAAGCGTAAAGATGTCAGATTGGTCACCAAAGAGAACGAAGCAATTAAGCTGACTTCAAAACCTAATTATCAGACTTTAGAAGATTTCATGATCAGCTTTTTGCATAATGATGAAAAAAAAGAAAGTCAAATTGGACAAACCTGTATTTATTGGGTTTACCGTTTTAGAATTATCAAAGCTTTTGATGTTAGAATTTCTTTATGACTACTTTAAGCCCTTGTATCCTGAGTCCAGAGTGCTTTACACAGATACAGAATAGTTTTGTTATAGATATCCCTACTGAAGACATCTATAAAGACATGGAAATCGAAGTGGCTAAAGGAAATGCGGGATGGTACGACACGTCCGATTACCCTAAAGATTCGCCTTTGCATTCATCCGTTAATAAGAAGGTTTTAGGAAAGCTGAAGGATGAATTATCTGGAAAGGTGATTCAAGGAGTTTGTTGGGTTAAGGTCGAAAATGTACAGTATTTCGAGCCAGGAGAAAACCATTAAGAAAGCAAAGGGAATATCCCGCAGTGTTGTGCAGTCAAACATATCACATGACAACTATAAAGAAGCATTGTTTGGCAATAAGACTTTTCATCATGACAACGTAAAACTGCGATCTAATCTACATGAAATCAACACAACAGTTGTAACAAAGAAGTCGTTAGATAGAACAAACACAAAACGAGTATTTGTTAATCCAGAGTTTTCATATGCAATAGGGCACTGGAGGACCGCATAATTGTATACATTCTTCGGTTTATATTTTTCATCAACTTTATCTATAAGATCAAGCATAGCTTCATCCAGTTCATTTAAATCTTTTCTCATGTTTGCTTGATGCGTTCGAAATTTTTTTATTATTTCAAGATATTCTTTTTCCCAATTTGGGGTTTGAGTTGTAGGTGATCTGGATGGTTTAGCATGCATTGATTAATCTTCGCAAATGTTCCCCTAATAGCATTACACGCAATGAAATGATTCCCGTATCATTTCCAAGGTCTCTTCCTTTACCAGTCTTGTTTCGTTCTGCGCTTCCTTCTGAGCTTCCATTTTTAAACTCAAATATATTTACGTAAATTAACTAAGCAACTGGAACTGTGTCTGGCGGGATTATCTGCAGTTCTTCTTTCACAAAAGATCTTTGGGGAGCTGGTTGTTTTGTTGTGTCAGTTTCTCGTAAATAATACACGGGCGGATTCATCTTTACAATCTTTTTATTTCATATGGATCGACACTCCAAACTGGATCGGTTGCCCTGATGCGAGTGTCCCCCTTTGCTTCCCCCGGTAAATAAAGGTACCTTACTTTCAAACCAAACGGTAATAGTTTGCTGGATGAAGACTCTCCTTCAGCAACATTTATTGTTTTTCTTTTAATTGCTTGTACTGGTTTTAGCCCTTTAAATTCTTCTTATTCCATTGCGCGCAAAACTGAGGGCAGTCTTCTAACCCATTCTGTGTTGCGAGAATTGTCAATAAGCTCTCTGTGATACTGGTAGGAAAAAAGTCTTTCAGCTAACTGTTTGTTAAAGTTTTCAACTAAAGCCTGTGATCTGTGAACTCCTGGGATGCCTCTTTTGATGGTAACTCTATGTTTCAACAATAATTGATTCACTTGGCCTTTAAATTCTTTTCCATCATCGACTTGAATCTGCGAAAATTAAAAGGACCTCTTGGTAATCAGTTTGTATGGCGCCCGAAAACACAAAGCACTCTTTTGTGTTTAAGGGTTCCGCATCTTTTTTATCTTAATAGTCAATGCTGTGAGGCGTATTAAATCTTTTTGTCAAATCGTATGTGGGGTAAATATAGAAGATCCTTTGATGGGTGCGTTTGGTGTTCGTTCACAAAGGGGGCCCTTGATTCGCTAGGCGCGGAAAATAAATTCCAAATCGCTGTTTAGATAACCTTTTCTTTCCTGTTTGTTAAATGACCCCCGTTTTGTTTGGTTTTTGCTTTTTGATTGCCGGGATTCCCTTCCAATATCTTTTTGGCGAATAATAGATTTTGTCATTTTTTTTCACCCAATATTAGTCAAAAATACACGTGGCATCCCCAAAGATAAAAAAACGCGATTTTTGCATCTTTTGTTTTTTGAGGGTTTGAAAATAACGCTGAATTTTGGTGGGGGAAAGTCTCGTTGGTTTGCCTTTTAAAAGATATATTCTTTTTTTGCCTGATAAACGTCTTTAAAGTGAAATGCCCCCTTTTTTTTTGGGAGTACATTAAAAAAAAATCAAAACTGCTCAATTCTCTGTTTTTCATAGTATCTTGTGTGCGGTATTGCTCCATAGCTTTTTTTATGTCTTTTTCTCTCCCCGCCCCCCGAGTTTACTAAATGCAAAATTATTTTCCGCAAAAAAAAGGCATTCCCCACAGGCCCCCCTTTCTCTTAGAGGAACCCTTTTTAAAATGTATTTTTTTTTTTTAATATTTTATTGTTAAAATTATTCCTTTTTTAATAGAAAATCTTCGTAGCAAACGAAGCTCAATGATAGAATCAGTTTTGCAAAACCTCAAGTTAGTTTCCAAAGACCCGGGGTTTTAAATTCTTAAAAGGCTTTAAACAAGCTCTGTACCCTACACTTAGCCCCAAAATAACAGCAAAATGGTATAAAGGTGGCAACGTTTTTTCGGCGCTCTTTTTTAAAAAAATAAAATAATAATAATTAAAAAAAACATGAACCCCGATGACTATTAAACCTTCCTGAACTTATGATTACAATGACCAGGTTGATGAGCAACTATAATCCCCCAAAAAAGGAAAGGTTTGTATTCTTTAGCAGCATGGGGAAAACAAAACAGTTCTTGGAACTGAATCGCATAGAACAGATTAAACAGTGCCCCCGCAAGAATTTAAAAAGTATCATAACAGTTAAAAGCGCTTTGGGGGTAGAATGGTAAAAGCAGGGAAAAACGGTTTTTGTTTGTCACTAAACTAGTCAAGATTTCCCCCCTTGATTCTGAACAAGTTTTTTAGTATGATTAAAACGGACCGTTTTAACAAAGTCTTGATTTCCTGGATGTGATTTATCTACGTTTTGGGAACATTGTTTCGCCTTATCATGGGTTTAATATTTTTAATCATTAATTTTTTTTCCCTTAAAAATGAACGGCCGAAATCCAGAATCAGAAAAAATTGAATCCAGTAAAGAAAGGACCCGCGAAAGCATCCTATCCTGGGGGTGTTGAAGCAGGAAAAAAATTTGCAGAGTGGAAAAAGACAAAGAAAATTAATGTTCAATCCGAATTAACCCTCAGAAAAATAACACCGCCAACTTGTTTCAATCCCGGGTATAAAAACACCAAACGGATTTAAGGGGACCAAAACCCTTCATGTTATTGAAAATTAAAACTGTTTATTTTTTTGGCGCCCCCGCGCTTTGGGGGGGGTTATTACGGTTTTAAAATTAAACCAATGGCAAAACCCGAACCAAATCCAAAAAAAATCTCAACCCCCTAAAGCAAAAGACGAAAACAACAGCCGCCAGGGAACGCCAAAAAAAAAAGTATTTTGATCCCTTTTAAATGGAATAATATTTTAAGAACTTAATTTTAAATTTTTTTTGATAAAAAAAGATCATGGGGTATTATAAAATGAGGTGTCAATAAAAAAAGACATGGAGTCTATAAAAGACATTTCCCTAGCCAGAATTTAATCAATGTGGTTGCGTAGGATTGAGAACTTCATTTAAGATCTATGCTGCCGATTTCCGCAGGGACGTGAGCAGACATCCCCGCGATGACGCGTTTTTTGGGTGTGTGTACTATATTAACTTTATATTTAAAAATAAAAATAGATTGTATTTCTTTTTTTATAATTAAAATAACTTGAATAAGAACTTGGTTGACTTTGAGGGTGATTAAGTAAGAATTGGTAAAAACTTTATAAATTGTGGAGACTTGAGGATGAATGGGGGGACTTTGGGAAAACTTGTGGAGACTTAAGGATGACTTGAGGACAAAATTTGGATGACTTGAAGAGACTTGGGGGACTTGAGGGTGTTGAGTAGAACTTGTGGATACTTAAGTAAGAACTTGTGGATGACTTGGGGGTGTTAAAGGGTGACTTGATAAAAACTTGGGATGACTGGGAAGACTTTAGTGGGCATGCGCGCCCTTTGATTTTTAAAAAGAAACGAATGTTCAGAAAATTTAAATTTTATTATCAGTAAAACGCGAAACAACAACAACAACAATAAAAAAATAAAAACTATTACAACACGATCGCACCCACCGGCACGCACGGTACATTGAGAAAACACACACACGACCGCCCAACTGAACAGCTTCCATTTGTCGCTTACTAGTGGGAACCGCCCAACGAAATCAGCCCCTGTCAAATTAACAAAAATTACCTAGCCAGGGCACGACGCGGCCGCATCCAAAAATTAAGGTGCCCCCTAATAAAATTACTACATCCCTTAAACTTTTTTCCCTTTTTTAAAAGGATACTGGCCAAAAACTTTCAACATTCTTGGGTTTTCCCCATTTTTTTATGGTCCCGCATTTTGAAACTAACTGATGTCTCCCGAACACGAAACTTAAAAAGGTCAATACCTTTTTATATGTCAAAGAAAAAAAAAAATGTCACAGGTCAACGCAAAAGTAAATGGGTTGCACAGGTAGAAATATGTCACAGAACTTGCTTTGGCATATATTCTTTACTGCTGCCAGCAAAAATGATTAGCTTTGCTCTGTCGGCGATAGGTAAAGAAATCTGCAATCGGGTGTGCGCCGCGAGCCCACCCCGTGGAGGTTGCCGTCAGCTAATTACAGGCTCCACTGAACAGGAACCACACAGACCACTACACCTGTTGCTGCCTGACACCACCTAATACACCCTGCCACAATCCACTGCGCGCACAGTGTCTCGGCCAAGTCATACATGATTTCCAGATTTAGGCGGGATTTTCCACTCTATGTTGTCGTTTACAGAGACTCATTTGATGAATGCATGCGTGAAAATGATGTTATTGAAAACGGATAATCCTACACAGTATGTATGTTTGTAGGGTCGTTATTTTTTTGGTTATTAAAGTCATGCTTAGCAGAGAACGGTATTATGCCGCTTTTGGAGTCGCCCGGGTGAGCCCCGGGCCAAGGCCCGGGTGAGGGTTTACTAGGAGAGAACTATAATATGCCGCTTTTGGAGTCGCCCCGATCGAAAACAGGTTGAGGGCTCCGCCCGAAACTGGTTGAGACGGGTGAGCCAAAAGCGGCATATTATAGTTCTCTACCAGTATCCACGGACCCTGCAGTCATCATCCTTCGTCCTGGCACCAGTCGTTTTCTCAAACCTGCAGACTGGTGGAGGTGAACCTTGTCTCCTTTACTGGGACACCTGCTTCACCTCGTACTGGAAGACCAGCCCACTACGAACGTCACCCCTCTACAGGATCCACCTCCCTCTGCGAACCTCCTCGGTTCATGGACTCGAGTTGAGTGTTCAATCTTGTGTGGTGTGGGTGTGGGTCTGGCGTGCGTGTGCGTGGGTTTAAAGCCGGTCACTGATTCGTTTTGTTGGTTTTTGTTGTTGTTGTTGTTTTGTTTTTGTTTTTTTGTTTAACTCTAGCTGAGTAGGTCCCGTTGGATGTAGCATTGTTTTTAATACTGTCTTTCTTCTGTCATTCTGCTGAATGTCCTTGTAGCGGTTTAGCGGGTTAGGTTGGGACAGTAGCGGGATCCCGGGATATTGGAGGGTTTTTTGTGGTCTATTCAATTTACTTTGTCCCCTAAGTCAGTCAGTTCCGAATAGTGCCTTTCTCTTCTATGCCCCAATTTTTTTCTTTCTTTTCCCCTCTCGGCTATCTTTTCTCTTCTTTGTTATGACCCATACCCCATCTGGAGTGCTAGTGCGAGTGAGTGATTGTAATGTGAATAAAAATATTGTCGAAACTTCTTCCTCTTGTGTCTGGTGGTGTGAGGGATAGAGTGATCGCTCCTTTTTCTGCCACTGCACATTACCTGTATAAGAACCCCCCCCTGTCAGGTGTACTCCACGTGACAATATATATATATATATATATATATATATATATATATATATATATTTTATATAATATATATATATATATATACAGTCACACATACAGACACACAGACACACACATAGATAGATAGATATATATAATAGATAGATAGATAGATAGATAGATAGAATAGATAGATAGATAGATAGAGATAGATACGCGCATATGCGTGCATTCAAACACACGCTTACAATACACATGCGCTAAAACATGCTTTAAAACCCACACCCACACCACGCACATACACGTACACACACACACACACACACACACACACACACACACACACACACACACACACACACACACACACACACACACACACACACTTGACCCACACAGATTTGTATGTATATGTGTATGCATAAAACATATTAACACACACAATCACACTTATAACCACACACAGAGATTCACACAAGCAGGCATACGTCTTCGTTCACACACACACACACACACACACACACACCACACACACACACACACACACAACCCCAACACACACACACCTCTTTGGTAATGACAATAAAATATCAAAATGTCAAAATGTCAAGTCTCTCTCTCTCCT
This sequence comes from Conus ventricosus, assembly GCA_018398815.1. Taxonomy (NCBI): domain Eukaryota; kingdom Metazoa; phylum Mollusca; class Gastropoda; order Neogastropoda; family Conidae; genus Conus; species Conus ventricosus. Next base: position 126,256,877 of record CM031597.1, on the reverse strand, counting down.
CTCTCTCTCTCCTCTCTCTCTCTCTCTCTCTCTCTCTCTCTCTCTCACTCTGTTTTTTTCTTATTTGCTTCTTTTGTTGTTAGTTGCTTCACATAGAGCTATTAGATGAGAAAACAGCAAGTTTAATTGTGCGTGCGTGTGTGTGTGTGTGTGTGTGTGTGTGTGTGTGTGTGTGTGTGTGTGTGTGTGTGTGTGAACGAGAGAGAGAGAGAGAGAGAGAGAGAGAGAGAGAGAGAGATCTGCCTTTAAAGAGACTTTCCAGATTTCTTTTTCTTCACTTTCGTGACCCTTTGACCTTGTTCCATTATCCTTATGAACAACCCACCTCCTACACCGTTCAAGTCAAGCAGCAATCCTGCCTTGGACACACGTGAGTGGACATTGAATTTAAGAGGACATTCCCACTCTGTCTTTCCCCCTCTGCCCCCTGTTCCCTTCCCACCTCTCCGCCCCCCACCCCCCCCCCCCCCCCCCCCCCCCCCCCGAAGGGCAGTTCACACCTTTCTTGCACCAACACGGCATTGACAGAGAGCGGGCGACAACAGATGTAACGTATGGAGGTGTTCGGTTTTTTGTTTTGTTTTGTTTTTTTCCAAGTACGGGGATACAATAAGCCCTATAGGCATAGCTAGCACTTTCTGGCATGCACAGGCATGTGCACAAGCAGGGTCTGGACGTGTTTGTCTTGCAGTGGGCCGACTGAATGTTTTGGCGATCAATGGCTGGAGTGGAGACGGTGGCAGGATGGGATTTCACGGACTTGTTGGATCTGATTAGATCGGCTAACCACACAGTGAAACGGAGTTCTTGTGAACAGACAAACTAGAGCCTGTCTTGTTTCATTTTGGACCAGCAGGAAGCCAAGTTGTGTTCATGATTTTGCACGAGGTATCGCAAGTGTGTCTTAGTTCAATATCATTGGTATTGAATGGTTGATATGCTCTGCAAATCGTATTTGGTTCGACTGATTCTTGCTGGTGATGCTGCCACCCCCTCTGATTCTTGCTGGTGATGCTGCACACCCTCTGATTCTTGCTGGTGATGCTGCACACCCTCTGATTCTTGCTGGTGATGCTGCACACCCTCTGATTCTTGCTGGTGATGCTGCACACCCTCTGATTCTTGCTGGTGATGCTGCACACCCTCTGATTCTTGCTGGTGATGCTACACACCCTCTGATTCTTGCTGGTGATGCTGCACACCCTCTGATTCTTGCTGGTGATGCTGCACACCCTCTGATTCTTGCTGGTGATGCTGCACACCCTCTGATTCTTGCTGGTGATGCTGCACACCCTCTGATTCTTGCTGGTGATGCTGCACACCCTCTGATTCTTGCTGGTGATGCTGCACACCCTCTCTGGAGGCGCTGTTAGGATAAAAACTTGTTAGGACTTTCCATTGTTTATTCCATTAAGAAAAGCAATGACGGGTTTGTTCCATTAAGAAATGCAATGACGGGTTTGTTCCATTAAGAAATGCAATGACGGGTTTGTTCCATTAAGAAATGCAATGACGGGTTTGTTCCATTAAGAAATGCAATGACGGGTTTGTTCCATTAAGAAATGCAATGACGGTTTGTTCCATTAAGAAATGCAATGACGGGTTTGTTCCATTAAGAAATGCAATGACGGGTTGTTCCATTAAGAAATGCAATGACGGGTTTGTTCCATTAAGAATGCAATGACGGGTTTGTTCCATTAAGAAATGCAATGACGGGTTTGTTCCATTAAGAAATGCAATGACGGGTTTGTTCCATCAAGAAATGCAATTATTGTGCACAAATGGCGTGATTCAGGCATTAAACACTTTGTCTTATCTAAATACTTTCACTCAAGAAACCACAATGTTAACACTTTACATTGCTTGTTCCATTCAGAAATGTAATCACTGGTTTTGTGTGGTGCACACATGGCATGATGTAGACATTTGGCACTCTGACTTACCTAAACACATGTAATCACTGGTTTGTGTTGTGCACACTGGCATGATGTAGAGACATTTGGCACCTGACTTACCTAAACACATGGACATGAGAAACGCACAAACAAATAAACAAATAAAGACAAACAGAAGCAACTACCAGTAACCAGCGGCCAACATTTGCTTTATGTGAAAAAAATCAGTTCTGACTTGGTGGTTCTAATCTTCTCTTCTATCAACCCTATACTAACGAAGTGATGTCCCTTGATAGGATGAGGAAAGCTGGTTGACGGGAGTGAAGTAAACACCGTCTTCCTCATTCCACAACAATCACAGTGACTGAACACATGGCTCTCATGGTTAGTGAGCAGACAGGATCGTAGAGGAGAGGCATGGAGAGAGAGAGAGAGAGAGAGAGAGAGAAGAGAGAGAGAGAGAGCGTCATTTAAAGACACTTTGTTCGATTGCTCTCCTTCATTCTCGTGACCTGTGGCCCTATTTCCGTTACCCTGACGAATAACCTACCTGCTCCACGTGTCAATTTTAGCATGAATCCTGCCTCGGACACATATGAGTGGACACTGAAATAAGAGGACTTCCCCCATCCCTCTCCCTTCTATCTTCACTGGTAATTTGCGCCATTCTGGCACCGGCACAGCGTCGACAAGAGCCAAAGAAAACAGAATTAACTTAGAGGAGGGTTTGTTTTTAAAGTATCGGGATACCGTAAGCCCTCTAAAATAGTTTCCTTGATGCACGGACATGCGCACAAGCATGGTATGGACATTCCATTCCATCCCTGTTACCCCTACCTTCCTCTAAAACGTTGTTCGGAGCAAACAAGCTCTGATCGACAATGTCTTGAGCCGATCCAATCAATCTTGCTGGTCCTTGAAATTCCATCCTGTCGCTTCAGCAAAACCCATCTCCATCTGGTCGCCGCACGTGCAGCACATCAATGCCCGTGCTTGACCGAAACTGCCTAAAGGGAAAACACTGTACTGATCACTTGAAAGTTTTTGGTCTTAGCAACTTAACCATTGCTGAACTGCTGTAGGAAGCGGGTGTCCTGTCCTGTTGAATATCTAGTATTCTGAGATTGTCTGATTGTGTTTGTCAGGGGTCTTTCTTCCCTCAAGATGTTTCTTTCCTTCCCAAACTTCATTCCTTTTCACAAGTACTGTAGTATTGGAACAGAATCTGAGATGATTTTGTCATTTGTAAATACACCTCCTCCCTCCCTTTCTTTCTGTCTCTCTTCTTAGCTTTCTTGAACATGGACACAAGCCATAGCGCTTTTTTAATGTCATTAAGGGGGAATTATCTGATAACATGAAAAGATATTCATCATTAAGCATTGGACTCTATGCAGGCAGATATGCTCTCTCTCTCTCTCTCTTCTCCTCTCTCTCCTCTCTCTCTCCCCTTTTTTATAATAATAATAATAATAATAATACCCAGCCGCCGTGGCGAAGTGGTTAGCGTCGCGGACTCCCGGTTGGGAGGTCGTGGGTTCGAATCCCATCAAGTCATGTGGGTTTTTTTTGCCCCGACCGGCTCCTACCCAGAGTTGAGTTTGCTGCGGACTCAGTTCGGAAGACTGGGGCCACACAGTCCCAGTTTCATCCACTTAATGGATGCGTTTCTGAGAGTGTTGCTCAAATTTCTTGACCAGCACTGCAGGTGCCTGTATCTCTCGGGCCTGGTTGACGCCGGGATATATTATGAAAGGAAGCGTAGAGTACAGCCCTGTCATGTAGTCTCAGACCGGAATGGAATCATCGGCATAAAAGAAATGTCTCAAATTCTGTGGCCCTTCATGCCCTGGTCTCATGGTGACCTCAATTTCGATGTCCTCTCCACGTCTGTGGCCTTGGTTTGGTTCCGTCGGGGTCACCGGTACGGCGAGTCCATGGGGGCTGTTGTTGGACGGATGTGGTGGCGCCCTCGGGAGGGAGAGCTCACTCACGCCGGCTCCGCGACTAAGCTATTATTGTCGTCAGTAGGGGGCTTAGTAGGTGGTGTCCTGCGTATGTTAGATCAGTACAGGCGCCACTGAACACCACCGAAGTGACTCGGCAGCAGTGCAGTGTCTCTCTGGTGGGTTGCCTCTTGACGACTTGACATTGACTGCTCCCTGTGGATTGCTGGTGCCGGGGCTGCGGTGGGGCCGACCGGCTGTGGCTGTGGGACAGGGTGTCGGAATGAGCGGCTGGGTGCACTGCCTCTGAGGTGGCGCAGAGGTTGGGACAGCAAAAAAAAAAAAAAAAAAAAAAAATCGTGATAATAATAATAAAATAATAATTATGATACTACTACTACTACTACTGCTACTACAGCTAGTTATAATAATAATAATAATAATGATAATAGTAATGATAATAATAATGATAAAAATGACAATAATATAACAATGATGGTAATTCTTGTTATATATGATTAGCATCTTACCGGTTTAAAAAAAAAAAGAAAAAAAAAAGATCGTGCCTCTATTTCAGCATCGTCTATTTTTTTCATTGTTTAATTGACTGATATTTTTGTTCTCTCAACGCACCAAGTGGCCTAGAATTTTCAACATGTTTGCGACGAAATATCAATAATTTGTAAGCCATTAAGATATTTCCGCGATGCACAGACATGCGCACAAGCACGGTATGGATATGCCATTGAGCAGTGGGCAGACTGAACATTTTGGTGCTCAATGGCTGAAATGGAGAGGGCGGCAGAATGGGATGTCATGGACTAGTGGGATTTGATTGGATCAGCTAACCACACAGTGAATCAGACCTCTTGTGGACAGGGAGCCTGTCTTGTTTTCGTTTTGGGCCAGCAACAAACCTGGTTGTGTTCGAGATGTTGCAGGAACAAGAACTGGTGCGACCTTAGTCCAGTCACACTGATATTGATTGATCGATCGAAATACCCTGCAAACCTTATTTGGTTTGATTGATTTTTGCTGGTTATCCGCAGACCCTCCCTGTTCGTCTGTTTGTGAAGATTTGATTGATTCGCTTCACTCTCTGCAGACACTGTTGAGACGAAAACGTTTCTTGACTTTACATTGTTCACTTCGCTCAGAAATGTTTATGGTTGCGCACAAGTGACACGATTTCAAAGGCATTAGGAACTCGATCTTATCTATAATTTTTTACTTGTACATAAACAAACAAACAAACAAACAAAACAAAACAAAACAGAAACAAAAACCAACACCACCAGGAAAAGTTTGCTGTGTCTGAGAAGTCAGTGCTGACGTGGTAGTGGTATTCCCCTCCTCCACCTGTCCTGTGCCAACAAAGTGATGTCCCTTGAAGAAAGGGAGGAGAGTTGGCCGAGGGAAACAAAACAGACACTGCGTTCCTCATGTGACAGCAATCACTGTGACTGAACACACAGCTCACATGTCAGTGAGCAAGCCGGATTGCAGGGTGGTGCTAAGGAGAGAGAGAGAGAGAGAGAGAGAGAGAGAGAGGAGAGAGAAGAGAGAGAGAGAGAGAGAGAGAGAGAGAGGAGAGAGAGAGAGAGAGAGCGACAGCGAGAGAGAGATGCATATAAGACTCTCCCAGATTTTTTTCCTTTATTAACCTGTGGTCCCATTCCTTTATAGTGATGAACAACCCACCATCTCCACTTGTCAACTTCAGCAGCAATCCTACCTCGAACACATGTCAGTGGACACTGAAATTAGAGAACAGCACTCGCCTTTCTCCTTTCCCACTCCAATGGCAATTTGCACCATTCTGGCACCAACACAGAACCGACAAAGAGCATGAGAAAACAGATTTAACGTAGTGGAGTGTTTGTTTTTAAAGTATTGGATTACCGTAAGACCTTCAGACCGTAACGCCATGTACAGGCAGACACACAAGCATGGTACCGACATTCCATCATGGAGTGGGCAGACTGAACATTTAGGGGATCAATGGGAGAAGTGAAGAGGGTGGCAGGACGGCCTCCATGGATCAGTAGGATTTGACTGGACTGACTGACCAAGCTTTTGTGGACAGGGAAACTGGGGCCTGACTTGTTTTCTTGGACCAGGACCAAACCTGGTTGTGCTAAATGAATTTGCAGGTACTAGTACAGGCGTGACCTCAGTTCAATCACACTGAAATTCATTGATTGATATGCTCTGCAAATCCTATTTGGTTTGATTGATTCTTGCTAGTGATGCCGTGAGCCCTTCATGTTCCTCTATATAAAGGTTTAATTGATTCGTCTCACTGTCTGGAAGCGCTCTTGAGATGAAAACGTTTCATGATTTTGCATTGTTTGTTGTAATCAGATATATAAATAACTGATTTGAGTTGTGCCCAATGACATGATTACAGAGGCATTTGGCAGACTGTCATTATATTGAATACTTTCCCACGAGAAACAAAAGAACAAACACACAAAACAAAACAGAGCAGAAACAAAGACCAGCACCAGCAGCAAGAATTTGCTGTGTATGTAAAACCAGTGCTGACTTGGTGGTGCTCTTCCCCCTCCTCTCTCCGTCGTGTGCTAACATAGTGATGTTGGAGGGAGGAGAGTTGGCTGAGGGGAACGACGCAGACACTGTGTTCCTTATTTGACAGCAGTCACTGAGATTGAACAAACAGCTCTCGGGTCAGTGAAGAAACAGGATTGCAGAGTGGTGCTAAGGAGGGAGAGAGAGAGATAGATAAGAGAGAGAGAGAGAGAGAGAGAGAGAGAGAGAGAGAGAGAGAGAGAGAGAGAGAGAGAGAGAGACAGACACAACAGACAGAGAGAGAGAGAGAGAGAGAGAGAGAGAGAGAGAGAGAGAGAGAGAGAGAAATGCATTTAAAGAGAGTTTCCCCAATTTCTTTTCTTCATTTTAGTAACCTGTGGCCCATTCCATTATATTGACGAACAATCCACCACCTCCACTTGTCAATTGTAGCAGCGCTCCCGTCTTGGACACATGTGAGTGGACACTGAAATTAGAGGACACCCCTTGCCCCTCTCCCTTCCAACACTACTGGTAATATGCGCTATTCTTGCACAAACACGGCACTGCAAAGATCCTGAGACAACAGCTTTAGCGTAGTGGAGCATTTTTTTA
>CM031597.1:126232389-126242389 GCA_018398815.1 Conus ventricosus | reverse complement strand
TCCTCTCTCCTCTCCCAGAAAGCAGAGCTGCCCTTTCTTCTTGATCACCACTGGGGGATCCCTACCATCAGAACCATGTCCAAGAAAATCGATTTTGAATTCAGAAGAGTCTAATAACACAGACTTTGGAAGAAAAGAGCGCAGTTTTTAGACATAAAAAGAAAGGAAAAGTCGTATCAGCTTGCACAGATACACAGTGTACAAATAATGATTCCTCTGTTTTGTAGCACACCTTTGTGGTTTGCGTTTTAGGGATTTTTTTTAGCTTGTGTTTCGGTGACGCTGGGTGATATTTTACTTGTCATCACATTGTCTCTTATTGAATTTTGATGATAGTGTTCTCGTTTCTTAATTTGTGCCAAGGAGGTATTTAGAATATTTTTCTTGTTATTTCATTAGGTCTTTATAAAAGTTGATGATGCTGTATTTCTTACTTCATTGCTGAAATTGTTTTTGTGTTACCGGACACCGCTGAAGATGATGAATGTAAACAAGTAAGAGAGGACAGGGATGGAAACCTCTGTCAGTGAATTATAGGAGAAAAAAAAGTTATTTCGTGATTCCAGATTCGTTCGTCCTGATGGACTAATACAACAAAGGGATAAACGGCTTCAAACAAAAACACATAAGCGTTCGTATTACTGAAGAAGTTTAAGACTTTGTCCAGCGTTTTTGTGGTTCCTTCCAGAAACCGAGTTTGTTTATTTCTAATTTCTGTCAACTACATTGATGTATACATTCTTGGTGTTTTAAAGGGGTTGTTTTGGACAAACTGTGACCGATATTGTGGTGAAAGGGAAATGCCTCTCTAGCATTGGAGTAAGAAACATATATACAGGTCAGCAGATGTACGAGAATGATTTTCATGTCTTCGTTGCATTGCCGGAATATATCAAATGTCAAAATGTCGATGCATGAATTTGTAACTGCAGATTGGTTGATTTATTTTGTTGAAGAGAGAGAGAGAGAGAGAGAGAGAGAGAGAGAGAGAGAGAGAGAGAGGAGAGAGAGAGAGAGAGAGAGGAGAGAGAGAATTTTAGAGAGAATGTTTACTGTCGCTCTAGACAATACACTGACAACATATTTGAAAGGGGAATGAGTTAGATGCGCCAATGTTTACTGTCACATTATGAGAGCGTCAGGAAGAGACACAAGGCAGCAGGATCTTTGGTGGCGATATTGATCTGGAGAGCAAGGATGTAAACTGGGACATCCTGTAGAACATGACAGAGACGGACAGAGCCTACGCTGTAGGAGTTAAGGCATGTTATGTAACGCCTTGCTGTATGTGTGAAAGAGACTGCAGGAGTTAGAAAGTGTTGTGTCCCTTTGCCATATAATTCAAAGGAGTTCAGAAGACTTGTTTTGGAAGGACACCACGTGATACTTCTCCGCCTGTAGTGCTGAAGCGATTTATATATTCTGTGATCATCTTCATGACGTCACGCGAGGATTATAAGATGTTAGAATCCTGACGTACGATGAGCTCCTCAGGGGGAGAGCGTGAAGGAAGATTACACAGATTCATCGATTCACTCACCTTTCATTCAGGTTAAAAAAATCCAGACCACTTCATCCTCCCCCTCTCCACTCTCTTGTTTCCCCAGCTCTCTTCTGCCTGCTTCCATTCCCATACTACTAGAATACAGATCCCTCTCCTCCCATCCATCCACGTCATATCAGCATGCACAGCACACAATAAAGAACAGATTAAAAAAAAAGAAGCATGGCTAAAACTGCTGTTACTGTCTGCAAAATATGAGTTTGTGCAGATTTAAGCATTCACTCATTAATTTGTCTATTTTCTTAAAATCTGCTATTTGACTTAGATGTGTTTGTTGTGCAGACGGGCTAGCCGCGCAGTTGGAAGGCGTACAGCGTTGATTCATGAAGTAATGTGCAGCAGACATATCATGTCTGACTATAACAAAAGAAAAGTGTTGGGAACACAGCCTCAGGAACGACCGGACTGTTCGTGTTATTTCTTGGACAGGAATACCGAGAGCCTCATTTGAACTGCTTCACCCTTTGTTTTACCAAAACAAATTAAACAGGTTTTTAACATTGAAGCATTTATCCTTGTGTAATACCCCCCCCCCCCCCCACACACACACACGTACGCGCGCACGCACGCACGCACGCACCGCACAGACCACACACACAACACAACACACACACCACACACACACACACACACACACACACACACACACGCACACACACGCACGCACGCACGCACGCACGCACGCACGCACGCACGCACGCACACACACACACACACACACACACACGAAACAAGAGGTAGCATAATTCTTGGTTCTATACAAAATGATACTGGTTTTCACACAAAATCAAGTGGTTATTATGAAGATAAAAAAAAAACACGTAATGCTTGTTCGAAGATAAAGTTGGACAGAAGTGAAACGTTTAGATTACTAGTATAACAATGTAAGCTTGTAACTATTGTGTGATTATTATTTTGTCCTCATTTTCAGTTTCCGCATTTGAAAAAAAAAGCTCCGTGATACAGAATCGAAATGGATGTGAAAACATCAGCATACTGCCAGGATACAACGCACAGACATACGTTTGGCATGGAATGAAAAGCGATAGGGTTGGACATAAAACGGACTGTTCACTGTTGTCAATGGACACTTTGGCGAGCGGTCATAGCCCTTGCTTATGGCCACTCTGCGGTGATGTCTCTCCCGAAACAGATCTGAAGTACACCCCGGTGGAGATCCTTACGTCAGGGTCTATAGCTAGCTAAACGATGCCATTTGTTGTCTTGCCTACCCGAACGAGGCATGTCTCCAATGCGCTCAGTGTATGTTCGTTCACACCCGAAGGAGCCATGTCTCCAATCCACTCAATGTACTTTTGTTCATAGGAAAACCGGAGAAATAAAATGAGTACTAAGCTGCTTCCTAGGAGAGTTGAGAACCAACAGCATAATAGAAATGACACTGATACAAGGAAGAAAGGAACAGACAGACAGACAGACAGACAGACAGACAGACAACACACACACACACACACACACACACACACACACACACACACACACACACACACACACTCACACAACACACACACACACACTCACAACACACACGCACCACACACAGCACCACACGCACGCACGCACGCACGCACGCACGCACGCACGCACGCACGCACAGCACACACCACACACACACACACACACACACACATAAACACGTGTGTGTGTGCGTACACACCACACACACACACACACACACACACACACACACACACACACACACACACACACACACACACACACAAACACACACGCACGCGCGCGCGCGGCCCACACACACACACACTCACTCTCACACACACTTACAACACACACACATACATGCATGCACGCACTCACGCACGCCACACACACACACGCACGCACGCACCCGCACGCACGCACGCACGCACGCAGCACGCACACCACACACACCACACACACACACACACACACACACACACACAAAAGAAACGGTATGATTCTTGGTTTTACACGAGATCATATTTGCTTTACACAAAACCACTTTGTTATTGGAGGATAAAAAAGCTTAATGCTCGTTCGAAGATATAATTTGCGAGAAGTAAAACGTATAGATATCATTTAACAATATCTAGTTGTAGACATGAGGGAACTGCAGGCGGAAAGCTGAACAAATATTTCAAAATGTAGGTAATAACTCTGCCAGACATGAACAAACGAATGACAAGACAGAACACGACGCGTTTCGACCTCTTAGGTCTTCTTCAGTCAAGATAAACAACACCCAGGACGACGAAAATGAAGAACGAGCAATCCTTGATCTGGTCAAATTTGGCGCAAGATGGGCAAGATTCAACACCGTCGCCTTCTAACTTTACGCAACGTGAGTGTGTGGTACATCGTCTGGTCAGCGGTCACGCTGACCTCGTCGTTTTTGTCTTGATCGTGGTTAAGGTCGTGATTATGTTTTTCTTTTGTCGTGGTGGTGGCTGTGGCATCAGTCATAGGTCTGACATTGTCAACACTGATTTTCAGTGCTGGTTCTGGTGCTGTCAGTTCCACTATGCTGATGAGTGTCTGTGTAGTCCTAAAATTCAGCTGTTTCTCAAGTTTCTGAGGCCCTTTTTTCATTGCGTTATTTTTTTCTTTATATGTGACTATGTGATGACATGAATGTGAACCTATTTGATTGATTTTGCTTTTCCGCAGCAGTTTTCGGTTTTGCTGTAAAGATATCTATTTGTTTCCCTTGTTTTTGTTCTTCAAGAACTGGGAGTACTTTAGAATGGGAACGAAGAAATGCTCTGTGTGTGTGTGTGTGTGTGTGTGTCCGTGGTCAATGTGTTCCACTCGCTCCAGACAAAACTACTGGGTCGATCTTTCTGAAAATTTGTAGGTATTTTCATTATGGGTAAAGGATGATGCCCGACGTTTTAGTTTACCGTTATAACCGTTACTAACGGCTGTAACGGCCTGTAACGCTTTTTATTCTTTATAGAATATCTCAGAAAGTACTTGATCGATCTTTCTGAAAATTTGTAGGTATGTTCATTAGCTATGGGTCACGAAAATGCCCGATGTTTTAGTTTACCGTTATAACCGTTACTAACGGCTGTAACGGCCTGTAACGGTTTTTTCTTTTTATGGAATATCTCAGAAAGTACTTGGCCGACCTTTATGAAAATTAGCAGGTATGTTTCATTATGGGTCACGGATGATGCCTGATGTTTTAGTTTGCCCCGTTATAGCCGTTACTAACGGTTGTAACGGCCTGTAACGGTTTTTTTCTTTATGGAATATCTCAGAAAGTACTTGACCAGTTTATAAGCGGTTTGGATGATCTTGTGACAAATCGGATCCTCTGTCCATATGTAAGTGATGTAATGCTGAAAATGGATTAAACAACCGTTAAAAACCGTTATTCTGCCGTTATTCTTATATATAGGTTGATTTTAATGAAATTTGGTATATAGAAAGGTTATCACACACAAATGGCACTTCTATATAGTGTTCCAAAATTTGACCGTTAAAAACCTTTATTCTTGACATATTGTCCAATTTTGATGAAATTTGATATGTACACAGGCTTTAGCCCAGTGAGGATTAAAATACCGGTTTCAAAAGTGCATATCGGTTATATAACCGTTTAAACTGTTATTTTGCCGTTATTTCTTATATATTGGTGGGTTTTAATGAAATTTTGTATACAGAAAGGTTATCACACACAATGGCACTTCCATGCAGTGTTTCAAAATCTGACCGTTAAAAACCGTTATTCTTGACATATTGTCCGATTTGGATGAAATTTGGTTTGTACACAGGCTTTAGCCCAGTGAGGACTAAAATACCAGTTTCAAAAGTGTACATCGGTTAAATAACCGTTAAAACCGTTATTTTGCCTTTATTTCTTATCTCACAAAGCACTTGGCCGATTTATAAGCAGTTTGGAAAACTGGGAGTACGTTTAGATGCTTGGCATCTTGTTTAATTTTTATTTGCTGGTCTGAAGTAGTGTCTTGACGCTGTGTGCTACACTCAACTACCCATCGTGGTTTGCGTTACCTATTAGATTGCGCATTTATTGCTGAATTGTTTATTACACCTACTGTTCTACTTATACCAATTTTTTCTTACTGTGATAAATAGCCTATGCTATTCTCAGCTTTGCTTCTGAAACCACAATTTCTGTTTGTACCCCTTTCTTCTTTTTCAGTCCAAATGTTCACATTCCATTAGTCCATACTAGGTCTGGTTGGGATATTTGTTTTTTGTTGGTTTGTTTTTCGTCAATTTCTTGTTTTCTGGTGAATAAAGGAGTTAATTAATGTACATTAGGCACAAGGCTAAGAACTTGGTTTGGATGGTGAAAAATTTGCTAATTACATTACTCAATGTGAAGATCGAGTGGCATGTGCTCTCGAGAAAGAGAGACAGAGAGAACAGGAAAAAAGACAAAGAAACAGGAAAAAAGACAAAGAGAGACAGGAAAGAAGACAAAGAGAGACGGGAAAAAGACAAAGAGGGACAGAAAAAGAAAAATAGTAGACAGGAAAAAAGGAACAGCAGCATGCTCTTTGTCACGAACCGACCCCCTGGAGGTCTGCCCTGACAGGATCGGTCTAGATGGGAGTGAAGGGAGTGACTGACCTCACACGCCGCGCAAGAGACCACACAAGAAAGATTACAATACAATACACCATTTATTCACACCAACACACATGTAGTCACAAATAAGCATCCCAACACACACAACATGCACAATCACAATTAAGCATTTCAACACACACAACATACACATAGTCACAAACAAGACATTTCAACGCACACAACATACACATAGTCACAAACAAGCATTCCAACGCACACAACATAACCATAATCACAAACAAGCATTTCAACGCACACAACATAACCATAATCTAAATAAGCATTTCCAACACACGTTCCTTTTTTGTGCTTCATGAGGTTCCCCCTCACCACTGTCTCTCCAAAGTCCTCTGAGAGTACCGTGTCGAATCAGGTGTCCCAAACCGGGTCTGATTCTTAAACAGAGTCTTTCAATGCCGACCCCTTGACACACACACAACCCCAAATTGCAGACACAGAGCTAACCACACTGGTCACATGCGCTGTAGGAAGTCGAGGACAGTGGAGAGACGCCTCCCGTGGACGAGGCGTTGTCGCGGAAAGTCCCGGACAGGGTTAGGACCACCCAGCAAGGTCCACGTGCTCCTCACTGCGTAGTCCCAACAGCGCAAGCTTCGGGTGAAGCCCCGGGAGGAGAGAAAACGGAAGGAACTGGAAGGAAGAAGGGTACCGTCGGACGAGGCGTTGTCGTTGAAGTTCCCGGACAGGAGGTAGGGTCATCCAGCGAAGACCGTGTGCTCCTCACAACCCTGCGGCCTCAAGGCGCAAGCCTCGGGTGAAGCCCCCGGAGGAGAGAAAACGGAAGGAACTGGAAGGAAAGAAGAAAGGGTACTGGAACCCCACAGTCAGTACGGTCTGAAATTTGCTGCTATAATCCTAACAGCCACTCGCATGATGGGCGAGGGGAGGTGTTTGCTGAATACATTAGTAACACCAGCTCAACACAGACCTGAGCATAACATGTCAACAAATCAAATGAGGAATGTTCGCTAAAGGTCTCCTCACACGAAGCAGGTAAGAGATTACATTAACAGGCTAAAACAAACGAATAGCAATTTATATCTTCATCCTTCCCTCACTCACGTTCAACATTTTCCTTTCTTAGGAACTGAACTAATACAGCAACCATTTCTTTTTAACTGCCACCACATTTGCAAATAATAATAATTCAATGGCACAATTATCCCCACATTTTATAGCAACATTTCAAAATGACACAATTCTCCAACCACGCATCCAAACGACTAATCATGCGTACGCACGCTCGCAAACATAAAACACTCGTTCCCCTTGCACACACAAACAGACGGTGGCCGAAGATAAGAGACCGGTGATTGTGACAGGGGCGGACGAGCGAGACCAAGCAAGTACCAACCCTAAATCACCAGGTTCTCCCCCATCCCCACCGACTACCGCATCACCAGATGCATAAAAGGAGAAAGACTTTTGGATATAATTTTGACTGGCCAGGTTAAAGATTGAATTAACCAGAAAAATGGTCTCAAACAATATTTCTTTTATAATTTTGAAAACAAAAGAAATTGCGCAAAAGAGAAGAATTAGCCGGCTAACAAAAAAAAAAACAAACAAAACCACGAAACTGATGCTTACCAGCTACCCGTGGGTGACCCAAAAGTGGCGGGTCAAGCGACTCTCTGCCCTCTGTCCAGTCGAGAGGACCAGCAGAGCAGATGCGGAAAAGAGATGACGTGATGTCCCTCCCCTACAGGCCGACTGTAGGAATGAAGGTACCGACCGTACCTTCGACGAAGTGGTAGAGAACCAGAACCGGAGCAGGCGCTCCCAGGGACATCTTCCGCTCGAGTGAAGAGAAAACCTGCCTAACCGATGGCGCCAACATGCCACCCTACGTCACAGAGTGAGAATACCTCAAGCCTAAGAGGAATGCTGCACGTGCGGCAGGTAAAAAGACAGGTGAGAGGCCGATAGAGACAGCCAGTTCAAGCGAAAGGTACCAGCCACCCGTGAACCTGCAGGATGAATTGCACGGACAGTGGAATTAAGAGAGAGAGAGAGAGAAGTAAACCTAACCTGAGCTGAACGACATTAAGGTGCAAACACACCACAAGCCACATTAAGGGACTGATACACGACAACAACAACGACAATAAATAAATGAATAATTCTACCACCCTAGATGGGCCAATCGTCATAGGCCTCGTGACAACCACAACCCCCTTCTAAAAGCATCTGTTTCTCTGAGATACAGTGCTCCTTTGAACCTTGACGCATGTGCAAATTCACAACAATGGGACCGAACCCAACCCTCTGTGATCGACAGAGTACGATAAATCCAATACAAACATTCCACGATAGAATTATACAGGGAGATACATAATACTACATTTATCTAATCAACTAAGCAAACCTTCAGACAATGAAAGTAGCAATCCGAGACAGGTGATGATTCACTACCGACAACTGTCACTACACCTGGTACACAAGACCAAAAAGGGGACATAACCCTGGCTGAGGGGAATTGTCCCTGACTGATTTCCCCCAATGGGTGTGCTGACTACGGAGCTCAGCTGAGATAGTCAGCATCCGTATTGCTGGAACCCTTGACATGGCGGAAAGTGAATGCATGACTCTGCAGTTCCACTGCCCAACCCATGAGTCGACGACTGACTGGCCGGATCCGGTCCAGGCACTGGAGAGGATGATGATCGCTCTCCAGTACAAACTTCCGGCCGTACTTCTTCTTGGGCACGCCTGTGCGCGTCCAAATCTGCCAGAGAGACTTCAGCAACAGTGGGGGCATCGATAGTCCTAAGCGGGACAGCCTCTGAGTATCGAGTTGCGTAGTCTACCACTACCAAGTGTAGCGGTGACCGCGATCGGATGGTGGATTAATGGGTCCCACCAGGTCGACACCAACCTTGCTGAATGGCTCCCCAACCATGCACTGACCCTAGGGGAACACGCTTCAAGCGACCCTTAGGCGTTGTCCGTTGGCAGACATCGCAACTGCGGCAGTACTGCCTAACCTGAGAATTCATCCCCGGCCAGAAAAAAGTCCTGTCTTACTCGCTCGAGAGTCCGCTTTGAGCCCATATGACCTGCCATAGGTGAATCATGGGGCCTGCGGAGAACAGATTCTCTCAAGCTTTGGGGAACGACTAGCTGCTTGGCCACCCGATCTGCCTGAGTAAAGACCTAAAGAGGATTCCCTTGTGGAGCTTAAAGGTCACCTTGGCGTGTCGGGCCGACTGAGCGGGACGATCCACCAGTTGACGTAGGCGTTGGACATCCAAGTCCCTGGCCTGAAGACGAACCATGTAGCAGGGTCGGCCCTTGCAAGAACCTCGTCAGAGATCGGCTGAAGAACGGGACGCAATTCCTGCTCCTGCTTCTTGGCTTTGGCGCGCGTGGTAACTCCCACACATGCCTGTACGGGCAGATCCGTAGACATAGACTGACTGCGTCCGTCTGCGAAGTGATGGTATTCCCTATGAGACTCAAGACTCAAAAACTTTATTACTCAAGGATAGAGATTTTAGGCAGTGCCTATTCTTCCAATCTGTCCTTGCTATTCTACAACATTCAACAAAACACACTGCACATATTAAATAATGGTAGAAACAATGAGAATATAGCAAACATTATAATAAATTAACAATACAAAGTACGTAAAAGAATAATAATTATTAAAAAAAAAAATCCATTACAAAATTACACAAACATAATCAGAGACGTACGTGCGCGCTCACATGCACGCACACGCCCACACATACACGCTCGCACGCGTACACCACACCCACACACCACACACCCACCACCCCACATACATACATACACATTTCCGTT
>CM031597.1:126205312-126232289 GCA_018398815.1 Conus ventricosus | reverse complement strand
ATTTTATTTGTTTTATTGTATGTTTGGAATCTTGGGGATTTTTATTCAGTGGTATCATTCTTTCATTTTGTTCTCGAAAGATTCATTTCGTCTGCAGGGTGATTCGCCGATTTGAAGCCGTAGTGTTTTTGTCTTCTGTTTTTGCTGTCGGGTTCAGGAAGAAAAATGCTTTCCATCTCATATTGCGTATGTTTTTTCAGTTTGTTCTATTTATCTTTTTACGTAGGATTGCGGTTGGAGAACGTATATTTTTGTAGATTGTCTAAAATTAATTTCCTCCATTTTAAAACCTCTCAGGCACAGCGCTCAACATGAGGAGCGATTAAGAAAAGTGTTAGCTTTTAAGCCTAAAACGGTTTTTAAAATGCTCAACCCCTTGGGGAGCAACATTTGTTTAAGTTAAAGAATAAAAACGAACTCTAAAATCATCTACAACGCTGTTTCAAGCTGGGCTCTCGTCAGGATGAATACTTGGGTCACCACCGCCGTGGTTTATAGCGTGTGGGGCCCAGTTATTGTTGTTTTCACGTGCAGGTAGATTGCACGTGTTTTTTTTTTTTTTTTTTAAATTTCAGGTTATTGCTTGGAGTGTGTTCACCAACGATTTCCACTTGTGCCTGCAGTTGTTATTATTTCTGTTTTAGTGTTTAGGGTTGCTAAGTGTGGTTTGCCATAGTATTTAACCATTTTTCAGTTAGACATAAATTGCATCTTTGTGAAATGGTGTTGTATGGTGATGCTCTTTTTTATGATTTTCCAGGATATATTATAGTTTGTTTTTGCATCTTTGAGTTTCCCAAATGTATTTGCTCAGTTCTGTTTGGTTTTTGTATATTACTTTATTGAATGACTGTTTGTGGTTTGCATATCTGGTTTTGAAATGGTTTTCAGTAATCCCTATATTGTTTCTTTTTCATTCACTGATGTCACAGTGGCTTGATATACAATTTGTTGTAGAGGCATTTGTTGTTTGAGGGGCACTGGTTTTTTTAGTGCAGTTGCAAGATTTCCTTTCTTCACCCTTCTTTGCTGAATTGGTTTTTGTTTTGTTGGATGCATCAATTAGGTTTTTGAGGTTGGGCGTACATGAATATGATAGTTTCACGGTGTTTTTTGTTGATATTTTGGACAATTTGTGCTCTTTTGGGAACGATGTTGTTAAGATTTTGAAAAATTCTTTCCCTATGCTTGTTTGGAGTTTTCCGTCGTATGGAGGGTTGTACCATATAATTTTCCTTTCCTGTTCTTACTTTTGGTTCATGTTGTTGTCAAACAAACAAAAACTTTACACTTGCCTTGAATCGGCCCAGCTAAACTATGTTCCATTAACTGTGTACAGTATCCTCCCCGCCCCTCCCCCCGCCCCATCCCACCGCCTCTAATTTAGATTAAATCCCGTTGCATTACTGACTAACTCACGTGGGATTAGTAGTTGAACGGTTGGAGATTCAAATGGTGTTCTAACAGTCATGAGTTTAAACTACCCCTAAGTTTGGACTTTTCAGACTTGTAAAACTCTTTTGGTCCATCCAGTGGTAGTTCGATAACTTACTCAATTCAGGGATGGTAAAAGCGGTGGAAATGCCGAGATGAACTATGTCTTTCACAAAGCTATGTTCTACACAAAGCGAATCTCTAAGAGCTCGTTGCCTCTGCACCCATTAAGGTATGGGACTTTAACCTGTTTTTTTTCTTTTCTTTATTTTTTCTTTCTTTCTTTCGTTTATCTTTCGTTTCTTTTTTTTCTTTCTTTCGTTTTCCTTTTCATTTTTCTTTCTTTCTTTTCTTTTCTTTCAGTTTCTTTTTCTTTTTCTTTTCTTTCTTTCTATCTTTCCTTCTTTCTTTCTTTCTTTTGTTTTCTTTTTTAAACTACTACTTACAAAGCAACAATTGTCAGAAAACAGTAGTAAAGCTGACAAGTTAAACGAAAAAAAAATCATGAATGAAAATGAATTATTTTGTTTTTAACAGGAAGATCACGAAACAAATCCCATTGGGGATTAAAACAATGGCAGGAGGAACACAAATATTACTTTTTTTTAACTCACTCGCTGCCAATGTCCGCATATGCGGACATCGTACGACGAAGCGTTCGCAACCAATGTCCGCATATGCGGATTTGGATTTTGAAAATTCGCGCTGTCCGCGTGACGTATCGGTTTACGAAACTCAAGAAGGGAGATGATTCCTTAGTTATCCCCTACCAACTTTTCATTCATTCGCACTGTGTGTGTGTAGCGTGACTCGCTCGCTAGCCGACGAGAACAAAGGGTACCGTCGGTCAGCTCTGCTGCGTGATTGAAAAGATGGCGTCGCAACGAAGCGTTCGACACAGTAGGGCTGATGAATTGTTAGTTAGCGTTGAAGATGCACTGGAAATGATCCGGACTGTAGGATCAGATGTCGAAGAAGAGATCAGCGATTCTTCTGATGAGGATTTCGACCCCTACAGTGGGGAGATAGACGTGGATTCCGACACTGAAGTGGGCGCTGATAGTGGCGAAGAAGCAGATGAAATTGTGCCAGCACATCACATGGGCCTCAACAACAAGTGTTTCATTCGGATACTGACGCTGAAATGCGAGAAGAGGTCGACGATTTGGGAGCTGTTTTCACTGACGATTGGAATGTCCATCTAAATTTATTTACCCCTCGATCAGCATTCACAGGCACAGCAGGTTTATTGAATGACTGGCCGGTCAACACTCAGCCTTTGCAGTTCATTGACTGTCCATGCATTCCACAGAGGTGGCTAAAGAGAAATTATCACTACATAAATTGTGCTGTGTGAAAAATGTGTCATGCATATTTTACATACTAAGTGAGTGTATATTTTTGCAGTGATCCATTCATGTATCAGTAGACTAGGGAGAGAGGGGGGAAGGGGGGGGGGGGGGCAGGGAGAAAGGGGGGGGGGGAGAAGGGAGGGTTAAACAAATGAGTTACTGATTATATGTAATGAGTATTTGTGCATTACTCTGTGTCTGGTTTTGGGGTGGGGTTGTGTGTGTGTGTGTGTGTGGTGTGTATGTGGTGTGTGTTTTGTGGTGTGTGTGTGGTGTGTGTGTGTGTGTGAGGAGAGGAGAGAGAAGAGAGAGAGAGAGAGAAGAGAGGGGAGAGAGAGAGACTCAAGACTCAAGACTCAAAAACTTTATTACTCAAGGATAGAGATTTTAGGCAGTGCCTATTCTCCAATCTTCCTTGCTATTCTACAACATTCAACTAAACACACTGCACATATTAATAATGGTAGAAACAATGAAGAATATAGCAACTTATAATAATAACAATAACAATAGTAATAATAATAATAATGATATAAAAAAAAAAAAAAAAATTCCATTACAAAATTACACAAACATAATCAGAGACGTACGTGCGCGCTCCACATGCACGCAAAACGCCCACACAGCACGCCCCGACGCGTACACCCACCCCCACACACCACACACACACACACACACCCACACATACATACATACACATTTTCATCAGCTAATATAGAAGCAAACATAAAAGTAGGGCGTTGAGACTATGATCAAAAGGTTAGATTTATTGTTCAAGTAAAGTTTATGTATTGCTGAATTTAAAGGGACGGCGGTGATTGACATTTTTTGGGCAGATGGAGGAAGAGAGTTCCACACAGATGGACCAAAAAATGCAAAACTAGATTTGAACAAATCAATGCGACACGTGGTAAAATGTAATTATTTGAATCATATCGCGTTTTTTGCCATTTGGATAAACTCAGCAAGATATTTGGCGCCATGTTTGCATGGATTTTAAAAACATTAAACTGCCTTATTATAGATCAGTTTGGGCTCTGCAGTGGTAGCATCATTAGTTTTGCGAATTTGCCCGTGGTTGATAGAAACTTGTCGGGAAGAATCAGCTTAATTCCCCCGTCTATGCATAGAGTTGATCTTTTTTATGTGATTTTCACCGCACCACTCCAGACAGTGGACGCATAGTTGATGGGGAGAAAGGCAATGGGCTGCAAAAAAAAATTTTCCCGGGATGTGTGGTTCAACATAATAACTGAGTTTATTGAGCAAAAACAAATTGCGAGCCAACTGTTTGCAAACATGATTTATATGTGATTCCCATTTAAAATTATCATCAATAATCACCCCCTAAGACACGGTGTTCGGTAACCTCCCTCGATCAAGGTTTCACTCATTTTAGGCTCAAAAATAAGATGCTGTCTTTGGGATGTTTCTGTCTCGATGCTAGGACCATACATTTTTTTTTGTGCGGATTAAGGACCATTCGGTTTCGGTTGCACCATTCTAAGTCATCTTTTTATACTTTGTTGTAACAATATTTGTACAGACATGATGTTTGTATCACTACAGTGAAGAGAACTGTCATCAGCGAACAGATCACAGATGACATCATTGTGAGATATGTGCATCGGTAGGTCATTTATAAAAAAAACAGAAGAGAAGAGGTCCAAGGACAGAGCCTGTGGAACGCCACAGCTCACTATTCCTTCAGAGGAATAATTTACCTTTTAAAAAGTAAACACGCTGGGTCCTGTTTTCAAGATATGACGAAAGAAGGTGACAACTGCCGATTTTGAACATATGCAGTCATTTTTTTTTAATAAAGTTGTGGTCTACAAGATCAAAGGCTTTCTTAAAATCGAGGAAAACAGTTCCAGTGAGTTTTCTTTCGTTGATGGCTGATAGCCATGTATCACAGAGGGCGTGTTAAGGCCGTGTGGCATGATGATTTCGACGAAAGCCTCGACTGAAATGGGTGGAACAGTTTTGGGGTGTTTCCATTGTTAAGTTAGGTGTTTGTGAATATGCATCTCAAAGGTTTCGATAACAACGGATAAAAGAGATTTTGGGTCAAAAAATTGTTTAAATCAGTGAGATCTCTTGTTTTGGGGAAAGGGGAATGATTTTTGTTTGCCTTTAGATCACATGGAAGACATTCTGATCAATACACAAATTATAAACATACGTAAGGGTATCAACAATGTAAGGTAGAGCAAGCTTGAGTATAGAAGCTTTTAAAGGGTTATCTGACCCATTGCTTTTTTATTTTTTAAGTTTTGAAATTAAGGAACCAACTTCATTAAATAGCAAGCAAGGGGATGCTAAATGAATCTCTAGTATTCAATCGTTTTTTGGCAAAACGATTGGAAAAACAGCTGAGTCTCATATCGATTAAAGAATGTGACACTGGCAGCTGTTTGTACTGATTCAGTTACCTGAAGGAAATGATTGTTGAAAGTGTTAGCAGACCACAATAGTCGCAGTATTATCTGTTTTCTTTCTCGACTTGCCCATTTTATTCATTAACAGCACGCCATAATGATGCTGTACCCTGTGTGCGTTTATCAGTTTCCTGAAAGGGCTCAGATTTTGATTTTCTAAACTAGATCTGATACTCGTTTCTCTGCTTTTTATATTCATCTACTTTTTTGCGGTTTTAAGTGCATCCCTTATGCCTTTTCTATAATAATGTCTTTTGTCAGCCAGCTGGGAAGCACTCTGTGTTTTACCCTTTTTCTTCTAATGGGGCATGTTTATAAAACGATTGAGAGAAAGATATTAAACCAGGTTTTATACGCTTCATTTGGATCTGTGTAATTGAGTACACTGTAGAAAGGAGCAAGCTTAAGCGAGGAAAATTTCATCCTTATGAAATTTTTGAAGCAGCGATATTGAATGGTTGGTGGCCCTTATTCTGTTGCTTTGGAAGTTTAACAAGACCAATACACAAAATGAGACAGTGGTCGCTGTGCTTTTGTTGCCCACTGTTATATTGGATACCATGGCTTTGTTTTTCGTGTAGATATATCCAGCAATGTAGAAATGTCTTTGCGATTCTAGTTGGATTATGAATAAGCGGATGCAAGCCAAAGAGTGGGGTGGTCGCATTCCCGGGCAGACTGCCGTTTTAAACAGATCAATTTTAAAAAATCACCCAGAAGAATGACATTTGGATCTCTTATATACATCACCCAATCATGCTACAAAAGTTGTCATCCCAAAAAGGAAAGTGGCAGCGGTTTCCTGTACACATATCCAACTAAAAAGGGGGGCTGAGTTGGGGGGTTTTGACCTGCAGCCACATACATTCAACATTATCAGGCTAAAGGGCACGCCGCCTTTTTGTACAGTGAGCGATGCTTTGATGAATATATATTCCAAGTCCTTTTTAAACCAGAGTGATGTCATCCGCGTCGGACAAAGTTATGTTAGTTATGGATAAAGCTGTATCAGTGAAACGGGAGTTCAAGAGCGAGTTTCACTAAGACCAAGCAGATGAATGAAGGGGATTCGTTTAGAAGAAAACAGACATCATGAATCTTATTTGGCAGATGAAAAACATTTAGGTGACCAATGCGTAATCCAGTATCATTATTAATTACATTACAAGGTCCATTGTATTAATTCTAGAGCAAAGTCCTGAGCAATAAAACAAAATAGAATACTATTACAACAAACTTTTTAAAAAAATAAGATCCAGCAATTATAAAATATCCAAGAACACACAAAATCCAGAAAGCCAGGCAATGAAGTTCAGTCCAAAGGACCCAAACAAGTATGTGTACTGATGTGATGATATAGGAGACGACGATTTTGCACGTTAACTGTCGTTAAGATTTTGTATAGTCAAGGAACACGATAAAAGCACATAAAAGAGAGGGAATATGGGGCTGTTTACACACCGAACAACTTTAGAAACTACAAGGGAATGAGAAGACAAAAAATCTTCACAGAATATGCCCGTAAGCTCCTCGGTCAGATAGTATACTTACAGAAACACTTTTCTGAAATGAAAAGTTACACACAAAGGAAATCTTCTAAAGCAAAAATTGCGATGAAGGTACAGAAGAGAGATAAAGAAGAAAAAAAAAAAGTAAAATGAAACTTAAGACAAAGCAAAGAACCACAACCCAAAATGAAAACAAGTAGGGAAGAAAAAAAAAAAAAAAAAAAAAACAAACACTCGCATCAAATACACAATCACGTATAGTCACACTTGTAACTTTCGGGGTTGGCAATGCACAATATTGCCTCGCTCGCAGTAAATAGTAGTTATTGCAGAAGTCTCCTGCTGCAGAGGCTTTGTTCAGTCTCTTTTCCCATTTAAGATTTTTTTTTCTCTTTGTTTACTTAAATACAAACACAAATGTGTCCGTATAGTACACACAAAAACAAACAATCTTCAATGCAAAATGTAATGAAATGAGAAACAAACAAAAGTTAGTTACAAACAATTGTGCAACAAAAAAAATACAAAAAAGGTAAACAATGTTCAAAGGAAAAAAAAAAAAATGAGTAAATTTGGGCTATGATGATGACTCGTAGAGTCTCTCAATACGAGCACGCGTCACACTCCCAGTGTCAGCACATTTTGTTCTGTCTTTTTAAAACCCCTGAGTTGCAGCACTTCGATGTCGACGCAACCAGTTTTGTTTGTCTACAACAATCCCAACGTCAGCACATTTTTGGCTCTGTCTTTTTAACCACTGAGTGGCAGCACTTCGATGTCGACGCACCAGTTTTTTTGTTTGTCAACAACACGATAGAACACACTTCTTGAGATAAAAGTAACAAGTCGTGCAAACATCTGACAGGCACCCGACAACTGCAGCAGGCCAGACAAGGAAACGAACCAACAAACAAATACACAAAGATTCACACATACACACGCACGCGCGCGTGCGGGGGCGCACACACATACACAGACTACACACACACATACGCACGTACGCACACTCACATACACACAGGTGGTGCGCCCCACACACACGTATAGAAAAATATTAATATGCGCTCAAAACAATTAGATATGCGCATGCATACATAGCACATGGATGATGAAAATTAATAGCATATCGCACAAAACCTGTGTGATATGAAGTGGATATAAACATTATGCACGCTCACAACCATTAGATATGGGGCACACATACATAGCACATGGATGATGAAATAGCATATCGCACTAAAATACCTATGTGACAGGGAAATGGGTATAAACTAATGCAGAGACGGTGTGAAGCAATAAAAATACAATATAGGGATCTACAGTGACAAATTAATTTAATTTTAATGAGGGCATGGGGAGAGGGGCTGGTTGGTGTTGCTGTACAGGAACTGAGCAGGTTTATCGTGTTCAGCAACTGAACAGCAAATGGATGTAGTGGGCTAGGTGGTTGTACTGACGTGCTGTGGGATGTTGTGATAGTGGGGGGTTGGAAAGTGTAATGTGTTGGGTGGTGGCAGGAGTCTGTATTGTGAAGTGTAAGGTGGGCATTGTTTGGAGTTGGTGGATTGTATGGGGTATTAGAAGGGTGGTAGTTTTTGCTGTGCTGGGAAATTGTAGCCAAGATGGTTGTGAGGTTGCAGCTGAGATGTGTTTGGAGATGGTGGTGTGTTGGTTGCTGCAGTGTTGGTTTGGACATGGCAGGGGGGGGGATGTGCTATGTGGGTGGAGGGTGCAGGTCACGTTTCTGTACTCTTTACCCTTGCTTTTTTGGGCATTTCTATCACTGGGGAAAAAAAGGAATCCATGTGGGGGGGACTGTTTGAAGGGTTGCTTTGTGGGGCGTTGATGCCGACCTAGTATACTAAACACACTGCGCGAGTGGGGTTTGGGGTGTTCGGTGGGAAATCAAATTTCATAGTTTAACTAGGGGACTGTAAGTGGTCACTGGGGCGTCTTGTGTTGCAAGACGGTCCCTTCTTGCCTGTGTGTGGTGGGCCTGATGTAGTTGGAGGGTTGGGTCTTTTGGTTACTAGTGGGACAGATGTTGGAGGCAAGGACTTTGCAGCCATAGGAAATGGATGTAGTCTGTCTCGGTAAATGGCTTTCTTTTTGGCGCCCCAGATCTGGCGAGGAAGGAAGGGGTGTTATCTAGGTAACTGATCCCCTCTTGACGGGAAGAGAGGCGAAGATTGGCCGTGGATCGTGACGCCATGTCCTTAAGGGGTGTTGACCAAGGGGAAGGAAGAATGGGGGAGGCCTGCAGGAAGCTCTGGGGAACGCTTGCCTAGTAGGTGGATTAACTCAAAACCCCTCTGCTGCAGGGACTGGCCTTTCCTCACAGCTGTTGATCCCCACATGGAAAGTGACCCCTGGATGTGGGGTGATGGGGCAGGATTTCAGCCATTGACACAGATATGGACTGTCAGACCAGGCACTGACAGATTTTTGACCCTGTAGCGCTCTGTTGACCCTTTTCCTTCTCATCTACCCCCTGCAACACAGGTTTCCTAATAGCACATGTTACAAGTTCTGGGATTGTCTTTTGTCGTAAGGATAGCTAAAAGGGGGTGGGGGATTGGATTCTGTTTGTTGATGCAGTGGGGATTTCTGTCATTGTGTTTGTGTTTGTTTGTTCTTGTTGTGTAGAGATTTTGTTGACGGAACAGATGAGCCGTGTTTTGCTCTGTAGAACTGTCTGACAGCACACTGTATGTATTTGAAAGTTTCCACTGCATATTCAATCTGTGTAGATATGTAATGAAGTGTCACTGTGTACTGGACTGCTTGGTTTTCTGATTGTTTTTGTTTGATTAATTGTTTGAGGGCATGCACTTTTTTCCTAATGTCACTGTTGATGTTGTTTTGACTGTCTTTGAATGATTGCAGTCTGCTTGTGCTATCTTTCATCTGACGTTGTAGATGTGTGTGTTCATCCTGTACTTGTTTTATTTGGGTTTTGAAAGATCTTGATTTTAATGACTTAATGGAAATTTTTCACCCTAACTCCATATCACCAGTGTTCGAGTGTTCCGTTCAACTTGCTTGGATGTGTTTTTCAAGCTGATTTTTCAGTGTTTGTATGTCTTGCGCATGTTGGAGATAGTGCGTGTGGCTGAATTTAAACGTTTTTGGGGTGTGTGATAACGGCCATGCTTGCTAATTGAGAGAGTGTGGGGGAAATCCGAAAGCTGAAGCTGGCACTCTGGGGGTCCCGTGTGTTGACAAAAATGGGGTGGCAGGCAGAGGGTCGTACTGGTGGGGGGGGGACCAACACACGCTGTTCTAAACCACACGGGGTAGGCGTGGGGGGATCAGATGGGGGTCAGTATTTTGGTGGGGGGAGGAAGGGACTGAGGAGTGAGAAATGTCAACAGGGGATGAAGGGCTGTCGATGGCTGGGGACTGGGGATGCAGGTGGCGATTCCATGCGTCTGGGGCGGATGAGGGAGGGAGTGTGGCACGGGGGCGGTTGGAGCTGGCAGGCAGTTGGGATTCTTGAGTCAAACGAGGGGTGAGGGAGTGATGGGGGGGTGGAATCACCTGACTTGAGCAATGTTTCCACAACATCATTTGTCTGTGCACACAGATGTCAGTGGAGTTGGAGGAAACGACTCTGTGACATTGTCAAGGGCATCTGCAATTGACAATATTGAAACATCTGGTGCAGACAAATGGGACACAATTTCTTTAGTCTACCAAACTCCTGCTGTACCCACTCTTGGCAGACATGTCCTTGCACTAAGATTTTTCCTGTTGTGTAATAGACGTGAATTGTCAAAAGTTTGTGTTCACCGTTCAGAACTATTTGGTAGGATGAATGCCATAACTCACTGGGCAGTGGGGTCACAAAGCTCGGCGCCAAATCCAAACGAGTCTTGTTATTTTTGTTGTACTCTTTCAAAACACAAGAGGTAGATGACGGACGATATTTACCACAGTACCTTTCACATAATACAAATCTCCATACAGGCAGGTTAGTGAGGGGAGAATCAAACGTCACTTGACAGGGGTCTTTGGTGAGTTTAATTGTCTCGTTGGTTAAATATTTGGCGCTCATAGAGCGCGTGGTGAGAGGCATTATTGATTTGTATTATGAGCATTATTTGTGGTGTTTGCCCAAAGAAGAAAGAAAAACAAAAAAGCAGAAACTTACATTTACAGATACACATAGACTTCACACATAATGCTGGCCGCTGCAGAGAGAGAGAGAGAGAGAGAAAGTGTGTGTGTGTGTGTGTGTGTGTGTGTGTGTGTGTGTGTGTGTGTGTGTGCGTGTGTGTGTGTGTGTGGTGTGTGTGTGTGTGTGTGTGTGTGTTTGAGAGAGAACAGCTACACAGGTTTATGTTTTGTAACTCTGTGCACGGGTATGTTTGTGTTTCCAGGCATATGATATTTATTGTGCAAAAACCAGCAGCAGTACAGGACTACATGGCATGAGTAGACATGAGTGACCAGCTCATGGCCTACATGCCCCTGAATGGGAAGACCATGAAGTGGTGGAAGAAGCTGTTTTTCATCTTCTGACCTTGACTCTTATTCAGGGGTCTATTCTCTACAACAAGCATCTTGCAGTCCATGTTTGCCACTGTGTGTGAAGCTGTGCCCAGGATGCAATGTCACTTGTCACCAGTGTTTTGTGCACAGTGAACGTTTATTTTTCCATCCAGCAAAGACACATTTTTTGTATTTTCACATTCTCCATCACCTGCTTTTGATTCCATATTATATCTTCTGTGTCTTCAGTGACTCCAGCTGTGCTAGAATGTGATGTAGAACATTTCTGAGCTGCTAAGGAACACTTAGTATATATATTTCTGATAGGTGCAAAAGTGCTAAAAATAGGACAAATTTTGTGACCATTTTCACCACCAAGGTGGTTAGTAAGTTACTTTATTTGTTGTTCACATGTAGACTATATGCTTTGTATCCACTCACCAAATTTCAAGGGTCTGTCGGCTCATCTATAATTGTGAGAATTTTTTTCCTATCCTATACAAACCGCGGGTATTCAGGGATTAGCAAGGGGAAAAACTCCTGGCATGGAGTGAGTTAAATAGATGCATAATTACAACAACAACAAAAATCATTTTGTTAGGCGAAAGCAAGATACTCTTACAAAGAAAGCAATCTGAACACTGAAATAAAACATTTATGAGGGTCCAGTAGATTCCAGATATAAAATCCAAATGGATTCAAATCAGGTTAGCGCACAAAATTCTACTAACAAATATATATTGTTAAGATGTAAGAGCGTCAGACATGATACTATGCATATTTTGCCAACATGTGCAAGAATCATTGACTATAATGTTCTGGATAGGTGTATGTGTTACCAATTTCTGCAACAGAGCGAACGGGAAATTCAAAATATAACACACGGATCTTTTGCCGGTAAACAATAGCATTATACGGATTGGTAATCTATATAGGTAATATATATTTGAGAAGTTTTTCTTCTGCTATGAAATGCTTTTGTACATGAAACAAAAACGAGGAGGAAGATGCCAAGACTGAATATCTTCAAGAAAGAATTGGAACCAGCCAAGAGAAAGAAGTAGTAGCCTTTCACTATGGTAAGCCAAAGATCTTACAGATTCGACGAACATTCAATATATATATAGATATTAACAAAGAAATGAATGAATGAATGCATGAATGAATGAATAAATGAATAAATAGATAGATAGACAGACTTTCAGATCTGAGCCTTCCTGTCCTGTCGTCGCTACCATGGTCACACTGTTACGAGCTACGTGCAATCAGTTCGCTCTCTGTCATCAGCAGTCAGTCTGTGTTAGTGACAGTTTTGGGGGTTGTACTGCGCTCTGGGGTTAGTTCACTAGAAGTTTGTTTTTTCAAACCGGTAGAGAGTGTGGGGGATTAGATAAACTAGCTCGTGTTTGGGCCTACTCAACGCCTTTAGTTTATTTTTAGACCAGGAGAACCGGGTCAGCCGGTTTTCTGACACTGGCCGTGTTTGTGCATGCCGCAGTGGTGTGTGGGCTTGTGCAGGGTCTGTGTGATTGTGAGTGACGGTTGCGTGTGTGTGGTGTTTGTGTCTGGTGTGTGGGTGTGCGTGTGTGGGTTCCGTTGACAAGGAGGGGGGGGGGGGTCTCAACAGGTGGCAGGATTGGAGCACGTCTGAGTACGAATAAGATGATTCGTCATCTTTGAGTTCTTTTGATTTGGCTGGCGAGACTGCAGGAGGTGTGGTTCTGAGCCAGATAGTTTTCTTGTGGGTGATTTGTTCACCGAGAATGGTAGACTTGTGTCTTGTGGCGTAATGCCTAGCTAGTCTGAGTAGTCGGTGTGTCCACGTTCTGCTGTGTTAGGCGGGAAGAGGAGCCTGCAATACCAGTAGCTGTAGTGTTTAGCGTCAGAATGGAAGCGAGTCGTGGGTAGCTGTTACGTAAACTTCACTGGGGTCTCAGCTGCATGAGCGGCTGACAAAACCTTGTTGCGGTGCGTCTTCGTCCTGTGCGCTGCAAAGTGTTGCTGTTGACAGCACGTGGCGTAGCTTCTGGCTTGTTGCTGTTTTGAGTGGTAGGTGTGGGTTTCCTTTTCTGTTCATCTGGTGCTTGTGGTATGGATGTTTCGTGCATGTGGTATGAATGGTTCGTATGTGTGGTGTGGATGTGTCGTCTGAGGGGGGTATAGGTGTTCGTTGGGATGTGGAGTTATTATGGAGAGTTCGCATCCAGTTCAGGACAGGCGGTTGAATGTATTATGCAGGAATGTGTAGGGCATTAGGGTTTTGAACTAGGAATGATGATTATGGTGTGTTTGCGCTGTGATGGCTGCATAATTGTTGACATCGTTGTGTCGGACGGATTGTTGTTGACACTGTGAGTGGGCAGAGGGTGAGCTATAGGGCTGTCTACTTGGTAAATGCAGTAAGCTGAATGTTTGGGGCTCTTCATGAGTGCATTGCGCTGTGGTAGTTACCGCCGGGTTTGGTTAGGCTCGCAGTGTTCATGATTTGGAAATTTTGACAATGCTTGGTAAAACTTTATGCCTTGAACTCTGTCGATTCTGGTCACGCGCTCGAGAGGATTGAGAGATTTATTATGTAATGGGGAGGCAGTTTTGGTGGTAGTTTCTGTTATTTTCTATGGGTTTGGATTGAGTATTTTGGTTGTGTTGATGGTATGGGATGTATCTGGGTTCCACTGCTCAGGTGGGGTTATTGCCCATGGTGGGTGCTGATCTTGGTACGCGTGAACCCATAGTGTGAATGGTGTTGGCGGGACTGAGCCCCGTTTGCTATGAGCGGTCTATGTTTGTGTGGGGTGGACTCGTGCACTGATCTGACTATTGACTAAGTGTTTAGTCAAGTTGTAGTGAATATTGGATTTAGACAAAGGATCTGTGCTCTTTTTATGATTGACTTGTAAAGACCCCCCTGTTGTACGGACGGTATCTTACGTTGGGCTGCTGGACATCTCAGCGGAGACTCCTGTCGACTCCATCGAGGAACCTGCTGTGTCACCTGTCGTCCCGAGGTCACCTGTCATCCCGAGGTCAGACAGATCACCGGGGTCATCCGTCAAGTGTTGACTCATCCTGCATCCTCTCTGACCCTGTCCCCGCTCCCATTCTGATGCGCTTGACCCTATCAAGGTTTACCCCGGTTTGTCCTCAGTCCCCTCCAGACCGAGTGTCCAATTGACCCATCAACCCTCCCTGTCCCTGTCCTCTGCCCTACGTCACTGCAGCTTGGGCGTGAGGAGGGAGTGTATGCTGGCCACAGTGGGCGGCTGGGCGGGCAACTACTCGCCTGCATCTTGTGGCGACCGGGCAGGACTGGGAGATCACGTGGCTTGACCCTTGGGGACTTCATCGGGAAAAACTACGGGGAGGGCACTGGTGTTGTGGTGAAGGGCGTCGAGGACGCTGTGGGGTGTGACCAGTGGTCTGGTGTGGCACAGAGCATCGCACAGCTGATCGTGGGGGTCCAGCGTCTGGTGTGTTTGTTCGGATAGACGTGCGTGTGCAAGTGCTTCGGGCTCACTGAACAATAGTGAACAACAGCACGAGTGTGACATACTTGTGATAGTGTTGGGGATCGTGGACGGTGGTATGCGAGTCGTGGAAAAACCCGTGTGCTGTTTAATGTGTTTCTCATGAACAATAATTAGTAGTTTGGTCAGCGTGGTTGTTGGCCTGGAGTATTTTCTATGTTGTTGGAGTCCGTTGAAGTTCCTTTCAGGGGTTGACTTTGGCACTGTGTTGTATACATTGTATTGATGATATGTGTCATGTGCCCTTTGACCCATCTGGTGTCTCTAGGTACTGCCGGCTGCAGGGGACGGAGCTGGTGTCAGGCGTGAATGCAGTGTGATTGAGCGTAGACGAGCGAGGGCGTTGGTTGTGGCGTGCGTTATTGGTGTGGAAGGGTTTGATCAGAGTTGAAAGGTTGTCGTTCTTGTTGTTGTCGGTGGAAATGTTCATGTCACATTCGCGGTCAATATATGTTGTGTGAATGTTAATCTGTGTTCAGCAGTCCTGGGTCTGTTTGGGAAGCAACTAGATAGGCTGTAAACTCTGTCTGTCAATCTATAGCATTAGTTCAGGTCTTAGCGAACCTGACACAAACATATAGTTAGATAAGGAAGGAAAGGCAGAAAAAAAGAAAGACATACAGAAAGAAAGAAAGAAAAAAAAGTAAATAAATACGTAAATGAGTGAATGAATGAATGAATAAATAAACAAATAAATGAATGAATAAATAAATATATAAGTAGATACATAAATAAATGAGCATATAAATAGACAATGAAACAAATAAATGAACCAATAAATAACTAAAGGAACTACAGGAAGAAACAAAACAAGCGAATATTGGGGTTTACTGTTTT
Organism: Conus ventricosus; assembly: GCA_018398815.1. NCBI lineage: Eukaryota > Metazoa > Mollusca > Gastropoda > Neogastropoda > Conidae > Conus > Conus ventricosus. Next base: position 126,216,696 of record CM031597.1, on the reverse strand, counting down.
TGAGTGCTTACATGCCATGTCAAATACCAACTACCTCAGGATGTGATTTCAACCACATAAGAAGTTTTTCTTCCGAGTGTTTTCTCCGTTTTTCCATCAAAGTATTAAGTGTGTACATAAATGGATTAATAGCAGAGTTCACAGGCAACACAAAAATAGCTAGGGCTACATTCATTTCCCCAGGGATGGGAGTGCCAGCTAGTGATAGAATTCCACACAGTCCAATGGGAAACCAACACAGGAAATCGGTTACTGCAACACTAATCAACCGTTGAGCTATGGTCATGTCTCTTGACATTTTAGTGGAGTGGGTTTTCAAAGCGTTGCTCTGTACAGACCAATAAATGAAGATTTGCCCACTGAAAATCAATGAGAGCAAAATAAAATTCATGATTATTAAAACACTGAAAGAATAAACCTTTCCCTTGAACTCCTGTCTGGTGACAGGCAGAGGAATACACATGCCTGTCTGACTGTAAAACTCCCAGTGTGATGTCATTGGAAGTAAAGGCAAAAGAGCTAAAAACCAGCCAACCATCCATGTTAACAGACAAGCCACCGTTGCAGACATTTTCTGAAATCTCATAGTGCTGAATGGAAATCGAAGGACAATAAAACGATCAAGGGTGATTAACCAGATAATGAGAGCTGACGTCTCACTGGACAGCAGAGATAGAAACCCGGACATTTTACATGCCACACTGTTTTTCCATTTGTCGTCATAATGGAGATATCTGCCACTGAACCTTTCGTCAGCTGCCCCAATAATACTGATGTAGACTCCCATCAGAAAATCCGCCATGGTGAGGTTGGTGACGAATATACTATGACCTCCAACAGAGGCCATAGTTCTTAGAAACAAACGTGCGCCGAAACAGAAGGCATTACCGGTCAGAGACAGGCAGACGATCAGCCACAGAAACACCCGGTACGTCCATGACTGCAGTAAGTCTTCACACGAAGAAATCTCATCTTTTGGAGCGTAGCACAAACTACTATCAAAGCCATGAGGCAGAATCTCACTGCAGCACAATTTATAGTTGTCTGTGTGTATAATACTCAAACGGGAAAGATGAATGAAAATGTCCACTGGAAAAGTTTTCACCTGGCTGCCGTCCATGTGCAGTTCAGTCAGATGAGGCATGGACTGAAAACTGCTGAGGAAAGTGTGAATGTAAGTGAAACTTAAATTCAGTATCTGTATGTGAGAGAATGCAGAGAAGAGCTGTGCGTCAAACAATGTAAGTGTAGTGTACGATAGATCTATGACTGTAAGTCTGTTCTGTTGGAGAGAAGACGCGTCCTTAAACAGTGAGATCAGAGGATTCTTTGACAGCGACAATGTTTTTAGATTGTCCAAACGAGTTTAAAACTGCCAAAACTGATTTGCTTCAACTGATTACCAGAGAGATCAAGGACCTTTAAATTTGTCATGTCACATTAGGTATGCGATTTTAAAGAACACTGGGAAGGACCAGATGAATGAGATAGGTATTGTGGCTGACCTCAGACAGGGTCATGCCAGACCCTGTGGCGTCCAGGGAACGGAGGTCAGGAAAGAGTGCTGCAATGAAGGGATGGAAACACCGAAATGCGTGACTTGACACTGGCAGTCTACAGGACAGGTCATGTCACATAATAATTCGTCATCAAGCATTGGACAGTGACGCCAGCCGTCACATATATGATCGCTGTGCACGCATATTCTGGAAGATCTACATCGTAAAATCCTGGACATGTCATGTCCTCACACCCCTCTTCATCCTGGTGGTTTGCACAGTCGTACATACCATTGCATCGTGTGTAGACAGGCAGACAGTCGTTGAAGTCACCAGGACAACGATAGTGGCTATCAGGGCAAGACTCACTGGAATTCATTGGAGTGGATTGGAACATGAAGTCTGAATTGAAATTGATAAGAACAGGAGAGGGAAAGTCTATGATCAGTACGTGTAGATATTGGAAAACATTACAACTGTGTTCATCTGATTCATCCCAACAGTGAACTAGTTGATCACACACCTTGTCATAGGGCACACATTGACCACTGGAACATGTGAAGGTGTTTACACATGGAGAATAACGACAGAAGGATTCGTCACTCTCATCTTGACACTCGTTTATGAAATTACACACCAGGGTGTATGACAATGACATGCCTTTATCTATACCTCAAATAAAGGAACTGAAGTGGCAATGTGTTTACTGGAATCAAGGTTCATAGCAGTCATCGAAGTTTGGTAAAAGAAAATACAAGACGCATTTGTTTGACAGAAATGGTCCATGAGAGTTGGGGAGAGCAGAGAAAAAATGTGTAGGTAAAATGACCGTCACGGCAGATTGTCACAGATGGTTGTTTCACAGGTGTGGTGGTCAATGAATTGCTACTTAAATAAGAAGACTTTAACACATCCATAGTTTCATTGAATGTACACATTACACCAGTTATTGGAATATCACAGAACCAAACAACAGGAATGCAGAGTGCGCAAACACAGTTAGTAAAAACATCTCTTCTTAGCAGATGGCAGTACAACCCAGAATGAAAGCATGATGAAGAACCGTTTTATCTCACAAACTGCACAATGTCTATATATGGAGGGCAGTGAGATATTATAAGAGAAAACACCAGTCAAAAATATCCTTCATACCCTTCTGTTTTTGACATTACTTAGTCTTTTGTCAAATTTAATCCTAGGAGGACAATTGTTTACCTCCCCTTTCAACAGAAGCATTGCCCATTCCTTTGGGCCCTCTGCATTGTCCTGTTTAAAATTCCGGTTGAAATTTTCACAATGAGTAAGCCTGGACTGTTTTCTTACTGTAACAATCTAGTTTTGGGAAAATGTTTTTTTGTCAATCTTTATAAGTTCACCAACACACCACACACCACACAAAACACCACCAACCAACACACACAATACACACACATGCGCGCGCATGCTGCACCACGCACAGAGCTGAGGCGGGAGGCAGGCAGGACACACCACCACACACACACACCCCCCCCACACCCCCACACAACAACACACCACGCACGCAGCACGCAGCACGCACGCAGCAGCACCCCCGCACGCACGCCGACCACGCACGCACGCACGACGCACACACACACCACACACACAACACAGCACACCACACACCACACACTGTACGCACATAGAACTCAAAAATCAGGACAGAAACTTTTATTCGACCAATGACTGAGACTTTAGGCGGAGCCTATTCTTCCAGTCTGTCCTTGCTGAGCTAAATTTGCAATGAGATTTAAAGACAAGAAAACCTACAGGCACGCAGGATTAAAGAATGCATCACACACACACACACACACACACACACACACACACACACCACACACACACACACACACACACACACACACACACACACACACTCACACACACACACAACACGCACATTTAACAAGAGCATGCATATATACGTAATCATAAGATGCAGACAACAAGAACAACGAAATAGAGGGTGTGTGTGTGTGTGTGTGGGGGGGGGGGGGGGGGGAGTCAGACAGGGGAGGAAGGGGGTGGGGGCATAGTGTGAGGGAGCGGTTGGGAATGGAAGGTAAAAGGGTGTTTAGATAAACAGTACAACACGCCAATGTTTTCAGTGTGTTTGTAATTGTTGGTGGAGTTTGTGACCAGACGAGGATGATGATGGTGATGGCACTGGCATGAAACAAAATACAGTATTGTAAGAGAAGCAATTTTCCTCACTGAGGAGGACAGTTAGTGGCATCAATCATTTACATAACCACACGGTAACAATGTACACATCTGTAACTGTTGATGATATAAGTGATTTCTGCAAAAACCACTTCTATGAGACGGTGTGGCCTACGTCACAGAGTCTGAGAGATATTTTCGAAGGTCTTTCTTAAGGCGTACCGTGAACGGCACAATGTCAGGTTTGGGGGAAGAGTGTTCTAAATGGCAGAACCTGAAAATACAAAACTAGTTTTGAACATGTCGATCTGAGTGCGTGGTAGAATGTAATTGTCAGACCCATATCGACATGAGGCCTTAGCAAGTAAATTTCTGAGGTACAGTGGGGCCAGAACACTGTGTACTTTATACATAAGTGCAGTTTTGTTGAAATCCAGTTGTGTTTCTAGCGGCAGTATGTTTAATTTAGCCTGCTTTTCGGAGGTTGATAAAAAAGAATCTGGCGGAATTATCTATTTCAGCTCTTCTGTACATTGCATCTAGTTTTCTATGGTGCTTTTGCTCTGCACAGTTCCAGATTAGACATGCATAGTTGATGTGAGAGAGACAGTGAGCCGGGAAAAAGACAGTTTCGAGCGTTTGTATCTATGTAAGGCTTCAGGTGTTTAGTCACGAAGAGACTGCAAGCCAGCTTGTTAATGACAAATTCAATGTGGCACCACCACTTTAGTTCCTCGTCCACCATCACTCCCATGACTTGGTGCTTATGTACTTGTTCTATGGCGTTGCAATCGAAAGTCCGACCGAGACTTAGAGCTTCTGTTTGGTGTTTCTGGAGAGAGAGAGAGAGAGAGAGAGAGAGAGAGAGAGAGAGAGAGAGAGAGAGAGAGAGAGAGAGAGAGAGAGAGAGAGAGAGGAGAGAGAGACACACACAGACACACAGACACACAGACAGACAAACAAACAGACAGAAAGAGAGAAACAGTCACAGAGAAGACAGACAGACAGACAGACAGACGGGATTGGGGTATATTCCGACGACGTTTTCAGATTCAGTCGCTCTGTTCAAAATCTATACAAAAGAATGGCTGTTTTGTTAGATTTTGACACACGCGAGTAGCAGCAAACTAGAAACGCATAGCCTATGATATTAATCAATCCATTTAAGCACAACGGCAAAGAGAAGGCGAGACAGAGCACAAGACTTATCTTGCTTGGACGGCAGGCCGAGAGAGGAGGTACGGGAGGTTGACACTGGCTTCTTCCTACGGCGGAAGCGGGTTGGGCATCACGTGACTGTCTTATTACTGCATTAGCCACACAAAAACTTCGGCCTGGCAGAGCAGACTAACTGCCGTGAATGCTATTGTCTGACATGGTACAGTATATGACACCAAACTAGAAACGCATAGCCTATGGTATTAATCAATCCATTTAAGACTGTCTGGGAGTAATTATATTGTTGTAAACATCACAGTGACCAGCGTTTCAGTACTGACTGCTTACCTTTATGCCATCTGCGTCTGACGGCCTGAAAAAAGAGTAGTCTATTTCATATCTGTATGTGTATACACTAGCTCACATGCATCACACACACACATAAACGCAAAAGTGTTTATGTCCACTCATGAATCAATTTGCACGCACCAAAATGTAGACACACACGCACGCACGCACGCACGCACGCACGCACGCACGCACGCACGCACGCACGCACGCACGCACGCACACACACACACACACACACACACACACACACACACACACACACACACACACACACACACTGGATGTAAACAGGAGAGGTAGCACAGAACACTACTGATGTGATTTAAAAGCATCACAAGGTCTCCTTGGGTGGGCAGCTTACCGGCGACCTAACAATGATAGGTCATTACGGGCCGCATGTGCTCGTTCTGCATGCATGACAGGCGATGATCAGACAACCGTTCAGCCGACCATAATTCAGTATGTGCTATGTACATCATGTCTGTCTCTGTCACAGACAAAATCATGGTTGAACACAAAACACTACTTTGGATGATGAGGGGTCCATGGGCATTTTTTCTTCGTTTTTTTAAGTTGTTGCTGGCATCCTGGAAGAGGATGTTGGCAAGGAAGATTTCACACTGTGTAGACAGGACATCATTCTTACACTGTCCAGAGCCGTGACGCTGCAAGGGTGCTCTACCAGCAGGAATAGTTCGTGTCTACCTGCAAACTGAAATCCCCAACAGTGGTGAGCTCGTCCTTTTGGCTGGCGTCATACTTGAGAGGATCCAATCCTCACAGAAGTGTTCTTTGACATCGGCAGGTTCTGTCATCGTCCTATGTTAGGCTCTTATGACCGTGACAAAACAGCCGTCTGCTCGGTTAATGCACGAGGCCTTGTAAAGGCTTCAGGCAGGTTTGTCCAGATCCTTAGTGATTTTGATGAACATGGCAAAACCAGCTCTAGATGGTCTTGGGATGTCCTCAATCTGCTCATTTCAGTAAACACTAAAGCCTCCATTGTCTTCCTTATGTACGTTTCACCTGCTAATGTGTTCCTACTCAGAGCTGCTATTCCACGCCAGGGAGGACTATGCACCTTGCTAGAAAGAGAAGCTTATGTATCTGGTCTGTTGCTTCTCTCTTGCGAGACATGTACATTCCATGCCCCGGCGAGCTGCTGTTGCAAAAGAAGATCCAGGAGTTCCCGACATCTAGTGATCATGTGTGTGAACAAAAGGAAAGAGGAGAAGGCCACACTGAACATGAGCCGGACAAGATCAAGCAAAGCACAAGCCCAAGAAGACTACACCCAGGCGGGCAAAGAAGTGAAGAAAGTGTGTAGAAAGATAAGAAGGACTTCATCGACAGACTCGCTAGACAAGCAGAGGATGCTGCAGGACAGGGCAAACATGAGAGAGCTGTGCACCACCACAAAGAAGATGGCGGGCAAGTTCCCAAAAGACTGGCAAGCCAGTCAAAGACAAGAACGGAAAAACCCTCACAACACAGAAGATCAATTGATGCGATGGGCAGAGCACTTCACGGAATTACTAAGCCGTCCCATCCCTGAAGCACCACCCGACATCCCACCAGCAGAAACAGAACTGCCCATCAACTGTGAGAAACCATCAAAAGCAGAGATCAGAAAGGCCATCCTGACACTGAGGAAGGAAAAGGCAGCATGACTTGATGAGATCCCCGCAGAAGCCATTAAAGCGGATGTTGGTATAGCTGTCAACTTGCTGCACAGCTTCTTTGGCAAGCTATGGGGAAAAGAGAACATCCCAGCAGAGTGGAGGGAAGGCATTGCTATCAAACTGCCAACGAAGGGAGACCTTACTACTGTAGTAACTATAGAGAGATCATGCTCTGTCAGTGCCAGTCAAGGTTCTAAGCAGAGTTTTATTGGAGAGGATGAAGGAAGCAGTTGACCCAAACCTCCGGGACCATCAGGCGGGCTTTCGGCGAAACAGATCCTGTGCCGATCAGATCGCCAGCCTCAGGATCATCATCGAGCAGTCCTTGGAGTGGAATTCGCTCCTTTACATTAACTCCATCGACTATGAAAAGGTCTTCGACAGTGTAGATAGAGAGACACTATGGAAGCTACTGAGGCACTACGGAATACCAAGGAATATCATCTCTCTCATCTCTTATACGTTTGTAAAATAAACAACACCCTGCCACAAATACATGTATTCATAAACAAATTAAAATTCAGATACAGAATTGAAGAACATATTAAATATTTGTAATCAAACCATGCAGATTTGTGACAAGATGGCTGGCATACAAACCATTAATGGATACTGTTACTGGTCTTTTTTTAAATTGTAAACAACTTGTACTAATAGATTCAGAAGTGTAAGATGAAGTGTGTAAAAGAACACCTTTTTGTACATATTAGAGGCCTGATTTCAATAATTTGCCAAACATAATGATGTGAAAAACATCCCTGGCAGTACGAATTTTCTTGATACATCCACCTCTCTCTCTCTCTCTCTCTCTCTCTCTCTCTCTCTCTCTCTCTCTCTCTCTCTCTCTCTCTCTCTGTTTATATATTTGTTTGATTAGAAAATGTTTGCATGAATCTGTAAATTCACATTGCTTAGGATGATTTCTTTCTTTATGTATTTCTTTATGTACATACTTGCCTTCCCTGTATTACATATATGAATGCAAATTAAAAAAAAAAAAATCATCGTGCGGTCCTTGGAGTGGAGCTCGCTCTTTACATTAACTTCATCGACTATGAAAAGGTCTTGGACAGTGTAGATAGAGTGACACTATGGAAGCTACTGAGGCACTACGGAATACCAAGGGAGATCATCTCTCTCATCGGTGCACCTATCAGGATATGAACTGCATGGTGGCTCATGCAGGCCAGTTGTCAGACGGTTTTGAGGTGAAGACAGGAGTGCGCCAGGGATGTCTGTTGTCACCTTTCCTCTTCTCCTGGTCATCGACTGGATAACGAAGGCCACAACAACAGGCAGGAACAAAGGGATACAATGGACACTCTGGACGCAACTAGATGACCTTGAGTTTGCTGACGAACTGGCACTCCTCTCCCACAGTCACACACAGATACAGGATAAGACCACCCTTCTTGAAACACCATCAGCAGGGACAGGGCTCAAGATAAACAAGAAGAAGACCGAGCTGATGAAGATCAACACCACAGGCAGCAGCCCAGTCACAGTTGGAAGTGAGCCCATCAGGGAAGTAGATTCTGTTGTCTACTTGGGAAGCGTAGTTGACAAGCAAGGGGGAGGGGGGGGGGAGAGGGGGGGGGGGCACCGACCGAGACATCATAGCCAGGATAGGCAAGGCGCGAGCAGCATTCATCATGCTAAAGAACATCTGGGCCTCAGGAGAGATCAGAAGGACAACAAAAGTGTGCATCTTCAATTCACACGTGAAGTCGGTTCTGCTCGACGGCTGTGAGACTTGGAGAATGACCAGGGCAGTACAGCAAAAAATTCAGACCTTCATGAACACCTGTCTGAGGCGCATCTTCAAATTCAGATGGCCACAGAAGATCAACAATGAAGATCTATGGAGGCAAGCAGGACAGGAACCAGTGGCCAAACAGATTCTGCGGAGGAAGTGAGGCTGGATTGGACACACTTTCAGGAAGGCACTATACAGCACCACACATGGAACCCGCAGGGGAAAAGGAAGAGAGGCCGACCTCGCAGCAGTTGGAGGCGAGACACTGAGGCAGAGATAAAGAGGCAGTGGACCAACTGGACAGGCATTAAGCGAGCAGCCCAGAACCGAGTGCGATGGTGGAGTGTTGTCGATGGCCTATGCTCACCCTTAAGCTTTGGGCCTACGTAAGTAAGTAAATGATCATGTGAGGAACGATGTAAAACAAAAATGGGCATCCTTCAGAGGATTTCTTTATAGTGCTGAAGCAGATTCCTTAGGCTCTGTGCGGTTGAAAAGTAATGACTGACTCAATGTAAAAGAATTAGCACTAATATAGGCGGTACCCAAAGAAGAAGGCCAGGCAGCTTAAAAGCCAATGGCAGGAAAACAAAAGGCCAGGCAGCTTAAAAGCCAATGGCAGGAAAACAAAGTCAAAAATATTCAACAGTAGGCGATGCCAACAACGTGAAATTGTTCAGTTACAGTCTTTGTACCATATTAATTACACTCTTCGTACCACGCCCAGTTACACTCTTGTCAGTTGATGCCTTCAACTTTTTGAACGAGCTGTTGAGAGTGGGTGATGTTGCTGATCCAGCAAAGGATACGCCAGAAGAGAACAGAAGTTGACGCCAGCACCAACAGGCACACCGCTAGGACTACAATGGACAGTATGGCCTGATACCAGTTTTACCACACTTCCCCTCAAGATTCAAGTCCCCAGTGGAAGCGGTCGAAGTATTGGAAATGTTGGAAGCGTTTCTTGTTTTCATTTTTATTGCGAGAATCACCTGGTTATCGACAAACCGGCGGACAAGGTGTTTTTTTTTTAAAAGACACACAAGCAACCGAAGATGTTACAATGGAAGTTCAGTAAGGTTTGCTCTTCATCCTCATGTCCTTACTTGCCTGTTTGAAATGGGTTTTATTCAGTTCGAAAGTCTCTGGCCACAAACGTCTCAAGCAGATGGTATTAGGGTGATATGTCCACACGTGACTGTATCTATGTTGCAGCTCTTGAGTCTGACCTTTAGTGTATCCTTGAACTTCATGAGAGGTCTACCGTGGTCAGCTGGCTGTACAGGAGTGTATAATAGATCCTGCTGTTCTCTGAGCAGATGATAGCTCCACCCACCATAACAGATCTGCTGGTTCACCAATCGTCGGACTGTTCTTAGACACTTTAATGGGCTGTAGATTTGTTTCCTCATCCGATTTGTACACGTTAACAGTTATTGGACGATTTGTTGAAGTTAAGTTCATTGATGTAAGGTTGATAGTTAGACACTCTCTCTGCATTTTTGCGGACGTGATGCAGCCTTGCAAGAACGCACCACATGAAACATTTGTTGTCTGAATTCTTTATGTTTAAAACTGCTCTTTTTGAAACCAATGCTGGGGATAGCGGACTGTAAGACTTGCCTACAATCGGCTCATACGTAGCCTGTATTAATCTGATCTCTAAGACTTTACCCTCTGACCAACCAGCGCCTTTCATTTTAGCTTCTTCAGAGGCTACATCAAACCGTGTAAGCATTTGGTCTTCCCAGCCAGGTGTTAAGTCGCTATAGGAAAGAATAGTCTGCTGTTTAGTTGAGACCCAGACTTCTAGATTTTCTTCATTTATTGTTATATAGTCGATAAAAACTTTTACCATTACTTTAACTGGCGGTTCTATTGTTAGTTTACTTGGAACTTGAGAAATACCATGTACAACACTTGCCCGCACGTTTGCTGGAGCAATAACTTCTAAATCAATCTCATTCAGTGCTCTTGACAAATGTTCTTCCTCTAATATTCATCTAACCAAGCGTCAGGGCTTTCATATATCTTAGCCATGTTGAGTTTCTTTTCTAACTCAAAATATTTATTTAAATAAAAAAAAATTACTTAGTCAGAATCAATATCAACGTTTGTTTTTGTGCTTGGACTCATAAACTTAAGTATAAACGCCCCTTCAATGTGAGCTGTTTAGAACAGAGTTCAATGTCTCGTTTACTTTTTTTTTCAAACATTTCTTTTTTATCTGGTCGGTGTCTGGTTGTTGAGAAAAAGTTACCCTTGCTTTTCTTTGAAGATCAAACTTTTGTCTTTTGTAGTCCTCAAAATCAGCCTAGCGCCTGTAAAGGATTAAATTCTTCATCCGTGATGTTCGAGTCAACTAGTGCTTTATTTATTATCAGCTTGAACGAACTAAGTTTAGCTGTTATTAGTTGAACTATAGCTGTGTGCTTTTGGAGTTTAGTTTTTATTTTTTGCTGGCAGTACTTACAGCTAATGAGCACAGGCCAAGAGTTAAAGACAAACCACCAAGAGGTAAAGCTGCCGGTGCACCTACGCCCATTGCTAAGAGACCAACACTTGTTTCTGCTGATAGAGCACTAATAGCTGATGTTCCAGTATTAACATATGTAACGGCATTAAAGGCAGCAGAATACCTTCGTTTGGTTTTGCTGTATTTTGAAAGGTCTTGCTCTAGTTTTTGTTGCATTTGTGTAATGTTGGTTAATCTGAAGGTTTTTACGTCAGGGTGTTCTACAGCAACAGAGTTGCCTA
>CM031597.1:126187812-126202812 GCA_018398815.1 Conus ventricosus | reverse complement strand
AGTAAAAGATGGCCATTTGTTTGTGAAAAGCGGCCCCGACCGAGAACAATTTGTTCAGCTTACAGATAAACGAGACCCATTAAAGTTTATAGGCATGAATACAATTAGACAAAACTCAGGGCGAGCGAACGAAATCGCCTCGGCATTACTATACCAAAATTACATGGGGAGACCGTTGCTGAACTTCAAAACAGACTACAAGAACTCCCAACAGCTAACCAAATACAAAACATGGAGTTAAAAAGATTTAAATCAATCAGCAGACAAAATAATACAAGCAATAGAAGCAGAAACCAGTTTTTCCGAAGAAACAGCATTAAAAACAATTGATGATTCTCCATTGCCTATGAGAGAAATAACGGCCCTTGAACATGCTTTAAGAACCATCAGAGGTGAATTAACAAACAATTTAGCAAAACTGGGTGAACTAGATGAGCATATAAAAGATGAAAAGAAAAACTCGTTGAGGCTGACGACTCCAACTTAATAATAATAATGTATAGATTTTATATAGCGCAATTCTTGGGATCAACTCATTGCGCTCAACACACACTCAAACACTCGCACTAACATGTGTTTCACACACACACACACACACACACACACACACACACACACACACACACACACACACACACACACACACATACACACACACACACACACACACACACACACACACACACACACACACACACACACACACACACCTACCGACACAGGCGCACTTATCAAGTTCAACGGTTCAAGCGTAAACAATACAGTTTTGCATGCAGTACATATAAAGTCAGGTCAGAATAATAGACACAGCATTAATGGTTGAAGAAGGCTTTCCTAAAGAAGTATGTTTTTAACTCTGACTTGAATTTAGATAATGTAGGCAGATCACGTAAGCTGTCAGGAAGAGAATTCCAAAGAGTGGGCGCACTAAAGCTAAATGCTCTCTCACCGACTGTCTTCAACGAGCGCCTAGGAATTTTCAGAAGTTTTTGAGAAGATGATCGAAGAGACCGAGAAGTTTGATAGGTGGACAGAGAAGCAGAAAGATACTGTGGGAGTGTCCCATCAAAGTAACGATAGGCAAAGACTGCAATTTTGAACTGCCATCGATATTTGATGGGAAGCCAGTGGAGTTCACGCAACAAAGGTGTAATATGCTCGTTTTTACGCTTTTTGAGCACAAGCCGAGCTGCACAGTTCTGCACCCTTTGGACGTGATGTTAAAGACAGAGTAACACAAAGACTACATGATCTTGAACAAGAGAGATCAGCAAGACTAGAAGTGTTGTCTACTAACCGAGAACAATTACGAACTCAAGTGAACAGAATAAGAGAAACTATCCAAATAATTATATATGTAGATACAACACTCGCAGAACGAATCCGAACACTGTTTAGAGAGCAAGGTGTCACATTAGCAAGCGTTATAACAGCCATGGGATTTGCAATAAGTACATTGGTGTTGGCTGTTACAGGCGGTGGTGGTCAAAGTTCAGTGCCTCCACTGCCATCTCTTCCATCACCGCCCGATAAATCATGGGTAAAAAAAACAACTTGATCATCTTGCGGGTTTATTAAAAAATAGCCAGTAAAGCCATAGACTCTTTACCTGGTATATTAGGGAGTGTCGTTAGCTGGCTTTTGTCTGCTGCAAGCAAAGTAGTTGGCTTTATGGCCGAGCACTTATGGACATTAGTTGTCTTAATAGTTGGGTTAATTTTTAGTAAGATAAAGAAGGAATAATCCTAGGCCAGTAAATCCAATAACAAGTGCTGTCTTTTCATATTCATGGTCATTATTTCTTTCGTCTTCAACGGCCTTTGGGCTTTGGACCTTGGATGACTTATTCTGGGGGGGGGGGGGGGGGGGGGGGTCAACTTGTTTGCTTATTGTGTCTAATATTACTGGCTCAGAATTTATGTCCTTGTTTGTTTATTGTTTCTAATATTACTGGCTCAGAATTTATGTCGTTTTTTCCGACTTTGTGTTCATTTCCTGCCACAAGGATTTCATTATTGTAGTTTATTATTGTTCCTATCTGGAGTCTGAGGTCAGAAGGCAGCATGTATAAACCAGTGCCAACAGCAAAGTCTACTTTCGATCTCTCGAATTGTAAAACATTTTAGTACCTTTTAATACTTGAAGGCAAATCAACTGCAGAATTAATGGCGTCCTCTAAATTTGCTAAGTACTGTTTTTGTGCATCAAAGCAAGTAGATGGATCAGTTATGTTTGATCTCGCTTGTGCTTGCGAACCTAGCAAACACCAAACATAAGTACGAATAGAGTCGTTTATTCGTTCTATTCCCGCTCTAGTTAGGCCCTTAGAAGTGTCTAAAATAAATGTTGTCCATACTGTTTTATGCTCTTGCTCTATGGACCCGAGGTGAACAGTTGTGCCTGAAGAGAAAGATATGTAAGGAGGATTCCAGTCATAGTTATACTTTCTGTGCACGCCCCCAAATAAGGGGTGCCTAACCCATGATTGCGGTCCAACTTTTGTCAAAAGTCTGTCTTAACATTAATATTGAATTTGTTTCAGATCCTTTCAAAAGCTTTCATGTCTATTCTGTTACTGAATGGATTAAACAGTTTGTCATTTGGTAATAGCGCTTGCAGTTCAGACAAAATACGTCTGAAGGCGTAATAAAAATGAAATCTATATACTGACCTCACCAAAGGATCAGGATGATTTAAATGATCAGCAAACGACTCTCCACACCCAGTTGATGCACAAAACACAGCAAAGTTTAACTGGTTCTGATAAAACTGCATCGGATGACTGTACCACACTTTCGGGATGTGGTCGTTTTTAATAGGAGGGTTACAATAGCTGTTCAATGGATTACTAACCTTTACTTGAAAGGTGACAGACCGAGTCACAGAAATGTCAAGGGTGTCAGTTGTTATATTTTTAAGATTGTAGTGCGGCCCGACAAAATATTTTGCATTAGTATATTTAAATGCACTCATTTTTAATTTGTTTAAAAAATGTTTGTAACAATAACAACTCAAGACCGTCCTTCGTTTTTAGAATATGCTATTGATAACGAATGCGGAACCCGAAGGGTCGCACTCCATGAAATGTTTTACAAAGTCGTATGGTTTAATATAACTGAATCCAAGGAGAATAATAAGATTCTAAAAGTTGACAAATCAGGAGACAAAGTTAGCCAGTTAACAATACCTGATGGTTATTATGGGTTTTGCTCACTAAAAGAAGCAATGAGTAACTTAGACATTACTCTCAAACTAAACAATGCAAATTTGAAAACAATGTTGACATTCAAGCCTGAAGAAGAAGTAGGTTACATTTTTGATGGAGAGCTAGCTAAAATGTTTGGCTTTACAACAGCCAATCGAGCCATTCATAGTTTTAGAGTTACATGAAACAAAACTGCTTATGAGGGAGAAAATCCACTCGATCTTGCATTACATTCATTACTCTATGTTCATTTGGACGAGCTGAGTACTGATTAAAACTTATATGATGGAAAGCCCTTAACTCTTTTAAGAGTTCTTCCATAGGGAAAGCAGCATATTGTGATTATGAAATTATACAATTCCCTAATTTACAGTTTAAACAACTAGCTTGTGGGAAGGTTCGATCATTTAATATAAAGATCACGGACAAAACAGGGAAAGTAGTGAAATGTGATAACCTGCACATTGTTTTAGAAATAAAATAATAAGCTGTACTAAAAAATAATGTCGCATGGACCAGAAGAATCCGGGGTTACATTAGCGCCTGTGAGGTGTATAACTTCAGAATTAAAAGACCTTGCAGACGCCGAGGACTTTGAACAGAACGGTGAGATAGGCGCTTTGTATGGTTTTGAGTACACTAAAGATGGTTATTATAAACGCAAAGAGGTTAGCGACAGCAAAAGGTTTCCTAAACTTGAACAACTGCGCAATCTAGAAGCAAATAATGCTGGTCAGTATGAATATAAAATAGTTCGAAAAACTGACAACAAATGGCACTTAGAACCATATTTAGAATGGGACATAAAATTTGAATTCTTTAAGCCCATTTACATTTTTTGACCGTCAAAAAAGTTTCAGAAAAGCATTCAACTCTGGTCCTTTACATGTAAGTCTTATGCCAGAGGACAATAGTAGGAAAGAGATTGAAATAAAGCCGTATGGAAATTAGCAGTACAACCTCCACAGAAGAGAATCGGTTTTAAAGGAAGCTTCTACAAAATTACAGTTCATCCCACGCACAGAATTAGGAGACACGTTCACAATGATATTTGAAATTTCTGTCTTAAAAGATGTGGAGAGGAATGGAGCTTTGGGCGTCAGTGACATACTTATGAAAGGAATTCATATTAGCTGGCAAAACTTAGACGTTGACAAACTTAAAGTTACCATCGTCGTTCTTCACAATGGTGAGGATATTAAGGTCATAACAACAAGCAAAAAAATTAAAATCGATCTAAATAGAAGCAATCTTATCTGGATTAGATTAAATTCTGTTATAAAACTATGGAACAGTTAAACTTTATGACAAAAACCCCTCATTGTTCATTGATTTGTGGACAGACTGGTTGTGGAAAAAAAATTTTTGTCCTCGCCCTATTACAAAAAAGTTTACCGTTAAAAATTTGATTATTGTGTTTTTGCCCGGACATTTAAAATTGGAACAAAGCATTTTCCACAATGAAGGGTTTTATGGACGGATGATAATTTTTTTTTTGTTCTAGAAATAAATTGAGGAGTTTTTTAAAACACTTTTTAGCTGTTTGGGGGAACGAGACATTTTTTTTTGGAGACTTTTGGGGAAAAAAGATAATAGTTAAAAAAAAAAGAAAAACTTTGCCCCAAAAACGGTTTTCAGTGGAAGACGTGCTGGGAAAAAGTTTTTTGGATTTTATTTTCAAAAAAAATAACTCGGGTTTAAAAGGGACTTTAAAAGAACATTTTAAAGACCGTAGTTTTATTTCTTTGAAAGACGAGTGCATTTGATAAATGTAGCTAAAAATTTGATGTTATTGAAAACTTTTTCAGGAAAAAACAGGTTTAAAGCAAAAACAAAATCTGAAAAGTTTTTTTAATTATTTTAAAAAAACAGCCCAACCCTAAAACCGTATGTATGTTTGTGGGGAGTTTCTTTTTTGAAAACGGAAAAAAGGGGCACACTGACAAAGCCCCCCCTGAGTAGGGGGCCCCCCTTTTGCCGTTCTTTGCGGGGAAAGAGGGGCAAAAAAAGTATCGGGCTGGGGACCTTTGGGTCGGTGGCTCTTTGACAGCAGAGTTAGGGGGAAATTGGGGTAAAAACCGGTTTGTTTGGGGGGAAATAGTTAAGGTTTGCTAATCATGACTACCAACATACAAGGGCCGGGGAAAATTTTATTATGGACTATGAGTTTAAACAGTGTTTACTGATTAAAAATTCCCAAATAGATTAATTAAATA
Organism: Conus ventricosus; assembly: GCA_018398815.1. Lineage (NCBI taxonomy): Eukaryota > Metazoa > Mollusca > Gastropoda > Neogastropoda > Conidae > Conus > Conus ventricosus. The sequence goes on along the minus strand of CM031597.1, from coordinate 126,197,391 downwards.
AACAAATTTTTCTCATGGTTTAAAATTTAAATTTTTAAAAAAAAGGGTATTTACGGATCAAAAATAAAAAAACTTACTTGGGAAATTTCAAACGGGGGTCCCCTTGGCCCTTCTTCAGCTCACTGTTGCTTTTTTGGGGGCAGCGAGGCTTGAGGGGAACAAATGTTGTGTGGGGTGAACGGTTGTCGGGGAATTGATTGTAGATGGGGGGGGGGGGGGGGGGGGGGGGGGGGGGGGGGGGGTGTTTAAAGCCGGTCTTGTTAAAGCGGGGGCGTCGGGTCTTAATTTCGTTGGCTTTTTTAATCTTTTTTTGTGGGGAAAGGGGCCTTTTAGTGATCTTTGTGAAACTGGGGCCCTTTGTGGCTTGTAGAGGGTTCCCATGAAAGGCAGGGGGGTAGATCGGTTTTGGTTGTTCCTGTGGGAGGGGTTTGTGAATGGTCTTGCTGTCTCCCCAATGTGGCCCATGGGTACAGTTTTGGGAACCCAACGGGTCCCTACCCCCAACCTGCTTGGGGGGGGCCCGTTTTGTCTTTTGAATGGGTCAGTTGCGGGCCCTTGGGGGAATTTGGGGGGTTTTTGTGGAAAATTTGGGCACCCATGTTGTTGGAAAGGGGTCCTGTAGACGTTTTGGGCTCCTTTAATGTAAGCGACCCCCACTTTCCGGGGTCCGTATTTTTGAAAAGGGGTTTGGGGGAACTCGGGGGTGTCGTCAAAGGACCAACTGTGCTGCATGCTTTGTCGCCGAGGGAAAAAGTGTGCTGCACAGTTTGTGCCCCAGCCTGACAAATTTCGAAAAGGGTTTGCACCTTTGTCGCCCTTCCCACACTTTGTCGTCATTTTCATATGTGACATTGCTGCACATTTTTGTCCCCTCGAAAGAGGAAAATTGGGAAATCGAAGTCATATGAAAATTTCTGACTTGTTTTTTTTTGGGTACTCTCATTTTAAAACAAAACAAAAAACTAAAAAATAAAAACAAAAACGGAAAAAAAAAGAATACTTTATTTATCGGAACGTAAAAATTCTCTCTCTCTTCTCTCTTCTCTCTCTCTCTCTCTCTCTCTCTCTCCCCTTTTATCTCCTCTATCTCTCCCCACCTCATTATTTTATATTTGTTTGCAAAAGTGTGTGTGCTTTTTTGTGATTTATGTGTGTATGTGGTGGTTTATTTTTTTGGGCTTTTCTTTTTTTTTCTTTTTCTAGGGGGCCTAGTGTAAAAAAAAAACTCTTAGTTTTACTTTGTCGGGCGATCTTTGTGGGGCCTACTTTGTCGGGATTTTTTGTGGGCTTTCCTTTGTCGGGCATTTTGGGAAAAAAATCGCCCGGTTATGTTTTTTCCCAAAAAACAAAAGGAGAGAACGGGGAAATGCTCTTCTAGCTCAACCCCCCTAAACCCGGGTTTCGGGGGGGTTTTGCCCCTTAGAATGAGAATTTCCCCCTTTCCCTTTGAAAAGTAAGACTTCAAAAAAAAATTTAAAAAATGTTTAAACCCCATCCCCCGTTTTCAAAACCCAAACAAATAATTTTTTTTTTCAAAAAAAACTTTTGTGTAGGTTTATCCGTTTTAAATTACAAATTTACAAAACTTTCAGATGTTAATTTTTTTTAATCCTGCGTTTTTTTTGTTCTTTTTTTTTAAAACATCATTTTCTTGAAAAATTTCCCCAAAAGCGTCTCTTTTTAAACGGTAACAAACAGGAGGGGAAAATTTTTCCCTATTTTAATCTGGAAAAATCTTGTATGGCTTGACCGGCACTGTGCGGGAGCCCAAATTTAAAGGGGTTTGTGGTTTTGGGGGGGCCGTATTAGGGGGGTTTTGGGCAGAAACGGGGCACATTGGCCCGGGTGGGGCCCCTGTGATACCTGTAATTGTCACGCAACCTTGCGGGGGGGGCTTGCTGGGGTTATTTGCCACAAACCAAAACGTCTTCGGGGGCCCAGCTTTGACATAAAGGGACTTTTGAAAGGGGGCTTCTTGAAAAAAAATATATGTAAAAGCAGTTCTGTGACTTATTTCTACCTGTAAAAACCCTTTTAAATTTTGGTTTGAGGGGTGACATTATTTCTTGCTGTTGAATAAAAAAAGGTATTGACACTGTTTATAGTTACGTTTTTGGGACTTTGCGGGTTATTTTTCAAAATGTGGTTCGGGCAAAAACATGGGAACATTTAAAAAACTTTTTGAAAGTTTTTTGGCCGGGAATTTTTTAAAAAAGGAAACCCATTTGGGAAAAAGAAAATAGCGAAAAAGAAAAAAGGAGTTGAGAAAGATAAAAGAAAAAAAAGAGTGAAACAAAAAAAAAGAGTAAAACTAAAAGGGAAAAAAAAAATTTAAAAATTAAATTGATGATAAGGAAACCCAAAATTTGAAAAGGGCGGGCTCGGGTAAATTTAAATTACTCAAGGGGGTAGCAGAGGATTACAAGAATTTAAGGAAAGTTTTTTTTAAAATTTGTAGTTGTTTTTAAATTTTTATAGCTTTTTTACTGAAAATTAACTTTATCATATTTTTAAAACATTGTTTTTTTTAAATTTTTTAAAGGTGCGCACCCACAACACACACAAAACACAAATGCAGCACACCCCCAACCCACCCCACCCCCCCCAAACCCCACGCAATGACACACTCAAGTCACTTTAAGTTTTTAAACTCAAGTTACCCCAATTTTCATCTCTAATTTTCTTATTTAAGCCCGTCTAAAGTCGTCCTCAAGTAACCCTCAAGTTTTTTATAAAAGTCCTTCTAAGTTTTATTTCAATCATCCTCAAGTTTTCTCAATTTCACTTCTAAGTTTTTAAATAAGTCACCCCAAAGGAACTTCTAAGTACTTAATCAAGTCAGCTCAATTTTCAAAAACAAGTTTTTCTCAAAGTTCTACCAAGTTTTTTTTAAAAGTAACTTATAATTTTTTATTAAGTTCTTAAAAAAATTTTTGGGATCTAAAATTTGGATCAAAATGAACTTTTTTGTTGGGGTTTTGGCATGTTTTTGTGTTGGGCTTCTGTATTAGTGGTTGAGATTTTTTTGATGTTTTGGGGTTTTGTGGCGTTTGTTTTATTTTTTTTATAACGTAAAAAAACCCCCCCCAACAGCAATGCAGACAAAAACGACAATTTTTTTTAAAAAAAATTCCAAAAGACTTTGGGGTTTTTTGGACCCCTGTTGGGTTTTTGTAGGGTTTTTGAAAAATTTGTTCTGGGTTTTTTTTTATAGCTGGATTGGAAACCAAAAAAGGGTGCGGGTCTACTCTTTTTCATTATGGGCTATAATCTGTGATTGCATCTTTAAATTTTTTTTGTTTTTTCCCCCTTGCTAATCTTTTTCCTGCTGCAACGCGTCCAGGGGTTTTTACTGGTCATTTCCCACCTGGTTCAAGTTTTTTTATTCTGATTTGCTGATTTTTTGGCCCCGGTCTTTTTTAAGGGGGAAAAAATCTATATTTATTAAAAGTAATTTTTTCCCACGATTACCGGGGGGACAATTTAAAGTTTTCCCAAAACTGTAATTTTAGGGGTCAAATCCCAGAGGGCTTAATGACTTTGTTAAAAAATGGATCCTAAAGTTTTAAAACATACATAAAGTTTGTTTTAGAATTTAAAAAGGCGCAAATTTACTTACTAGTTTAGTTACAAAATAAGGCCCTTTGCCCTACACTTTTTACCCTTTTGATCCCCGTTGCGCTTTTATACCCGTTGTGATACTTAAAAAATGTCTTGTGGCGAATTTGTTGAAATTTTTTCTATGCTTTAATTCATTTCCGGGGGAAAGTTTTGTTTTCCCCCATGTGCCAAAAAGAATACAGTTTTTTTTCTTTTTTTTTTGGGATAACTGCCCGGTCATCAAATTGTTTATTTGTATCACAAATTCAGGAAAAGTTTTGTAAAAATTTTGCCCTTCATGTTTTTTATTAATTATAATTATTTTATTTTTTAAAAATGAGCAACCCAAAAAAACGGGTTTCCCAACCCTTTTATTCCACTGCTGTTTTGGAGGGCTAAATGAGGATACACAAAAACTTTGGGAAAAGCTTGTTAAAAATTTTTTCCGCCGATCTTGGAAAACTAGGCTTTGGGATTTTAGCAAAAACTAAAATTTCTGTTATAGCCCGTTCAATTTTCTAGAAATATTTTCAGTTTAAACAAGGATTTAAATTTCCCGTACGTATCAATATGGAAAATTTAAAAAATACTTTTTTAAAAAAGGGGTTCATTGTAAGGGGTGATAGGCGGCGCGTAGTTAAAAAGCGCTTGCTTTTTTCGGAAGTAATTAGGGATTTAGTAAAATTCGCGATGACGGGAGAGAAAAGACATAACAAAGCTATGGGGGGGAAAATAGCCGCCCGCACAAAATTACTATGAAAAGCAGAGAATTGAGCGGGTTTTTTTTTTATTTTCGAAAATGGGAAAAAAAAGGACATGAAATTACACATTTAAAGAAGTTGGGCCAAAGGGAATAAAAAAAAATTATCTTGTAAAAGGCAAACCAATCAAGACATTTTCCCCCCCCCAAAAATTCAAATGATTTTAAAACAAAAAGAAAAACAAAAGATGCAAGAAATCGTGTGTTTTTCGTTTTTGGTATGGGCCGTTTTGTAAATTTTTTTTGGGAATAATATTGGTGAAAAAAAATGAAAAAAAATCTATTATTCGCAAAAGGGGTTTTTGGGGGAAATCACGGCAAAAAAAAAAGCTAAACCCAAACGCGGGGTCAGTGAACAAACAGCAAAGGGAAAAGGTTATCAAAACAAGCGATTTGGCAAATTTATTTACCCGACCTAGCGAATTTTTGGCCGCCCCTTTTTGGGAAAAAATACGAACGAAACCCCTCAAAAAGGGCCTATATTTACCCCATTTATACGATTTTGACGAAAAAAGGGTTTAAGTCGCACTTTCATTTATTGAAATAGCTTAAAAATTTAAAAAAAAAGCGGAACCCTTAACAAAAAGAGTGTTTGCTGTTGCTGTTTTCCATTTAAAATTTTTTACAACGAGGGCCGCTAACTTTCCTGCATGATTCAAGTCGATGTTGGAAAAAAAATTTTAAAGGCCAAGTGGGAAACAATTATTGTTTAAAAACTTGAGTTATATTAAAAAAGGCATTCCCGGAGTTTACAGATCAAAGGTTTAGTTTAAAATTTGAAAAAGTTATCTGAAAGACTTTTTCACCCGTATCAAGGGCTGGGTTGGGAAAATTTTCGCAACACAGAATGGGTTAGAAGATGGCCCCCCAGTTTTTTGGGGCAATGAAAATGAAAAATTTAAAGGGCTAAAACCCGTTCAAACAACAAAAAACAAACAATTTAAAAGTTGTGGGAAAACTCCCGTACAAACCCGCAAGCTATAAACCCTTTGGTTTTAAAAATAAGGTTCCTTTATTTAACCGGGGGGGAAACAGAAGTGGAAAATCGAACAGGGGAAAAAGACCGGTTTGGGGTTGGGTCCCCTATGAAAAAAAAAAGAAATTTAAAATGAAACCCCCCGTGTTTTTTTACGGGGAAACTGAACCTACAAAAAAAAACAGCCCCCCAAAATTTTTGGAAAGGGAAAAAACGGGAGGTTTAAACCACCGACCCCGTTCCCGTTGCTTAATTTTAAATTTTTTTTTTACTTTAAATATTTTGAGTCTAAAATGGAAAACTTTAGAAGGAAGCACAGAAAGAAACAAGAATGATAAAGGAAGGAAACCCTTTGGAAAATTTTACGGGAAACATTAATTGTTTTCCCAATTTTTATTAAGGAAAAAAATTTTGTGGGTTCGCCCAAAACCCTGGGTAAAACATCCCGATTCCCACAGCCCAAAATCCCCAAAATTTTTATTATCGTTTTGGGAAAAAAGAAAATCTTTAAATAAAAAAAAAAAATTTGGGCCCTCAAGCAAAAATGAAAAAGTTTTTGCTTTAATTTGGGTAATGAATAATTGAGGTTGTAATAAAAATTTTTGGGGAAAAAAATGATTTAAGGCTTTTAAAAAAAAACTTGGGGGAAGTAGGGAATTTTTGCTGTTTCCAGTGCCCAATTGCTTTTGGAAAACCTGGATTAAAAATACTCGTTTGTGTTTTGGGTTTTATCTAAGGGCTTTTTTTGTTAAACAGTTGTGTTGATCCCCATGTAGTTAGTTTGTAGCTTTACGTTGGCATGATGAAAAATTTTTTAAATTTAAAAAATTTTTCTTTGTAGTTGGGCATGTGATATGTTTGACTGCCAAAAACATTTCGAGATATTTCCCTTTGCTTTTTAATGGTTTTTCCTGGTCGAAATACTTAAAATGGTTTGCCTTTAAAACCCATAAATCCTTAACACCCTCCCGTAATTCATCCTTCTTTTTTTCCTAAAAAACCCTTTTTTTTAACGGATGAATGTAAAGGCGAATCTTTAGGGTAATTTAGATGTATTTACCATTCCCGCATTTCCCCCTTTTGTTCTTCTATTTCCGGGCTTTAAGGGTGTCTTCAGTAGGGATATCTATAACAAAAAATTTCTGTACTGTGTAAAGTTCTCTGGACTCAGGTTCAAGGGTTTTTTTGTAGTCTAAAAAATTCTGAATCAAAAATTTGATAATTTTAAAAAAGGAAAAACCCCAATTAAAAAAGGGTTTTCCCCTTTGACTTTCTTTTTTTTTTTAATTTTGCCAAAAAACCCGATCATGAAATTTTTTCTAAAGGGCCCGGTAATTTTGGTTTTGAAGTCAGCTTAATTTCCTTTTGTTCCCCTTTGGTGACCAAACTGCATTTTTTACGCTTGTGCGGGAAATTTTCCCTAGTCTTTTCCAAAAAAAGCCCGTTTTCAAACAGCTTTTAAAAATCTTTTTCTGAAGGGATCTGTGGATTTAGTTCTAAGATCAGTGTTCTTCTTATGTATGGTTTCATGAACTGTTCTTGATCAAAAGCAATTACACGATGAACTGCTGTCAGCTTTAAAACCATGTCTTAAATAAAATTGTAGAAGTCTGTAATGACAGACATAATTTTTTTTGTCGCAAAGATTAGGCACAAGTTTAGGTGGCTCTGTTTTACCATCTTTAGATTTCTGCTGCTAATGGGTAGTCATTATGTAGGTCATGGAGTTCATGAGGATATTCTAAGTCAACTTCTGGAATAAGACCTCTTTTACGATCGGCTGTAAGAGTATGCAGTTGTTCAAACAAATTTTTGAATGTCTTAAATACCACCAGTGTACATTTTAAAGTTACGTAATGGAAGTGATTGGCCATAGCCAACATACAGATTGTTTGCATTAATACATGAGATAGTTAGACCTTTTACTTGGATCATAATCATCTAGGTATTTGTTGTTTGCTTTACGTAATGATGCGACGCCATACTAATTCCTCCACGCAATCCGTTTTCAATCATCTGAATCATTGGCAGGTCAGACAATAAATCAATCTGTACTCTAGTAAACTTTAAGAAAGCATCCCAACTCATCCCGGGCGCAGAAATGTAATGCGCGGGATCAGGCTATAATGTTTCATGCAGGTCTTTCTATAGTTTCAAAAATGTCCGCCAACAAACAAACGTCAGCCATCAAGTATAATCATGATAGTCCCCATTGTTTTACACTCTAACTTCTGCCACGCTTCTTGAGCATGTTTGGTAATCAGAATCACTAATGCCCTTTCCTCTGAGACTAGAAAAGAACACGTCTTTAGGCGGAAGTGTATCTTCATCAAACCTTTGGCAACTGTTCATGTACTCATAAGGGTAAACGCCCTTTCTAATGAGAGTTGGGTCAAAAATTCTTCCGTTATTGGGCAGGGACTTTAAGGACATAGCCAGTGACTCTAATGATCCCATCAGGTGTTGCATAGAGTCATAAAAAGACATGTTATTTAAAGGAAAACCATGTACTTTTCTGATGACTGTGAAATGCATGTTACCTGAAGGCGTCGGTTACTGCTTGCATTATAAGATGAGAGTCGTAACCTCGCAAGTTATGAAAGAAGATGGGAAGCTTCCATGTCTTTGGTACAAACTTTAGTGTAAGATTGCATTAGTGTGCGCTGCTCCTCTGAACTTTCCGCTAATGTGATCATGGTCTCTTACTGTTGGATTCGCTGCGTCTGTTTGAGAGGCCTAAACCACAAATCCAACAATGTGTGGCTGATTTATACTGTTCTTGGTCTTCGGTGTCATTATGATTTCAGATAAGTTTAGATTATTAGAACAGGCGTTATGCACTTGCTGCATGCGTTCTAAGAATGTTTCTGCAGCATTGGTCCTCCATATAATTCTGGCTATGAATGAACGCCATCCGACCTGACAACAATGAAGGCAAATGAACAGATCTGGTGGTTGCTCATTAGGACAGTTTTTCGGAAGTTTCTGTGGGTTGGCCCTTCATAGGGAACAATAAGCGACTCGAAGTCTGCGTAAACTACGTATGGACTTGTTTGCAGCCATTTCCAGTTCTTAAAACTAACTTTAGATCCAGGTGGGAGCGTAATTAGTTCTGTCTTACAGTCTACAGATCTTTTACAATGTTTTATATGTTCAAGCGCGGCTGGAATGGATGACATTCTTGTTAAAAATTTTCTACAGAATTCTTGTTTGCGTCTTTGTTTTGAAGTATGCTGCATTAGTCTACTCATTGTGCGTATCAATGTGTAATGTGGTAGCCTGTTGGCGAAGACATTAGGAGTAAGTCCACATGATTTTTGTCCGGATCGCCTATTGTTGGGCTGCCTTTAGACACTCTAATAGGCACCAAATTTGTTTTCTCAGACCATGTGTATACATTAACAGTTATTGGTTTGTTTTGTTTTCAAACTGATCAATTTGATCTACACTAACAGGAAAAGGATATTCCACTAAAGTTAAGATCATTGATGTAAGGCCGATAGTTATCCACTCTCTCTGCGTTTTTGCGGACGTAATGAAGCCTTGCAAGAACACCACATAAAACATTTGTTGTCCGAATTCTTTATGTTTAGAACTGCTCTTTTTGCGACTAATGCTGGGGGCAGCAGAATGTAAGACCTGCCTACAATCGGCTCATACTTAGCCTGTTTTAATCTGATCTCTAGGACTTCGCCCTCTGACCAACCAGAGCCTCTCATTTTGGCTTCTTCAGCGGCCACATCAAACTGTGTAAGCAGTTGGTCTGCCCAACCAGGTGTTAAGTCATTATGAGAAAGAATAACCTGTTGTTTGTTGAGACCCAGACTTCTAGATTTTCTTCATTTATTTGTTATATAGTCGATTAAAACAGCTAACATACTTTAACTGGCGGGTCTATTGTTAGTTTACTGGAACTTGAGAAATAGCATGTACAACACTTGCTGTACGTTTGTTGGATCAATGACTTCTAGATTAATATCATTTAAAGCTTTGACAAACGCTCTCCTTAAGCATTCCTTCAAACAATTCGTCCGGTCCTTCATATATCTTATCCATGTTGAGTTTTCTTTTCTAACATAAAATATTTATTTAAATTAAAAAAAACTTAATCAGAATCAATATCAACGGTCTTTTTGTGCTTGGATATAAACTAAAGTATAACGCCTTTGATGTTGTTAATGTAGCTGTTTAGAACGAGTTTAATGTCTCGTTTACTTTTTTAAACATCTTTTTACTGTTGGTT
>CM031597.1:126121329-126186812 GCA_018398815.1 Conus ventricosus | reverse complement strand
TATATATATATATATATATTATAAAATAAATATTATATATATATATATATATTATATATTATGAACAATATAAAAGTGTTCTTTAAAATTCTGAAGGTGCTCAACCCCTTGGGGAGCAACATCTGTTAAGAGTATTTCTTTAAATGAAGTATTAAAATCAACAAACTTGTTTCGAACCTCTCGCTCTCGTCAGGATATTCTTTTGGGGCACGCTATCTGTCTTTTATAGCGTGCGGGACCTGATTCCGTTTCTGCATGTGTGAGTCGCTGCACGTGTGGTCTGTGGTTCTTGTTGGGGTCTGTTCAGGTGGAGTGTGCTAACAAAGATTTCCATTTGTGCCTGCAATTGTTTACTATTTCTACTTTTGTATTCAAGGTTGCTAGGTGTGGTTTACATAATATTAACCATTTTTCTGTGGAGCATAGATTGCATCTTTTTGAAATATTGTTGTATGATGTTGCTCTTTTTATGATTTTCCATGATATGTTGTAGTCTATTTTTTATCTTTGAGTCTCCAAATGTATTTACTCAGCTCTGTTTGATTTTTGTATTTTTCATTTTTGAATGACTGTTTGTGGTTTGCGTATCTGGTTTTGAAAGTGTTTTCAGTGATCTCTATATATCTTTCTTTTTCATTTTCTGAAGTTACCGTAGCTTGGTATACAATGTTGCTGTGAAGGCATTTGTTGCTTAGGGGGGCACTGTTCTTTTTAGTGCAGTTGCAAGATGTCCTTTCAGCACCCTTCTCTTTTATGTTGCTTTTCATTTTGTTAGATGAATCAATTATGTTTTTTGAGGTTAGGCATACATGAGTATGATAGTTTAATGGTGTTTTTGTTGAATATTTTGGGCAGTTTGTGTTCTTTTGGAAATGATGTTGCCAAGATTGTAAAGAATTTTTTCCTGCATTTGTTTTTACTTGTCCATCGTATGGTGGGTTGTACCATATGATCTTTCTTTTCCTATTTTTCTTATTTCTGTTCGTGTTATTGTCTGGACTGTATTGTAGTTTGTAATTGTAACCACCTTTTTGTAATGCTTCTTGATATTCTGTTGCTGCGTCATTGAATGCGTTTTCATTGCATGACAGGTTGGATAGTCTCTTGTTTATACCATTTGGTATTGTTTTTAGTATGGATGGTGGGTGGTTGCTTTTGATATTTACGTAGATTGGTATGTCATTGGGTTTTTTGTATGGTTTGTACACATGGTCATTGAGGTCTAATGTTATGTCTAGGTAATTCACTACTTTTTTGTTTGCTTCTATTGTGATTTTTAGGTTGTGGTTTTTAAAGATTTTACATAATTCTTTTTTCTTGTTTTCAATGGTTCTTGGATTGTTGTTTAATGCAGCGAGGCCGTCATCTCTGTATAAACCGACCTGTTTTCCAAGTTGTTTTTGGATGTTGGATAGCATGAATAGTCCGACTAGTTCACATGTTTCGGCACACTCATACGATCCCATGGTTACATCAAATGTGGAGTTTTTGCTCGTTGTTTTATTCCAAGTTTTATTACCTGTGAAATAACGATGATAGGTCATTACGGGCCGCATGTGCTCGTACTACATGACAAGCGATGATCAGACAACCGTTCAGCCGACCATAATTCAGTATGTGCTGTGTACATCATGTCTGTCTCCGTCACAGACAATATCACGGTTGAGCACATAACACTACTTTGGACGATGAGGGGTCCATGGGCATTTTTTTAACTTGTTGCTGGCATCCCGGAAGAGGATGTTGGCAAGGAAAATTTCACACTGTGCAGACAGGACCATCATTCTTACACTGTCCAGAGCCGTGACGCTGCAAGGGTGCTTTGCCAGCAGGAATAGTTCGTCCTGCAAACTGAAATCCCCAACAGTGGTGAGCTCGTCCTTTTGGCTGGCGTCATACTTGAGAGGATCCAATCCTCACAGAAGTGTTCTTTGACATCGGCATGTTCTGTCATCGGCCTATGTTAGGCTCTTATGACCGTGACAAAACAGCCCTCTGCTCGGTTAATGCACGAGGCTTTGTAAAGGCTTCAGGCAGGCTGTCCAGATCCTTAGTGATTTTGATGAGCATGGCAAAACCAGCTCTAGAAGGTCTTGGGGTGTCCTCAATCTGCTCATCTCAGTAAACACTAAAGCCTCCATTGTCTTCCTTATGTAACGTTTCACCTGCCAATGTGTTCCTACTCAGAGCTGCTATTTCACGCCAGGGAGGACTATGCATCTTGCTAGAAAGAGAAGCTTATGTATCGGATTTGTTGCTTCTCTCTTGCGAGACATGTACATCACATGCCACGGCGAGCTGTTGTTGCAAAAGAAGATCCAGGAGTTCCCGATATCCAGTGATCATGTGAACAAAAGGAAAGCCACACTGAAAATGAGCCGGACAAGATCAAGCAAAGCACAAGCCCAAGACGACTACACCCAGGCGGGCAAAGAAGTGAAGAAAGTGTGTAGAAAGATAAGAAGGACTTCATCGACAGACTTGCCAGACAAGCAGAGGATGCTGCAGGACAGGGCAACATGAGAGAGCTGTGCACCACCACAAAGAAGATGGCGGGCAAGTTCCAACAGACTGGCAAGCCAGTCAAAGACAAGAACGGAAAGACCCTCACAACACAGATCAATTGAAGCGATGGGCAGAGTACTTCACGGAATTACTAATCCCTGAAGCACCACCCGACATCCCACCAGCAGAAACAGAACTGCCCATCAACTGTGAGAAACCATCAAAAGCAGAGATCAGAAAGGCCATCCTAACACTTAGGAAGGAGAAGGCAGCATGACCTGATGAGATCCCAGCAGAAGCCATAAAAGCAGATGTTGGTATAGCTGTCAACTTGCGGCACAGCTTCTTTGGCAAGCGATGGGAAAAAAAGAGAACATCCCAGCAGAGTGGAGGGAAGGCATGTTATCAAACTGCCAAAGAAAGGAGACCTTACCTACTGTAGTAACTATAGAGAGATCATGCTCCTATCAGTGCCAGTCAAGGTTCTAAGCAGAGTTTTATTGGAGAGGATGAAGGAAGCAGTTGACCCAAACCTCCGCGACCATCAGGCGGGCTTCCGGCAAAACAGATCCTGTGCCGATCAGATCGCCAGCCTCAGGATCATCATCGAGCAGTCCTTGGAGTGCAATTCGCTCCTTTACATCAACTCCATCGACTATGAAAAGGTCTTCGACAGTGTAGATAGAGAGACACTATGGAAGCTACTGAGGCACTACGGAATACCAAGGAAGATCATCTCTCTCATCCCTTATACGTTTGTAAAATAAACAACATCCTGCCACAAATACATGTATTCATAAACAAATTAAAATTCAGATACAGAATTGAAGAACATATTGCATATTTGGAATTAAACCATGCAAATTTTTGACCAAATGGCTGGCATACAGACCACTAATGGATACTGTTTAACAGTTATACCCTTTGGTCTTTTTATTTTAAACAACTTGTACTAATAGATTCACAAGTGTAAGATGAAGTGTGTAAAAGAACACTTGTTTGTACATTGTTAGAGGCCTGATTTCAATAATTTGCCAAACATAATGATATGAAACATATCCCTGTCAGCATGATTTTTCTTGATACATCCACCTCTCTCTCTCTTTCTCTCTCTCTCTCTCTCTCTCTCTCTCTCTCTCTCTCTCTCTCTCTCTCTCTCTCTCTCTCTCTCTCTCTCTCTCTGTTTTTGTTTGTTTGATTAGAAAATGAAATGTTTGCATGAATCTGTAAATTCACATTGCTTAGGATGATTTCTTTCTTTATGTATTTCTTTATGTACATACTTGCCTTCCCTGTACATACATATATGAATGCAAATAAAAAAGTTTAAAAAATAAATCATCGTGCGGTCCTTGGAGTGGAACTCGCCCTTTACATTAACTTCATCGACTATGAAAAGGTCTTGGACAGTGTAGATAGAGTGACACTATGGAAGCTACTGAGGCACTACGGAGTACCAAGGGAGATCATCTCTCTCATCCGGTGCACCTATCAGGATATGAACTGCAGGATAGCTCATGCAGGCCAGTTGTCAGACGGTTTTGAGGTGAAGACAGGAGTGCGCCAGGGATGTCTGTTGTCACCTTTCCTCTTCCTCCTGGTCATCGACTGGATAACGAAGACCACAACAACAGGCAGGAACAAAGGGATACAATGGACACTCTGGACGCAACTAGATGACCTTGAGTTTGCTGACGAACTGGCACTCCTCTCCCACAGTCACACACAGATACAGGATAAGACCACCCTCCTTGAAACACCATCAGCAGGGACAGGGCTCAAGATAAACAAGAAGAAGACCGAGCTGATGAAGATCAACACCACAGGCAGCAGCCCAGTCACAGTTGGAAGTGAGCCCATCAGGGAAGTAGATTCTTTTGTCTACATGGGAAGCGTAGTTGACAAGAAAGGGGGGGGGGGGGGCACCGACCGAGACATCATAGCCAGGATAGGCAAGGCGCGAGCAACATTCATCATGCTAAAGAACATCTGGACCCCAGGAGAGATCAGAAGGACAACAAAATTGTGTATCTTCAATTGAAACGTGAAGTCGGTTCTGCTCGACGGCTGTGAGACTTGGAGAATGACCAGGGCAGTACAGCAAAAATTCAGACCTTCATGAACACCTGTCTGAGGCGCATCTTCAAAATCAGATGGCCACAGAAGATCAACAATGAAGATCTATGGAGGCAAGCAGGACAGGAACCAGTGGCCAAACAGATTCTGTGGAGGAAGTGAGGCTGGATTGGACACACTTTCAGGAAGCGTTTCTTGTTTTTATGTTTATTAAGAGAATCACCTGTTTATCGACAAACGAGCAGGCAAGGTGTGTGTTTTTTTAAAACACACAAGCAACCGAAGATGTTACAATGGAAGTTCAGTAAGGTTTGATCTTCATCCTCATGTCCTTACTTGCCTGCTTGAAATGGGTTTTATTCAGTTCGAAAGTTTCTGGACCAAACGTCTCAAGCAGATGGTATTAGGGTGATATGTCCACACGTGACTCTATCTATGTTGCAGCTCTTCAGTCTGACCTTTAGTGTATCCTTGAACTTCATGAGAGGTGCTACCGTGGTCAGCTGGCTGTACAGGAGTGTATAATAGATCCTGCTGTTCTCTGAGCAGATGATAGCTCCACCCACCATAACAGATCTGACATTATGTTTTGACATAGGATGTTTCAGATCTTGCACAGAAAATCACTGGTGGACTCGTTCCACCGCTGCATGTGTCGTCGGTGGGTGCTCCAGATCTCGCAGGAATACAGTAGAGCACTCACAACCACTGCTTTGTACATTTTAGTCTGGATAACGGGTCTGTCGGCATGATTGTTTTACTGTTTTTTGTTTTGTTTTGTTTTGTGTGTTTTTTTTTCTACAAGATTGCCAAAGGCAGTACTGGACTCTGCAGTCCAGTTTCACCTGGATCTCCAGAGATTTGCTGCTCTCAATGTGCTGTCAGGTTTACACATGTGCGGCCAGTGCACATTCTAAAATGTGTATGGGAAGATTAATAATACATAGAGCAATAAGAAGAGGACCAAGAACAGATCCTTGGGGACCACCAAATTGTTGTATCTGTAATTTGCATTGTTGCTACCCAAGAAAACCCTGTGATGACGATTAGAAGGAAAAGATCTCACAAGAGAAGGAGCTTGGTCGGAGAGTCTATGTTAGGCCAGCAGCTTACGTAGCAGCACGTTACGGTGAATGACATCGGAAGCTTTCGCAAAGTTGACGAACAATACTCCATTGAATTAGTTCTCATATATCTTAACGAGCCAATCCTCGACGAGGTTGGTTAAACCAGTGTCCAAATCCTGGTTGATTGAGATGAAGCAAATTGTTCTCGAAAACATAAGGCATTGGACGTTTATAGACATATTTTCCCAAAGGTTTTGACAAGACTGATAATAATGAAATAGGTATGTAATTTGATGGGTTAGTTCCATCTCCAGATATATGGACAGGAATAATTTTGGTTTGCTTAAGAATATGACGAAAACAGGTATTGTCAATGCAGAGATTGCACAAGTAAATCAAAGAGTCTGTGATAATAGGAACACGTGATTTAACAATCTTACCGTCTAAATTATCAAAACGTCGTGTGCATGTCTGCTTGAGATGAGTAAGATGAACATAAACTTCACACATCGTAACAGTAGAAATAACGGCGTCCGAGGTGTGATATATATATATATATATATATATATATATATATATATATATATATATATATAAATATTGTTATAGGGTGCATACAGATGTAAATTTAACATCGTCCGTGCGCATAGCCACAAAACCGGAAGTCGTGGTCCGTGAAAGAACAAAAAGGATTGACGAACGGAAACCGGGCAATTTGAAGCCTGGCGTAGACCCGACGACACATCGAAGAGGCTGCACACAGTGCCTTAAACGGTTAGTAAGTTGTATGAGATTGTAGACTTTGAAAAGTTTCTTTGATTGTAGACTTTGAAAAGTTTCTTTGATCGATCTTCAAATATTTTACCCTGTATGTTTGTACAAGTTGCAGTTTTGTGGGTGCGAACCTTTCAAGCTTTTCAGTTTCGGAAATGGCCATGTGCTAGCCTTGCTACTCAAACTCCCTTTGTTTCAAGCCCTTCAGTTTTGAACTGCCACGTGCTAGCTTTGCTACACAAACTCTCTTTGTTTTCAGATCATTACCATCTCTGTATTGGAAAGAAAATGTAAAATATGTGAAATGTTCAGAATTACCCAGCCATCTAAAGGATTGTGTGGACTACTGTACTTGCAGATTTATTGTTGAAAGACTTTATGAGTAACATTTGACAAAAGTATCACTTTTGCGACCGGGCATGTCAGCAGATTTTGCAACATTGTTGTACATAGCTGACGTCAAAATTTTCCTGGCCCAGAGAAATTTGTCTAAAGGCCGTTCTTAACTAGAGCCTTAATTGATTTTCTGTCTATGTTCCAGTCAACCCGGAACATTGAATTTTCTTTTTTTTATCCTTTCATTCTTGTGTATTTTGTATGTATATTAGGGTGATACTTCAGCATAATTACTAAGTCACACCAAACAAGAATTCTTGTCCACAGGATCTTTTGAAGGTGGCTTTTGCCCTAAATTTAATATTCTAAATGGTTAGTCACAAAGGTTTTAACCGATTTAACCGATACATGGCTCAGTGTGGTAATAACTGTGGTAAATAATTAAATTCTCTTTTTGTTAGTAGTGTTTATAATTTCTGCTTGGGGAATTGGTCTAATCCTGGTTCAGAAGAGACCTAATTTTGTAAATTTTCCGTTCGGGAAATTTCGATTTGGGGTTTGTTGCAACTAATGCAAGGCATTCCATGATTAAATGATCATGGGAGAATCAAGCTAATTTTACCAACCACCACATTGAGGATCAGGTTGGAAAGTCATGGGGAAAAGGGGTGAGAACATTGAAATTGGCTTCAACTGTCTTAGATAAAATGGTGGCTGAAGCCATGACATTGTGGCAAAGTTGTAATTTTATTGTATGTTTGTTTGGCCTACTCACTGAGTGTTCTGATCCAGACTTTTGGAGAGAAAAAACTCTCTCTCTCTCTCTCTCTCTCTCTCTCTCTCTCTCTCTCTCTCTCTCTCTCTCTCTCTCTCTCTCTCTCTCTTTCTCTTTGTGTTGATGTATAAGTTTAAAGTTTTGTGGTATGTGTGTTGAGTTGTGTACTGACAACTACTGCCTATTTAGGTTTGATAATTTCATTGTCTTTTTTGCCCTTGGTATGACAAATGACTATGTAAATTATAAATCCATAAATAAAGAAAATGAATTGGGTAGGTGTACGCAAGCCTAGTATCCATTGTAAAGTGTAGATTTTGACAACTATTGTCTCCTGCATTTACTGTTTGTTAAGAAGCTGTTTTCTTTGCATGTGTCTATACAGGCTTGCTCCCTGCTGTGTGTGTTGTAGTGAAGATGAATAAACACCTATCACCTTCTAGTCGCTGAATTGTTTCATTGAGTGAATGAGCCACACGTTCCAACGAACCAACACCACTCGACCACTTGACTACATATATATATATATATATATATATATATATATATATATATATATATATATATATATATATAATATATATACTGACCTCCTCCTCTCTCATCTTCTATATATATATATATTTTTTATATATATTTGTTTTGTTTTTTTTGAGAGAGAGAGGAGAGAGAGAGAGAGAGAGAGAGAGAGAGAGAGAGAGGTTCAAAAGCACACGGTCTAGGTGACAAAATGAAAGCAAGATATTTAAAGCATCTTGCTTTTTCCTTGATTCCATTTTTGTCACTTAGACCATGTGCAAGATATTTAATGAGACCAGCCGCTGTGGCGAAGTGGTTAGCGTCACGGACTCCCGGCTGGGAGGTCGTTGGTTCGAATCCCATCAGAGTCATGCGGGTTTTCTGCCCCGACCGGCTCCTACCTTGAGTTGAGTTTGCTGCGGACTCAGTTGGGAACACTGGGACCACCAGTCGAGTTTCATCCACTTAATGGATGCGCTTCTGAGGGTGTTGCTCAAATTTCATGACCAACACTGCAGGTGCCTGTATCTCTTGGGCCTGGTTGACGCCGGGATATATTATGAAAGGAAGCGTAGAGTACAGCCCTGTCATGTAGTCTCAAACCGAAATGGAAATCCGTAGCATCATCTTAATCATCCTCATTCCCATCGATCAGCATGAAAAAAAGTCTCAAATTCTGTGGCCCTTCATGCCCTGCTCTCATGGTGACCTCAATTTCGATGTCCTCTCCAAGTTTGTGGTCTTGGTTTGGTTCCGTCGGGGTCACCGGTACCGGCGAGTCCATGGGGGCTGTCGTTAGACGGACGTGGTGGCGCCCTCCGGAGGGAGAGCTCACTCACGCCGGCTCCGTGACTGAGCAGTTATTGTCGTCAGTAGGGGGCTTAGTAGGTGTTGACCTGCGTATGTTAGATCAGAACAAGCGCCGCTGAACACCACCGAAGTGACTCGGCAGCAGTGCAGTGTCTCCTCCGGTGGGTTGCCTCTTGACGACTTGACATTGACTGCTCCTTGTGGATTGCCGGTGCCGGGGCTGCGGCGGGGCTGACCGGGATGTGGCTGTGGACGGGTGTTTGGAATGAGCAGCGTGGGTGCACTGCCTCTGAGGTGGCACAGAGGTTGGGACAGCAAAGAAAAGAAGAAAAAAAAGAGAAAAAAAAGAGATACTTAATGCAAAGGTTACTCGTCACAGACAAACCGAGGAACGAAGACTAAGACCAAACATCGAGGTGGTGGAAGAAGAAAAGAAGAAGAAAACGTTTACATCAAAAGAGACAAAGTCCAAAACCCACAGGTGAGGGAAGAAGAAAAGAAGAGAGATTTTACGTCAAAGAAGACTCCCCAGAGACGATCACTGACACCCAGTCATGGAACCTGTACCAAACACACTCAGGCGTCACCATCATCCACTGCTGAGGCATTTTGCAGTGACATTTTAGAAAACTGTTCTGTGGTGTGTGTGTGTGTGTGTGTGTGTGTGTGTGTGCGTGCGTGCGTGCGTGCGTGCGTGCGTGCGTGCGTGCGTGCGTGCGTGCGTGCGTGCGTGCGTGGTGTGTGTGTGTGTGTGTGTGTGTGTGTGCTGTGTTTGTGCTAGTGTTAGTGTGTGTGTGTGGTGTATTGTGTGTGTTTTGTGTGTTTGGTGTGTGTGTGTGTGTGTGTGTGTGTGTGTGTGTGTGAGAGAGAGAGAGAGTGAGTGTGTGTGAACCTGGCCAGGTACGAAGGTATTGCAGCATATAGCCCAGGATCAGTGCGTGTTGAATTCTTGTATTTTGATTGTATACATTTCGTTCAGTTGGATTCTTCATGTGAATAAATAGACCATAAATTATATGTCTTGTTCTCAGTCATGTCCGAAGAGAAGCGAATGCGCGACACCCTATTTTAGACACGAGGGGTATATTTTGTGGGTGCGTGAATGCGCATATGCAGTTATGAGAGCAGAGATAACCATGGTGTGTTCAGTCGTTCTGATACATCTCACTTAATTCACTTAACCAATACCATCACGATTTTTTCTCCGTCCTAGACATTACTCAAAGGGTTGGGATTGTGGAGGGGGATTACCAAAATCCTAAGCAGGAGTTTGTGCAGTTACAGAAGAATTTTCTGGGGTCTCGTCCAGCCTCCAGCCAACCAAATCAAATTTTACTATAGAGGAACAAAGCCAATGTTGGAATAGAGTAATAGAGAGAGCCTCTTGCTCAAAGTACAAACTTTAAAAGGTCATAGTACTGACCTATGGATACAAATATAGATTTCTTTTGTTTCTCAGCCACACAACAGTACTGACGTTTCACCTAGAAGTCACACGAGAACGCTGTAGCCCTGTCCAGAGTTCATGGTTAAAGTCCACTCAGAAAACACATTCTGCTGCTCTCCATTCACTGCACATCCACCATACCACAGCATGAAGGTAAGTCATTAGCTTAGAGCTACAACCACTCCATGTCAGTTGCCCATACAGGAGAGGGTAGGGACTCCTCCAGCAGAGGAGAAAGAAACAAGGCACCACTCCTGGTGCAGACGCATCCAGCCACATGGACAAGGCAGAAAGGCAAGGCTAAAGGACACAGGCTTTGTCACCAGCACCTGTTCATAATTATAAACTTTTTATTTCTTTTTTTTTACTCAAATGATCAGAAGCACACCGAGACCAGGACTGGCTGATAAAAGATGATTTACAAGAATCATTTTATTTTTGATAAATAATCTAATCAATTTGGATGAAACAAAAAGTAGAATTTTGAATGTATACGGAACAGGCCATCCCTATACAACAACAATTCACCTCGATCCACCTTACTGGTTAAAGGTAACTGGCACTCGTGCAGTCTACACACAACTGTCCGACAGCTAAGAGAATCAACAGTCAGGATGTGTCGCTGTGAAACTTCTAACAGGACATGAGTGGTCACGACCTGCTGGGGCCGTACTTACATGTCGTGGGTAACAGGGAAGTGACCTCCATACCTCGTTGTAAGCTCGAAGGTCCGTTACTTGGGGATCCATATGTCGAGAGTAACCTTTAACCTCGTGTTTGCAGTGGGTGACGGGTGAGTAAGCTACAACGAGGATAAGGCAGGAGTCCGCCCTGGATTACATCAAAACAAAGATGGCTGCCAACTTTGTGCGTTTTAACCGACGAAGGCAACTATTGCGGAGAACCCGTATTTTACAGGACAGAACGAATCCGTTCGACACGTTCAATGATGGAGAAAGTCACGCAAAGTTAAGATTTCGTCGTCACAACATCATCCAGCCGACAGATATCCTTCGAGAAGACATTGAATTTGATTTGCAGAGACGGAGACACGGAACTCTGCCCCCTGCTCTACACGTGTGTCTGGCGCTGCGCTTTTTTTGCCACTGGCTCATTTCAAGATGTTGTTGGTGAAACAATCGGCGTGTCTCAGCAAACAACATCAAGGATTGTTAGGAGAGTGACACTGGCCTTGTTGCGTCGCTTGCCTGTGGAAGTGAAAATGCCAGCTACTGATGCCGAGGCTGCTGCGATCAGCCAGAAATTCTACGGGTTAGTACACAATAGAATAGTTCGTAAAATTGTGGCCAAAATGTATGTGACGTATGTGTTTCTGTCTGTCTGTGACTGTCACTTTGTGTGCGTCACAGTCTGTGTGTGTGTGTGTGCGTGATCTGTCTGACGTGTGTGTGTGTGTGTGTGTGTGTGTGTGTGTGTGTGTGTGTGTGTGTGTGTGTGTGTGTGTGTGTGTGTAGGCTAAATCTGTCTTCGTGCTTGTGTGTGTCACTGTTACTTAGTTAGTGTGTATGTGTGTGTGTGTGTGTGTGTGTGTGTGTGTGTGTGTGTGTGTTGTGTGTGTGTTGTGTGTGTGTGTGTGTGTGTGTGTGTGTGTGTGTGTTGTGTGTGTGTGTGTGTGCGTGCGTGTGAGTGTGGCTTCATCATGTTTATGGCCTTTTAATGGTTTTATGAAACTTGTTTTAGTTAAGTGCTTCTTCAGGTCTTTGTGTGTGTCTGTGTCAGCATGTTTGTGTCTGTGTCACTGTGTGTGTGACTGAGAGAGTATGGGATGTTATTTCGGGTTTAACGTCAGCACCACCATCAACCTCGGTCCTGGGGCCATTCCATATAAACAACAAATTAAATTATTTTAATGGGTCCATTAGGGGACAGTTGCCAAAAAAGACCCTTTTTAATTCTTCATTTGTTTGAGTATGGGGTGTGTGTGTTTGACCTTTCATCAAATCAAGTGTTAGGGGTTTTTTTTCAGGATGAACTCAGGTTTTCCTAACGTCATCGGGTGCATTGACGGAACCCACATGAAGATTCCAAGCTCCAACGGAGGGGGAACAGGAATATGTTAACCGCAAAACCTTTCATTCAATCAGTGTGCAGGTAAGATTGTTTTTGTTCTTGAAATGTAACACGCAACTGAACTGAACAGACTACGAATCACAAATCCCTTTTTGATGACTTCACAAGCCTTTTATTTGTTTTTGGTGTGGGTTTTTTTCGGGGGGTGGGGGCGGAGGGGGGGGGGGGGGGGGGGGGGGCTTGTGTTGTGTTGTTTAGAACAAATATAGATCCAGTAGCATTTTTGCTAATTTTCATTTCAAAAAGGTTGGTGATACACAGCGCATAAGACAATTTCAAGTTTTGCTTAGTAAAGTTTTAAAACAAAGTGACTGTGGGCGAAAATGAAGCCAAATTTAGGTGTTTAACTATGGCTGTGGGGTGCATGTCTCTCTCTCTAGTGGTAGCTAAGCACTGCACACTCTGGCTGCTCAACAACCCCGTCCCTGGTGTGGTACTCAAGGGGTGCCAAAGAATTGAAGGATGCTTGATAGTGATAACCCAGTGTTGATCGGTTGAGAACTGTGGCTGTGTATGAGGTACAGACACACACAGTCACACACACACACACACACACACACACACACACACACACACACACACACACACACACATACACACACACACACACACACACACACACACACACACACACACACACACACACACACACACACACACACACACTGTGTGATTATCAGAGACCCCTTATTGTGACCATTACTGGCAGTGGTATAAATGTTGCAGGTGATCTGTGATGCTGACTTGTTGTTCATCAACGTCATTGTTTGCTGGCCGGGGTCAGTGCATGATGCACCGATTCTTCACAGGTGTGCCATTTTCCGGGATTTTGAGTCCCCCAAGTTTGTGTTATTTTAAGTGCTTCTGTGTTTCCATCTTTGGAGTAGTCATTCCAAAGATAGCGCAAGAAATCTTTGTAATATTGTCATAGCTACAAAGTAATCATGACAAAATGCTAACAGATCCGCATTTTGTGGAAGAAAAAATCATAGGCCCATATGTTGTTGTTATTGTTGTTGTTGTTTTAATGCTAAGCATGTTTCCACAGTGGGATATTCCAAAGAGCATGTGTAAGTCTATGGATAATGACACAGTTTTCTAATGCGTGATGGAAGATGAGGATGACTACGATGATGCTATGGAGTTTTATTTAACTTTGAGGCTGCATGGAGTGTCGTTCTCTTCGCTGTCTGTTATAATGTAGTATCAGTCTTTTCATGGGGCCCATAGCTCTCTGAGTAGTTGTCGACCTTATTACGGAAAATTCCATTGTGAGCCTATTGGGTTCAAACCCATGCATGCTGATTGGTCGGCCTGCAGTTATAACCCTTGTGATTCAGTTGCCAGTACGAAGATGTGGTCTGTGGTGTTGCTGTAGTTTGGGCAGCTGATCATCGGTCGAGAGTCTGTTCCTCTTACTAGTCTTTTGTACTGGCTTTTAACGATCTGGGATTCAGTGAGTGTCGCTCGACGTATGTGGACGTATTTTGCCACGCTCTCAACGGTCCGAATCTGAGCTGTGAACTCAGTTGTACGCTCTGCCTACACGCGCTAACCGCGACAGCGTCTTTTCTTTCTTCCTGACGTTCCAGTTTATTCGTTGAAAATGCAAGCTTTTTCTACAGTAACTCCCGTTTTTCTCAAGTCGAAGAACATTCCGGATCACGACAAGAATCGGCCGTCCGTATTGGAAATCTGCTTGGCAGTGGAACGAGTAGCTGGCCAGGGCTCGATCATCGGAGCTCAGAACATTGGCAGCTTGTGGCGTGTTTACCCCGCCACCAAGGAGGCACGAGATGGCAATCCTTGTCCAGGGTATGCGGATGAGGGATACTACGTTACAGGTATGCAGTACTAACCCCTGTGTCCTCCACAGCGATACAGGTGAGGAAAAGCCCTCTACAAAACTGTGGATTGACAACATCCCAATCTCGGTCCAGACTTGGAAATCGAGCATTCACTTGTCAAGCTCGGTTGCGAACCGAGATCAGACATTAAGATGGAGAGAGCTCGCGATGCAGACAACAAATTGACTCGATTTGTAACGGGTCGCAGGTTTGTTTTCATAACTGTCCCCTCTACTCCTCTTGATAAATGTGTGAAAGTCAGCATTCTTACAGCTAAATCGTTCCACAAAGAACAAAAACAGCAGAAAAAAGTCATGTGTTCACGCTGTCTGAAGCCAGATTGCCATGTCCCACAGTGCTCAGCAGACATTGTATGTAGACAGTGTGGGCAAACAGGACACAAAAGAGGTGACGTCGAATGTAAATGACAGACAGACAGACAGACAGCGAACGGACAAATAACGGATGAACGGACTGGCGAACATACTATGGACAGGGCAGACAAACGGTTAAAAAGAACGGTGTTAAAAAGACTGGTGTCAAAGAAAATCTTAGCACCAATGAAGCAGTTACAGTCCAATAGCAAGTCTGTCGACGGGAATGACCGAGGGCGTTCCTCTGTCCGTCAATCCACCCTTCTGTCCTCCCTGGACCGCTCTCCCAGCAACAGGTCAGTACCCCCGCAAGTGGCGCCTGTCCAGACACTGACAGCCCGGGAGAGGGAGCAGAAAAGTATCGGCGCTGTGACCGGGGTCGGATGGCTCGTTGACAGCAGAGTTAGTGGACTCTGAGTCAGAGTCCACACCGGCTGATCGGGGGAAATAGATCAGGTTTGCTAATCATGACTACCAACAGACAATGGCCTGGAAATGTATTATGGACTATGAGTTTGAACAGTGTTATCTGATTGAAATTGCCAAAAGATTAATTAAATAAACTGAATTTTCTCTCTATGGATAAATTACAATATTTATTAGAAAAGTAGTTACAGACTCGGAATCAAAAACTTACTTGGGGAATATTTCGACAGGGTCGCCTGTCTTCTTCAGCTCACTGTTGCTGTTGTGGCAGCGAGGCTTGATGGAACGACTGTTGTGTGGGGTGAACGGTTGTCAGGATCTGATTGTGGATGGGGGGGGGGGGGGGGGGGGGGGGGGGGGGAGTTCAAAGCCTTGATCTCTGTTCAAGCTGGGGCGTCTGGTATTAATTTCGATGGCTTCTCTAACTCTTCTTTTTGTGAGGAAGGGCTCTGTAGATAAGATTTGTGAAAACTGTGGCCTGTGGCTTGTAGATGTTCATGTATGGCAGAAGTAGATCGGTTTTGGTGTTCCTGTAGACGGGTAGTGAGTGGTCGTGCTGTCTCGCCAATGAATCCATGGGTACAGTCTTGACACTCTACCTGGTACACTACACCACACTGCTTGAGGGGGTCCATTTTGTCTTTGACATGGGTCAGTTGCTGGCTTAGGGAGTTGGTGGGTTTGTGGAACACTTTGCATCCATGTTGTTGGAAGGTTCTGGCTAGACACTCTGAGATTCCTTAATGTAAGCGATCCCCACTTTCACAGTGTCCGTATTTGTAGAAAAAGGGTAGCGAACTCAGGGTTGTCCACATCCATGCAGGGTATCCATTTGCGGAAAGGGCAGTCTTGATGTGTTCTTCTTCTTTCAGCTTTTCCGCCTTAGTGGAACACAGTGTTCCACTACAATACAATGGTTGCCAATATTTATGCACCCAACAACACAAAGGAAAAAAATCATATATTACCGAAAATTGATTGAAATGTTCAATTCTATGGAGTACGAAGATTTAATTATTCTTGGTGATTTTAACTGCACTCTGAACAGTGATCTTGACATAGTGGCGGGTCAACCCACGACAGATCAGAAACTGCCAGCTTTCAGCATGTTATTAATACATTAGATTTAACAGATGCTTGCAGACTTTATCATCCAAAAGAAAAAGATGCCTCGTGGATTCGTTTTAACCCATTTATTGCGCGCAGATTAGATTATTGTTTTGTTTCTGATAACATTTTGCGTTATTGTACTTTGTGTGAACATATTTTTGTCCCCAATTCTGACCATAAGGCCGTTGTCTTTGAACTGAATGAGAATGACTTCATCCGGGGACCAGGGTACTGGAGATTCAATAATAGTTACCTTCAGAATGTTTTGTTTGTACAAAAAAGTGAATGATGTGTTAGATACATTTCTTTTAGACAATGAAGGTTTGAATTATTTAGGAAAATGGGAAATGTGTAAGGTTGAAATAAGAAAATGTTGTAGAGATTTCGGAAAAAAATTGGCTTGTGAGAAAAGAAATGAATCTCTAATATTACAGTCAAAGTTACAAAGTTTAGAAAAAGAGCTCGCCAACGATCCCCAAAACGAAAATATTAATAAACGCCTTATGACAGTAAAACAGAACCTAGAGATTTTGCAGGCTTACAAAGCCAGAGGCGCTCAAGTAAGATGCAGACTTAAATGGATAGAAGAAGGAGAAAAAAAAAAAATGTTTGTAGTTTAGAAAAAGGCACGAAGCAGAAATAGGATTATTACAAGGCTGTGTAAAGGACAGGAAACATTTCGCTACATTAGAGCCACACCAGATTACCTCCAAATTTTGGGTTTTGGGTTTTTTGGTGCATTGTGTGTCTTTTCATGGTCTTATCAAGAGCTCCAAACCTGGTGATGTGATGTTGCATAATAGCAGAGATAAAGCGAAAAAACACTTGTGGCACAGAGCAAGATTACCTATGTGTTTGGAGCAA
Organism: Conus ventricosus; assembly: GCA_018398815.1. NCBI lineage: Eukaryota > Metazoa > Mollusca > Gastropoda > Neogastropoda > Conidae > Conus > Conus ventricosus. The sequence goes on along the minus strand of CM031597.1, from coordinate 126,169,791 downwards.
CAGCGGAACACCCGGCTTTAACCAACTGTGCTGAGAAAGAGGATATGTTAAGGAAAGGAAGGGAGGGTAGGCTACCTCCGTACACTTGGCTGATACTCTTCCCTGCTGTGAAAGATAAGGGCAGCAGTAGAGGAAAAACGTCTGCCTTCCTCATTACACTGATTTATGGCCTGCTCTGCCATGTGGGAGGGGAGAGGCTAGGACGGTCAGATAAGGAGCGCTACACCAGGCTTACCACTGGAAGTCTGGTGTGCTCCAAATTATGAAGAGCCCTGCGATGCAGTTTTCAAGCAAGGAATGACTATTTTTTGTAAATGTGTGTTTTTATGTTTTCTGTTGAATACTGTTTGATGCTGCTAACAGCACTTATACATTACAACTTGAACTTGAACCATTGTGAGTTATGTGACTATAGAAGTACTCGTGTGACTTCTGCCATTGTTTAAAAACTTCAAGTGGGCATTTCTCAAATCTGCCATTTTGGAGATGAACCGGTGTGCCTCTGAAGTAGCGATTTATTATTGACGAAAGAGAAATAATGCAAGAAAAAATTGCATTTTATAAACAGTTGTATGCCCAGAATACTGAAGCATCGAATGTAGAAGAAGCTGCCGACATTTTTATTCAAAATGCAGAAATAAGACAGTTAGAAGAAAATGACGCAGTAATATGTGAAGGCATAGTGACATTAGAAGAGACAACATCTGCTCTCAAGAAGATGAAAAATGGCTCTGCTCCAGGAAACGATGGCTTAACAACCCAGTTTTACAAGTGTTTTTTTTTTGGTCAAAATAATTATTAGGCAATGTTGTCACTAACTCCTTTATTGAATCCTTTAACAGTTGAAGCCTCTCATTTACACAACGGCAAGGCATTATAACTCTTTTTCACAAAGGTAAAGACCTAGATAGAGATAAACGTAACAACTGGAGACCCATCACTCTTACAAATTCTGATTATAAAATTTTGGCAAAGTACTCTCAGAAAGACTAGGTAAAGTCATCCATAACTTAGTTAACGAAGATCAAGTTGGATACATAAAGGGAAGAAATATAGCAACAACAGTGCTAAGAACCATCGATGATGTCATCAACTATTTAAATAAAACCGGAAAGGCAGGGTACTTATTAGCTATAGATGAAAAAGCCTTTGACTCCATATCAAAAAGTATCTTTTACATGTATTCAAAGTATTGGGATTTGGGACCGATTTCCAAAGATAGGTGCACATTTTAACAAATGGTAACCAAAGCTGTATCAACCATGGAGGCTGGTTGTCTGAGCCATTTAATGTAACTTGCGGAATAAGGCAAGGCTGTCCCTTTTTTTCCGCTTTAGCGTTTGTTTTAGCTGTGGAGCTCTTGGCTGCAAAGATTAGAAAAAGTGAAGTAACAGGTATCCAAGTACCAACAAGGCTCCATGCAAATGAGCAGTATATTAAGAGCAAACACTCGCTGATGATACCAGCCTATTCGTAGATAACAAAAATGGCATGATTTAATCTTTCAATATTCTGAAAGCATTCGAAAGGTTTTCTGGTCTTAAGTTAAATATGAATAAAACCAAAGCTATAAGAATAGGCAGGAGAATAAATGGAAACAATCTGCCTTTCTCTATAGTTGAAAGAATAAAATACTTGGAATTTATTTTGAAAAAGAAAAAATGGCCCAAAACTTTGAAGAAAACTGGAAAGGCAGAGTTGAAACCATAGAAAAATTAATAAAGACCTGGAGCAAACGAGACATGGCAAAATAATAGTAATAAAATCTTTTTTTGGTTTGTCAACTAGTCTTTGTAATGCAGTCAATTGGTATTCCATATGAAGTCTTGCAGAAGATAAATACGATGTTATATAAATTTGTTTGGCAAACGAAACACGGAAATCGGAAAGCATTCGAAAAAGTGAGAAGGAAAGTAATGGAAGCAGACTATAACCCAGTAGGTTTAAAAATGGTAAACGTTATGAAACTGCAAAACTGTATGTATTTGCAATGGGCAGGGAAATTGGTTTCTGCGACAGACGAAAATTGGAGTAAGATTCCAAAGTGGCACTTAAACAAAATAATAAGTAATGATAGCATATTTAAGCTTAACTGTAATGCAACGCAGTTGCAGCAAATTCAACGAATAGACAATGCATTTTGGATAAATATAGTTACCATTTATTTGAATAATAAGAGGAAAAGCGAGATAGAAGAAATAACACCATGTAACGTTTTAGATCAAATGTTATTTTATAATGACTTGATAAAATATAAAGGCAATATATTATATTTTCAATAATGGAAAGAAAAGGGAATAACGTTGGTCAGAGACATTGCGCACATTACTGAAAATAGACTGCTTAATCTCAAGGAAGTGGAGACAGGTTTAGGAGATCGTAATGCAAATACAATTTCTGAGTAGAATGCATTGCGAAACGCTCTCCCATCATCATGGCTGGAGTGGATTTATGAAAACAATATTAATCTTGACAATGTTTATTCTGCTGACTGCGAAGCCCATCTATTTAACACAAAACCAAAAGAGATTTTTAAAAAAGTTGCTGGAGCAAAGGAATTTGAGTAACGTTACTGCAAACGGCAAGGAACTTTGGCGTAGAAAACTCGACTTTGAAGTAGACGAACACATATGGCTAACACCAAGAACATCTACAAAAGAGGTTAGGCTGTATGAACTACAATGGAAAATAAACCACATCATTTACCCGACTAATATTCTTTTGCAAAAAATGAAAGTATCAGAAACTTACAAGTGTGATGACTGTGCAGATGAAATTGATTTTATTGAACATTTCTTTTTCTACTGTCCCCCAGTCAACAAATTTTGGAAAAATATAGAAAAATTGATTTAATCGAGAATCCATAAATCTTTAAAACTGTCGTTAACTGACGTTCTCTTTGGAGTCCACAAAGACGATATCGGTAAACAGGTCACAAAATGGATTAACCACATTATATTAGTGGGGGAAAATGTCCATTAGCATTGCACGTAAAACTAAAAAATTGATGGCATTACAAATGATGTTCGATCAACATATAGAACTGAGAAAGCGTTACATCAATCTATGAATTGCATAAGTAAAAAGTGACAAGAGTTCGGAGACCCGCGTTTATACAACATAGGAACCTGGGGATGTAATTCTCCTGAGAGGAAAAAAAAAAGGAAGAAAAAGAATTTTTTTAAAACCCACTAGGTAACCATCAGTATGCGCTCAGGCACTGGTTTAGTGTTTATCCGTTTGCTTTGCCTATTAGTCCTGTTTGTACATGTATAAACTTGCTCTTAATAACACAGGTCCTTGCTCATATCTATTCATTCCCAGAGCTGTAAGCCTGGCCACCATTGTATACATGTATACACAACGCACACTCACGCATGCACACAAGCACACACATGCACTAGCACGCCCAAGCTCTCTCTCTCTCTCTCTCTCTCTCTCTCTCTCTCTCTCTACACACCCTCCCACACACACCACACACAACACACACACACACACACACACACACACACACACACACACACACACACACACACACACACACACACGCACGCACGCACGCACGCACACACACACACACACACACACACACACACACACACACACACACACACACACACACACACACACACACACACACACACACTTATCATCTCGCTTCTTGGCTTTCCTGATGTCTCCCTTGTAGACCCCCTTTTCGCCATAAGGGCAGCATGTTTGGGGAATAGCCAATTTCCGAGATCTTAGGTGACCCTTGTCTTTGTCTCCTGTGCATGTTTGTCATCTCTCCTAGGGTCGTCCTTGCAGCCCTTTTCGTCTGTATTCTTCAAGGATGATTACCGGGAGTGTTTACAGGTTCGGGAGTCACAGCGACGGGTGCTGAAACTTGAATTCTTTTCTTATAATCCCAACCAGATTTCTCATCCGCCAGACTTCTGAACGTTTGATTTGCATTTCTGAAGCGTCTATTAGCATTTCTTTGTCTTTTTTCCCCTCTGTCTGTCTGTCTGTCTGTCTGTCTGTCTGTCTCGTCTCGTCTGTCTGTCTCTCTCTCTCTTCTCTCTCTCTCTCTCTCTCTCTCTCTCTCTCTCTCTGTGGCAAAACTGGAAAAAAAAAGAGAAATAATGCAGTTTTTTCACGTATGTTGTTCTATTTACATAAGCAGCACATTATCAGAGTGAAAGTGCCAATACACCACACATTAGAACATTAACAAACCCAGACATTTTGTATCAAACGCGAATGCACTTAAATCAGCAAATATGTGTCCATTTGAGAGAACATACAGACATTGCATGGTGTGATGAGACTGGTTGGAAAAGAGAGAAGGAAGGAGGGGGAAAATTTAATTAGTAGTGGAAATTGTTTTGATTTTTTTTTTCGCATTTTTTTCGGCAGATGAAGAGGACAATGTGAAGCACCAAAAATGAAGAGGTGGATTTCAGCCTTAGGAACGAAAAAGTCACCGCCTTTGGTGCTCCATTGATCCGATAACTGATGCCACACAAAAAAAGACTTTTAACGATTTAGCAGTTTAAAATGGAGGGCGGTTCATAGCGAGACTTTCGCTTTTGTTCACGCCTAATGTTCTCTAGTTTAAGTTTCTTCACTCTGTAACGTTGAAAATCAGTGCTGAAGAGATCGACACCTGCCTTAACCCAAAGAAACCCTAACCCTAATCCATGGTGAGGATAAAGCAAGAATGTAAAGGGGCACTGATCTCATGCATGCACATTGCCATCACAAGTCCCAAACAGAAACCACCACCTGAGACCATGATGCTAGTCCTAGCAATGGGGCTGAAAATCTGCAGGACTCACTTCCAACACATCAAAGTTTGAAAGGCACAGGAAGAAGATTATAGGTGCACAGCCAGCAACACACAACACCAGGATCAAACTCATAATCAGTTCAGTTTAGTAGTGTATTTGAAGCCTTTTCATCAAACAGGATATTGGACTGAAGTGAAAAAAATTCAAAGAAACAAACAGAAAACTCCCCTAAATAAAGTTACAATAAAAATAATGCCATTCTTAACTAAACAATAAGTAACTACCTTACTCAGGAAAAATACTATAGCTTGCCTATAAGTATGTGACTGACTAAGAACAGCACCCATTAAAAAGTTGAAAATGTAGGATTGTACAGAATATTGAATATTTTCAACACTGCCATATTCATTGCATACACCCTCCGCATGATACAATGCATGTAGTAATGGGCATCCAAGAAGAATATGCGGAACAAAAATAGAATTGTTACATGCACACAAGACATTTGAAAAATTCATGTTACAAGAATTTAGTCTTAATTTCACTATATTGCGAGCTAGATTTCTGGAACCGAAAGAAACCACATTTTGATAACATGCTAAAAAATTGCATGAACAAATTAATCTTTCTCTTCTTTTTTTTCTCTTTTTTGAGCTGCCACAGACTAGTGGTTAGCATTTGGGAGTCACAAGCAAGAAATCCTAGGCTCGAAATTCCTGGCACTGTAAGGGTGTCCATAGGTAAGGTACTGTAGTCAAATTTTCATAAATTCAACCACGTGCAAATGGGTGCTTGACTAAAAAATTATTATTGGAGGAGGTTAAAATGTTAAAAGGAGAGAACTGGGCCCCACCTCACTATACCAAGCCTTAGACACACAAGAAAAAAGTCATTCACCTTTAACAACCTTGAAAAAAGCAAAATGGGCTTTTTTGTATCTTGGACAACTGGTTCACACATATTGCCATACACTTAAATGTGCAAATGTCATGGAAACATGTAGATGTTCAATTTGGTATTACAGATCATCACTGCCTGCCTGATCCTGCACAACTTCACAGGGCGCAACAACATCGACCTACCACCGGACGACATTGACCTGCCACCAGACGCTCAAGAAGATGACACCCACAGAGGTCCAGAAGTGAATGCTCAAGCTGAAGAGGCTAAACAGGCCAACCCACAGGCGCACGACGCCAATGAAAAAGGCGACGGGCTGCCAGTCAGATAGTTCGACAGAGGTTCATCGAGCGCTATTTTACGGCTGCATAATTTCAGATGTTCCATGGAGAAAACAAACCTCTCTCCAGAAATGAGATTCTTTTCCAGACACTGCTGGCTGGCTGGGAACCAATGATACAGGCCATACTGACCCAAACTGGTCATAGTACAAACATCATACATGACCAATCATTAACTTGATATATGTCATGTGATGTAGCCTTACATGGTGACATGTGACGTTCCGCGCGTACGCCCTTATTTGTTATAAAGCTTTTCCCTAGCTAGGGAAGAGGAAAGGTAAAAGAAAATATATTCTGTATGGCCTGACCAGTGTGATCGGTGTCGCTGGTGGCTATGAAAACAGTTCAGAAGTAAGGCGATTATTGGTTGAATGGACGGACGTTGTCCATTGGTCAAATAACCAAGGGCTGGTAATGCGTAGAGTTAGACGAGTACTCACTGAACGTGTACTCAAAAAGAGCGCAGGAGGGAAAAAATAAGGAATAGGAAGGAGATGGCTTGGGGACACTGACCGGACAGGTTGTTTGAAGAACGAGTTCCACCTGCAATTTACCATTACCGGGTGAGGTATAGACAGATGGGGAGAGAAAAGAGAGAGAGAGTTAAGAAAAGGGAAAAAGGGAAAAAAACTTTATATTTTCTCTGTTTTCTTTTCATTCGGAAAACAAAAGAGTTATTAGTATTGCATTTTATTTTCTTAGCTGTCTTTTTCCCTTTCGGAAAGAATATTGGTGAAAATCTCTTTTGGAAAGATCACATTGTCAATTCTTATTAGTGCTTCTCTTTTGTAAGCCTTTATTGTTTTCTGTTTATACCACATTTAAATTCTTTATTTGTACATACTGTACAGTTGTTGTTTTTTTTAAAACGTATATAACATCACATATCGCCTTATTTTAATCATATTTAGTCATTGTTCTTGTTCGTTTGTGGTAATTATTCATGATGGAAAATTTTGATGAATATGTGCGACAGGAAGAGGGTTTAGGCTTTGAAGGTGATAAATTAGCAAACTATGTTCAACAATGTCTCGATAGGGCAGACGAGAGAGAGAGAGAGAGAGAGAGAGAGAGGAGAGAGAGAGAGAGAGAGAGAGAGAGAGAGAGAGAGAAGAGAGAGAGAGAGAGAAAAACAGAAGACAACTAAGAAGAAAAAAGATAAAGAACGACAAGAAAATCAAAAAGATTAGAGTTTGAAGAGAAAAAACTACAGAAAGAGATGGAAGAAAATAAATAAAAAGATTAGAATTAGAGGGAAAAAAACTACAGACGAGAGAGAGGAGGTTCAAAGAAAACTAGAGATAGAGGATAAGGATAAGGAACGGCAATTTAAACTGAGACAACTTGAATTAGAGACTGATGCGGAAATCAAAAAATTACAGGCATCGAGAGAACCTCCACCTCCTCCATGGTCGGTTCCGCGAGTACATTTCATCCGAAGTCAACATACTTTCCCGAAGTTGCCGCCGTTCGAAGAAAAAAACCAAACGATATTGACGTTTTTTTTTTTCGGTTCGAGAACCACGCTACTTCTTGTGGTTGGCCGAAGGAGAAATGGACGTTGTTTAATCGCGTCACTGTTTAAGGGGAGTGCTTTGGCACTATACCACACACTTGCGGCAAAGGAAGGGTTGACTTGGATCAATTAAAAGAAGAACTCTTAAAGAAGTTTCAGTGCTCAGCTGACCGCTTTCGTGAGCGTTTCCGATCTATTCGTCCTGACAAGGGAGAATCATTTCCGTCTTTTTTTTTCCATAAGAATGAGCCATTGTTTAGACAGATGGATAGAGCTAAACAAAGACGAATTAAAACTTTCAAATCACTGCGAGATTTGCTACTTCGAGAGCAACTTTTTCAAAGCGTCAGCAAAGATTTGGCCACTTTTCTTAAAGAAAGACAGTTCGATAGCGTTGACGAAATGTGTCAGATGGCAGATCAGTATTGTATTGCTCATCCGGATAAAGGTGTTGCCCCCCAAGGAAAATTTGTCCTTTTGAGTCTCACGCGGCATTTCCCATACATTCTGGACAAGCAAACTTTAGAAGAGGAAGAAGCGCTTCATTCCAAGGTCCGCACCCTTTACACGTCTTTTGGCAAATAGACAACGACCTTTCCGTGGTCAAGGCCATGTCGGTTCTGACGATTTCCGTCAGTGCCAGTGCTCACCACGGAAAAGATCTTTTCCTTTCCGAGGGCGTGGTGAAAACAGTCGCGCAGACCCTTTGGTCCAGTTCGAGGACAAGGTCGAGGTTCACAGACTAACAGTAACCAGTTGTCCGCCGACCAAACCATGCATTGCCATTTTTGTGACGGCAAATTTTATTTGAAACGGGACTGTCTTTTCAAAGGAAGTGGAGCAAAGACTGGATTTGTTTCCACTACATGTGAAGAAGGTCTTGTTTTGGCGTCAGATCAGTCCATTGATGGCCTTCTTTTGGAGGATTGTGCCATTAATGGTTTACAAGGTTCTGTTTTTCGAGATACAGGTTGCACCACAGCTGGTGTAAGGAAATCTTTTGTTTACCAGACCAATATCTTGACAGTGTTCCCGAGATGCAGATCGTTTGGTGGGAAATTGAAACTTTTCATTGCAAATTTCCGTTGATACCCCTACTACTCGGGTCACTTACCGCCTGTGTTATTGAGAATCCAGTTTGCGATTTGATTTTGGGAAATTGCCAGTGTCGCGCAGTACGGTGGTGCGAGGATCTTCGTTCCCTGTCTTATCAGTACAAGGTCTTGAGAGCGGGGGTTTTTTAAATGAGTTCAGTTTTTTCAGGGGCCCCATAGCTCTTGAGTAGTTGTGACCTTATTAGGGAAAAAATTCCATTTGAGCTTTGGGTTAAAACCCTCTGCTGATTGGTCGGCCTGCAGTTAAAACCCTTGTGATTCGTTGCCAGACGAAGATGTGGTCTTGGTGTTGCTGTGTTTGGGCAGCTGATCCGGTCGAGGTTTTTCCCTTTTAAAGGTCTTTTGAGGTTTTTTACGATTGGGATTCAGTGAGGTCGCCGCCGTATGTGGACGTATTTCCCCACGCTCTCAACGGCCCCAAATTTGAGCTGGAACTCAGTTGTACGTTGCCTACACGGTAACCGCGACAGGTCTTTTCTTTTTCCCTGACTTTCCCAGTTTATTCGTTAAAAAGCAAGTTTTTTCTCAGAAATCCCCGTTTTTTCGTCAAAGAACTTTCCGGATCACGACAAGAATGGGCCCGTCCGTTTTGGAAATTCTGCTTGGCAGTGGAACGAGTAGCGGGCAGGGCTCGCTCGGAGTCAGACTTTGGCAGTTTGGGGGTTTTTTCCCCCGCCCCAAGGGAGGCACGGATGGAATCCTTGTCCGGGGTATGCGGATGAGGGATACTACGTTACATTTTGCAGTACTAACCCCTGTGTCTCCACAGCGATACAGGTGAGGAAAAGCCCTCTAAAAAACTGTGGTTGCAACATCCCAAATCTCGGCCCAACTTAAAAATCGAGCTTTCATTTTAAAGCTCGGTGCAAACCCGAGATAGACATTAAGAGGGAGAGCTCGCGATGCAGCAAAAAATTGACTCGTTTTGTAACGGGTCGCAGGTTTGTTTTCATAACTGTCCCCTTATCCTCTTGAAAAATGTGTAAAAGTCAGCATTCTTCAGCTAAATCTTTCCCACAAAGAAAAAAAAAACGCAGAAAAAGTTGTGTTCCGTTTTTGAACCCAGATTGCCATGTCCCACAGTGCTCAGCGAATTGTTGTGGAAGTGGGGGAAACGGGACACAAAGAGGGGGACGTCGAAGTAATGAAGACAGCAGACAGACAGCAAAACGGACAAATAACGGATGAAGGATGGCGAACTACTTGGGACAGACGAAAAAGGGTTTTAAAAAAAAACGGTTTTTAAAAGTGGTGTCGAAAATCTTAGCCCCCAAATGAAGCAGTAAGTCCAATAGAAGTCTGTCGAGGGAATGCCCGAGGGCGTCCTCTGCCCGTCAATCCCCCTTCTGTCCCCCCTGGACCGCTCCCCCAGAACGGTCAGCCCCCCCGAAAGTGGGCCTGTCCAGACATGACACCCCGGGAGAGGGAGCAAAAAAGTATCGGGCTGTGACCGTGGGTCGGATGGCTCTTTTGAAGCAGATTTTAGGGACTCTGAGTCAGAGCCACCGGCTGCGGGGGAATGATCAGGTTTGTAATCTGACTACCAACGAAAGGGCCCGGGAAATGTATTATGGACTAGAGTTTAAACATTGTTTATCTGATGAAATTGCCAAAAGTTTAATTTAAAATAAACTGAATTTTCTCTCTATGGATTAAAATTACAATATTTATTAAAAGATTTACAGATGGTCAAAAAACTTATTGGGGAATTTTCGACGGGTCGCCTGTTTTTCGCTCATGTTGTTTTGGGGCAGCGGGCTTTGATGGACGATTTGGTGGGGTGAAACGGTTGTCGGGAAATCTGATTGTGGAGGGGGGGGGGGGGGGGGGGGGGGGGAGTCAAAGCCTTGATTCTTTTCAAGCTGGGGCGTCTGTTTAAATTTCGTGGCTTCTCTAACTTTCTTTTTTAAAGGGCTCTGTAGATAAGATTTGTGAAATGGGGCCCCTTGGTTGAGATGTTCATGTAGGGCGAAGTAGATCGGTTTTGGTGTTCCTTTTAGACGGGAAATGAGTGGTCGTGCGTTCCCCAAAAAACGGGACGTCTTGACCCCTTACCTGGTCACTACACCCCCGTTTGGGGGGGGTCCATTTTGTTTTGACATGGGTCGTTGCTGGCTTGGGGATTTGGGGGTTTGTGGAACACTTTGCTCCTGTTTTTTGGAAGGTTCTGGCTAGACACTGGAATTTCTTTAATGTAAGCGACCCCCACTTTCACAGTGTCCGTATTTGTAGAAAAGGGTAGCGAACTCAGGGTTGTCCCACTCCAGCGGGGTATCCTTTTGCGGAAAGGGCGTTTTGATGTGTTCTTCTTCTTTCAGTTTTTCCCCCTTTGGGAACACGTGCCCCTACAATACAATGGTTTCCCAAATTTTTATGCACCCCAACAAAAAACCCCCCCTCTATATTACCGAAAATTGATTAAATGTTCAATTCTATGGAGTACAAAGATTTTTTTTCTTGGGGATTTTAACTGCCTCTAAAAACAGGATTTTGAATAGGGGGGTCCCCCCCACGACAGTAGAAACCCCAGCTTTCAGATGTTATTAATACATTGATTAACAGGCTTGCGACTTTTCATCCAAAAAAAAAAAGATGCCCGTGGTTTCTTTTAACCCTTTTATTGGGCAGTTAGTTATTGTTTTGTTTCTGAAAAACTTTTGCGTTATTGTACTTTGTGTAAAACATTTTTTTTCCCCATTTACCATAAGGCCCGTTTGTCTTTGAACTAAATGAGAAGATTTCACCCGGGGACCAGGGTACTGGAAAAATCAATAATATTTACTTCAGAATGTTTTGTTTGTACAAAAAGTGAAGATGTTTTTTGTACTTTTCTTTGAAAATAAAGGGTTTTAAAATTATTTAGGAAAGGGGAAAATGTGTAAGGTTGAAATAAAAAAAAGTGTAGAGATTTCGGAAAAAAAATTGGTTGTGAGAAAAGAAATAAAATCTTATATTCAGTCAAGTTAAAGTTTAGAAAAGAGCTCGCCAACGTCCCCAAAACGAAATTTTAAAAAAAAACGCCTTATGACAGTAAAACGAACCTAGAGATTTTGCAGGTTACAAACCCAGAGGCCTAAGTAAGTGCAGATTAAATGGATAGAAGAAGGAGAAAAAAAAAAATTTTTGTAGTTTAAAAAAAGGCCAAAAAAAAGGGGCGGGGGAAAAAAAAAATTTCCCTTTCCCCCCGGGGGGGGTTTTTTTTTTTTTGGGAGGATAAAGGGAAAAGGGAAAAAAAGGGAAAAAAAACCTTTCCGGGCTTCCTTTTTTTAGAAAGCCCCCCCAACCCAAAAGGGGAAAAAAAAAAAACTCCCCAAAATTTTGGGGTTTTGGTTTTTTGGGGGGGGGGCATTGGGGGGTGGTTCCCTTTTTTTCCAAAAATGGTCTTTTCCCAAAAAGGGGCGGGGTTTTTTTTTTTTTTTTCCAAACCCCCCCGGAAAAAAAGGGTTTTTTGGGTTTGATTTTGGGGCCCCCTTTTTCCGGGTTTTTAAAGCCAGGAGATAAAAAGGCGAAAAAAAAAAACCCAAAAAAACCCTTGGGTGGAAAAAACCCCGGGAATTTTTTTTAAAAGCGAAAAAGGTTAAAGAAAAGAGGAATTTAAGGGAAAGGAAAGGAACAACATCTGCTCTCGGTGAAAATGGCTCGCTGGGAAAAACGTTTTTAAAAACCCCTTTAAAATGTTTTTTTTTGGTCAAAATTTTAGGCGGCCCTAACTTTTTAGAACCTTTAAACAGTTGGCCTCCATTAAAAGGCCCCGGCAAAACCTTTTTTCACAAAGGAAAGGATGAAAAGGTTAAAAACCGGAGACCCCCTCATCTTCAAATTTGTTAAAAAAAATTTTGGGCAAAGTTTAAAAAGCTGGTAAAGCACTTTATTATTAAAACGAAGTAAATTTGGTTTATGGGAAAAATATGCAACCCATTTTTAAAAACTATGATTCTCAACTATTTAATAAAAACCCGGAAAAAGGGGGGATTTTGCATAGAAAAAAAATGCAAAAAAAAATTTTTTTACAGTATCAAAGAGGGGGAGGGGGCCGATCAAAAAAGGTGCACTTTTTTAACAAAGGGAAAAAAACCAAAAGCTGACAAAATGGAGGTGGTTGGCGAGCCATTTAAAGGGAAAACTTGCGGAAAAGGCAAGCTGTTTTTTTTTTTCCCTTTAGGTTTTTTTTATTTACTCTTGGCTCTTTAAAAAAGTGAAGTCATTCCAAGCAACAACTCCACAAAGAGCAGTAATTAAACAAAAAACTGGAAAACCCACATTCTTAAAAAATTTGATTTAATTTTAAAATATTCTAAAAGTGAAAGGGTTTTCTTCTTAGTTAAAAATATGAATAAAAAAAAGCTTAAGAAAGGCGGGAATAAAAATGGAAAAAATCTTTTCTTATAGTTGAAAAATAAAATACTTTGGATTTATTTAAAAAGAAAAAAATGGCCAAAAATTTTGAAAAAACTGGGGCGGTTGCCTGAAAATTTAAAAATGGAAAAGGCTGGCTTTTTTTTTTTTTGGGTTTTGTAATGTCTTTGAATTGCAGTAATTGGTATTCCATATGAAAGTTTGGAAAGATAATACGATGGGATAAAAATTTGTTTGGCAAACGAAACAGGGAAATGGGGGAAAATTAAAAAAAAAGTGAGGAAGGAAATAAATGGAACAACTTCCAGTAGGTTTAAAAATTGGAAATTTGAAAGAAAATTATGATTTGAATGGGGGGAAATTGGGGGAAAAAAAAAAATTGGAAAAATTAAAAGGGATTAAACAAAAAAAAAAAGAAATAACTTTTGTTTGTAACAGCGTTGAAAATTCAAATGGAAAAAGATTTTTGGAAAAAATAATTTAAAATTTTTTTTGAAAAAAGGAAAAGCAATAGAAGAAAAATAAAACAGAACTTTTAAAAAAATTTTTATTTTAAAATGGACTTTAAAAAAAAAATTAATTTTTTTCATAGGAAAGAAAAGGGAAAACTTGGAGAGAAAAATTGGACTTAAAAAAAATAGATGCTTATTTAAGAAGGGGAGGAACGGTTTTTGGGAATTTTCAAATGAAATTAAATTTTGGTAGAATATCGAAACCTTTTATATATGGGGGAGTGGAATAAAACATTAATTTTGACAATGTTTTTTTGCTGGAAGGGAAATTATTTAAACAAAAAAAAAATTTTTAAAAAAATTTGGGTGGAGAAAAGGAATTTGGAAAACGTTTCAAAGGAGGACTTGGGGAAAAATCATTTAAAGTGACGCATTGGGCAAACGCTCTCAAAAATTGGCTGATGATAAATGAAAATAAACAATTTTACCCGATTTAAATTTTTCCCAAAAAAAAAAAGTTTTTAAAAAAAGTTGGGGCGGAGAAAAAAATTTTGTTTTATTGAACATTTCTTTTTTTGTAGTAACAAATTTTGGAAAAAAATAAAAAAATTGTTTATAATCCATAACTTTAAAAACTTCGTAATATTTCTTTTCAAAAAAGATATCGGAAAACAGGAAAAATGGATTTTCCAATTATTTTAGGGGGGGGAAAATTCCCCATTTTCCGTCCCTAAAAAATTTGGAAAAAAAATGATTATCAATTAAATTTTAAAAGCGTTACCTCTTGAATTCAAAGTAAAAAGTAAAAAAGGTTAACCCCCTTTTTAAAATGGGTGGGGAGTAATTCTTGAGAAAAAAAAAAGAGAAAAAAAATTTTTTTTAAACCCATATAAACTAGAGCGTCGGGAAAGGGTTTATGAAATTTTTTTTCCTAAGTTTTTTGACAGATTAAACGCTTTAAATACACAGGCCTTTGATTTAATTCCCGAGCGAAAAAAGGGAAAATTTTAAAAAACCCAACCCCCCACGAACCAAATCCCTTTGACGTTTCTTTTCCTTCTTTCCTTTTCTTTTCTTTCTTCTCTTCCCCCTTTCTCACCCCCAACCAAACCCCACCAAACAACACAAACCACCCCAAAACCACACCAACAACACATCCCAAAAACCCAACCCCCCCCTCCTCCCCTCCCCCACCTCCCCTCCCCCTCCCCCTCCCCCCAACACACACACCCACACACACACCACCACCACACACACCACCCCACCACACACCACACCCCGCACCCCAGCCGCACGCACCAAAAACAACAACACACAAACCACACACACACACACCCCAACCCACACACCACACACCAACTTATATCTCGCTTTTTGGCTTTCCTGAGTCCCCTTGAGCCCCCTTTTCCCCATAAGGGAGCTGTTTGGGGAATACCCAAATTTTTCCGGTCTTAGGTGCCCCTTGTCTTTGTCTCTGTGCTTTGTTTTCATCTCCCCTTGGGTGTCCTTGCACCCCCTTTTCGTCTGTATTCTTCGGTGATTCCGGGAGGGTTTTTACAGGTTGGGGGTTCACAGGACGGGTGCTGAAACTTGAATTTTTTTCTTTAACCCCAACAGTTTTCTCATCCGCCAGATTCTGAACGTTGTTTTGCATTTCTAAAGGTTATTAGATTCTTTGTTTTTTTTCCCCTCTGCTGTCTGTCTGGTTGTCTGTCTGTCTGTCTTTTCTTCTTCTCTCTCTCCCTCTCTCTCTCTCTCTCCTCCTTCTTTCCCCTGGAAAAAAAAAAGAATTGAGTTTTTTCATATTTTGTTTTTTACATAAGCGACTTTACAGATTTGGAAAGTGCCAATCCACCCCACTTTTAGAACATTAACAAACCCAAAAAAATTTTTGTATCAAACGCAAATGCATTAAATCGAAAATATGTGTCCATTTGAGAGAAATAAGACATTGCATGGTGTGATGAGATGGTTGGAAAGAGAGAAGGGGAGGGGGGGAAAAAATTTAATTAGTAGGGAATTGTTTTGATTTTTTTTTTGCATTTTTTTCGGCAAATGAAGGGACAATGTGAACACAAAAATGGAGGTGGATTTTAGCCTTAGGAACGAAAAAATCACGCCTTTGGTGCTCCATTGATCCGAAAATGTTGCCCCACAAAAAAAAAAAACTTTTAACGATTTTGCAGTTTAAAATGGAGGGCGGTTTCATGCGGACTTTTGCTTTTGTTCACCAAGTTCTTGTTTAGTTTCTTCCTCTGTAACGTTTAAAATCGGCTGAAGGATCGACACCTGCCTTAACCCAAAAAAACCTAACCCAATCCTGGGAGGATAAGGAAGAATGAAAGGGGATGATCTCATGCATGCACATTCTCCGTCCCCAACGAAAACCCCCCCTGAGACCCTGATGCTAGTCCTGCAAGGGGCTGAAAATCTGCGGGTACTTCCAACACATCAAAGTTTTAAAGGACAGGAAAAAGATTATAGGTGCCAGCCGCAACACAAAACACCAGGATAAAATCTAATCAGTTCGTTTAGTAGTGTTTTGAAGCCTTTTATCAAACAGGTATTGGACTGAAGTGAAAAAAAAATTTAAAGAAACAAACAGAAAATCCCTAAATAAAGGTTCAATAAAAAAATGCCATTTTTTAACTAAAAAAAAAGAACTCCTTCAGGAAAAAAACTAAGTTTCCCTTAAGTATGTGATGACTAAAAACAGCCCCCTTAAAAAGTTTTAAAAAAGTGGGTTGTACAGATTTGAATTTTCAACATGCCTATTCTTGCAACACCTCCGATGATACAATGCATGAGTAAGGGCACCAAAAAGAATAGCGGAACAAAAAATTTGAATTGTTACTGCACACAAAACATTTTTAAAAATTCATGTTCAGAATTTAGTCTTAATTTTACTTATTGCGAGCTAGATTTTGGAACCGAAGAAGCCCCATTTTGATAACAGCATAAAAATTGCAGAACAAATTAATCTTTCTCTTTTTTTTTTCCTTTTTTTTTCTGCCCAGCTGTGGGTTGCATTTGGGAGTCAAAGCAAGAAATCCAGGTCGAAAAACCGGGGACTGTAAGGGTGTCCTAGTAAAGGGACTGTGTCAAATTTTCATAAATTTTAACCCGTGCAAAGGGTGTTTACTAAAAATTTTATTTGGGGGAGGTTAAATGTTAAAGGAGGAATGGGCCCCCCCCCCTTACCAAGCTTGAACCAAGAAAAAAAGTCTTTTCCCCTTTTAAAAACCTTGAAAAAAGCAAAATGGGCTTTTTTGTATCTTGGAAAATGGGTTCCACTATTGCCATACATTAAAAGTGAATGTCTGGGAAAAAGAGTGTTCAATTTGGTATTACAGATCATCACTGCCTGCCTGATCCTGCAAACTTCCAGGGCGCAACAAAAATCGACCTACCACGGGCGAAATTTTGCCACCAGGGCGTCAAGAAAATGACACCCCCAGAGGCCCGAAAATGAATGTCAAGTGAAGAGGCTAAACAGGCCCCAAACCCACGGCGCCGAGCCAATGAAAAAAGGGGACGGGGTGCCGTCGATGTTCGACAGGGTTTTCCCAGGCTATTTTTCGGTGCATAATTTTAGTGTTCCCTGGAGAAAAAAAACCTCTCTCCAGAAAAGAGATTCTTTCCCGACATGCTGGCTGGCGGGGAACCCAAAGTCGGCCATACTGACCCCAAAATGGTATAGTACAACATATACATGACCCAAACATTAACTTGTATATGTCTGTGATTAGCCTTACATGGTGACTGTGACGTTTCCCCCGGGGACGCCCTTATTGTTTAAAGCTTTTTCCCCGCTAGGGAAGAGGAAGGTAAAAGAAAAAAAATTTGAGGCCCGACCAGTGTGATCGGGCGTGGTGGGTATGAAAACAGTTCAGAAAATAAGGCGATTTTTGGTTTAAGGAGGCGTTGCCATTGGTCATAACAAGGGTGGGAATGCGTAGAGTTAGACGAGTATCATGAAAGTTTTACTCAAAGAGGCAGGAGGGAAAAAAAAAGGAAAAGGAGGGATGGCTTGGGGACATGCCGGGAAAGGGTTTTTTGAAGAACGATTCCCCCTGCAATTCTTACCGGGGAGGGATAGACGGTGGGGGGGAAAAGAGAGAGAGTTAAAAAAGGGGAAAAAAAGGGAAAAAAACTTTTATTTTCTTGTTTTCTTTTCATTTGGAAAAAAGAGTTATTGTATTGCATTTTTTTTTGTGTCTTTTTCCCCTTTCGGAAAGATATTGGTGAAAAACTCTTTTGGAAAGATCCATTTTCCCAATTTTATTGTGCTTCTTTTTGTAGCCCTTTTTTGTTTTGTTTATACCACATTTAAATTCTTTATTTGTACATACTGTAAGTTGTTGTTTTTTTTAAAAAAGTTATAACATACATATCGCCCTTTTTTTATCATTTTTGTCATTGTTTCTTGGGTTGTTTGTGGTAAAATTATGAGGAAAAAATTTTTTGAATATGTGCGACAGGAAGGGGTTTAGGGTTTGAGGTGATAAATTACAACTATGTTTTTAAAAATGTCTCGATAGGGCAACAGAGAGAAGAGAAGGAGAGAGAGAGGAGGAGAGGAGAGAGAGAGGGGGAGAGAGAGAAAGAGGAGAGGAGGAAAAAAGAGAAAAAAGAAAAAAGATAAAGAACGCAAAATCTAAAAAAAAAATTGAGTTTAAAGAGAAAAAACTAAGAAAAAGGTGGAAAAAAAATAAAAAAAATTAGAATTTGGGAAAAAAAACTACCGACAGAGAGAGAGGGGTTCAAAAAACTAGAGATAAGGATAAAGGGTAAGGAACGGCAAATTTTAAAATGAGACAATTGAATTAGGACTGTGCGGGGGAAAACAAAAAATTCAGGCCCCTTGAGAGAACCCCCACCTCCTCCCCTGGTCGGTTCCGCGATTTAAATTTTATCCGAAGTCAACAACATTCGAAGTTGCCGCCGTTGAAGAAAAAAAAGACGATATTGCGTTTTTTTTTCGGTTCGAGTAACCCCGCTACTTCTTGTGGTTGGCCGAAGGAGAAATGGCGTTGTTTAAGCGTACTGTTTTAAAGGGGGGTGCTTTGGCACTATCCACCACTTGCGGCAAAGGAAGGGGTTTCTTGGGGTCAAAATTTAAAAAAAGAAATTTAAGAGTTTTCAAATGTCGCTGACCCCTTTCGTGAGCGTTTCCGTCTATTCGTCCGCAAGGGAGAATCATTTTTCCCTCTTTTTTTTTCCCTAAGAATGAGCCCTTGTTTAGACAGAGGAAGAGCTAACAAAACGAATTAAAATTTCAAATCCCCTGCGAGATTTTACTTGAGAGCAAACTTTTTCAAAGCGTCAGCAAAGATTTGGCCATTTCTTAAAGAAAAACGTTCGATGCGTTGACGAAATGTGTCAAAGGGATCGTATTTTTGCTCATCCGGATAAAGGTGTTGCCCGCAAGGGAAAAAAATTTTTCTTTTTTGGGCTCACGCGGCATTTCGATACTTCTGGACAAGCAAATTTTGAAGGGAAGAAGCGCTTCATTCCAAGGTCCGCACTCTTAAGTTTTTTGGGAAAAAACAACGACCTTTCGTGGTCAAGGCCATGCGGTTTGAGATTTCCGTCCCCGTGCCCGGCTCACCCCCCGGAAAGATTTTTCCTTTCCGGGGCTGGTGAAAACAGTCGCGCAGACCTTTGGTCCAGTTCGTGGAAAGGTCGGGTTCACAGACTAAAAGTAACCCCTTGTCCGCCGACCCAAAACCCGCATTGCCTTTTTTTGCGGCAAATTTTATTGAAAAGGGACTGTCTTTTTAAAAGGAAATGGAGCCCGTGGGTTTGTTTCCACTACATGTGAAGAGGTCTTTTTTTTGGGGTCAATCAGTCCCTTGATGGCCTTTTTTTGGAGGGTTGTGCCATTAAGGTTTAAAGGTTCGTTTTTTGAGATAAAAGGGTTTCACCCCCCTGGTGAAGGAAATCTTTTGTTTACCAGCCAATATTTGCGTGTTCAGGAGCGTCGTTTGGGGGGAAAATTTAAACTTTTCATTTCAAAGATTTCCTTGATACATACTACTCCCGGGGCACTTACCGCCTGTGTTATTGAGAATCCCGTTTGCGATTTGATTTTGGGAAATTGCCAGGTGTCGCGATACTGGTGGTGCCCGGGGGATCTTTCCCTTCCCTGTCTTATCAGTACAAAGGTCAAAAGTTGTAGAGCGGGGGGAAAAACCAACAAGCTCAGGTTTAAAACTAGTGAATGAAAATTACACAGACATTTTTAAAATATGCGAGAAACGACGAGACATTGCGACAGTACTGTTAGCAACGGAGTGCTCTGGACCAAGGCAGGCCCCCGTCTTTTCTGGGCTCTGACAACCCCTAAGGATGTACCGAAAAAGCAAAAAGTTGTGGTTCCCAAACCCTGGGGAAACGGGATTTAAAACGGCCAGATGATTTTTCGCAGGTCATTGTGTATACCGAAAAAGTTAAAAAAAAGTTCGGATTAGTTTTTGGGCCCCCCCCCCCCCCCCCGGTCCAAGAGAAGTCAACGTATTGTCGCTCTTGTGAATTTGCCAAAAAAACAATCAAAAGGTCGCGTCCCCCCTGTGCACCTTTTCACAAAATGCCCCAATTTCGGGGTTCCCTTTCGGAAGGGGCCTTGACCCGTTTGGGACTTTCCCACCGTGCCCGGGAAATCGGTTTTTTCCTGCTTTGGTGGACATGGGGACAAAAAAATGGGTCTGTATCTGCCCCTGAGGGACTCTCTCTATTTTTTTCAGAGTAGGATTCCGAGGAAATTTGTAGATTCCAGGACACGTTCTTTTAGACCTATGAAGGAAAATACAGATGCTGTCAATCTCTTTGTTTAAAACCCCGCCATACCATCCCCCGTCCATGGAATGGTTTAAAGATTTAAGGGACATTAAGTCCTTTGAGAAAAGTCACAATGTAGGGCCCCCGATGGGATCGTTTTATACCCGCATTTGCCTTGAAAGGGAATGCGAAAGAACTTTGGGGTTTTTGCTTTTGAACTGCTTTTTTGGCACTCACCCGGGGGGCCTTTTGGGTTGTTAGTCACACAGGGGACGAACAAGACGGGGCCACCCGAAGACAAGAAAATTTCCAAAACGTCTTGACTGCTTCCGAAAAAAGACGCTTGAACTTGCCCCAAAAGTCAGCTGACAGGAAAATGATTGTATAAAGGCTTTGCGACAGAAAAGCAAAGGCCGTTCATTCAGTGAGGTGACAAGGATTTGTCCTGCTGACAGACGAGCAAACAAAATGTGTCATGTGGAAAGGTCCTTTTGAGTTATTGAAAAACTTTTTGGAGTGAAGTGAAAATGAAAAATGAAAGGGTGTTTAGTAAACTGCTAAAAAGATTTGAACGTACAAAAGTTTAAAAGGCTTGAAAGTGTCCCGTGGGTTAAAAAATTTTTGGCTGTTCAAAATCATTGATTTTATTTTGAATGTGGGCACACAAAAAGGGCCCCGAGCAAAGACTGTACAAACAACAAAAGTGGGATTTTTAACATCTACCCGTATGTGTGCTGTCCCCCCGCCCCACTTTTTGTAAGGGAGAAAAAATTATTGATGTTGTTGTGTGTGATGTCTGCTTTGATTTAGAAAGAACCAAATTGGGGGGTATTTTTTAAGGACTTTAGGTGTTCTGATGATACCCCAGGGAGTGACAGCAATTGAACCCTATATTCACTTGGTCGGAAAACCCCCGTCCGAGTCAAAAAATACCCCCCCCATTTTCGAAAAAAAAAGGTTGTCGAAAGAGAAATTCAGGGTTTTGCTCGGGTTTGAAAGTTACTAACCCTCCTCGTCACCTAAGTCACCAGTTGTATTGGTGGACAAACTGATGGCTCGGTTGGTTTTGATCGGTATAGGAGGTTAAACAAATCACTGTGTTTGATGCAGAACCCGTCCCGCTTGAGGAAATTCTCTGTCAATGTAGAAGGAAAAGATTTTTTCAAAATAGATTTGATAAAGGATATTTGGAAATCCCCATGGCTGAAGCGACAAGGGAAAAAAAAAGCTTTTCAGACCCTTTTGGTTGTTTCAATGGGCGAAAAGGGATTTGGGTTTTCAAAACGCCAAAGCTTCTTTTTCCGAATGTTTCGCGCCTAACATTTATGAGTGTGGGCAGTAGTTTTTTTTATGGGCATTTTTCTTGTGTAAGTCATGGGAAGACTTCGGAAAATTGAGGGCTGTTTTTTTTAAATCCGGAATTTTGGTTGGCGCTAGAGCAAAAATTGTGTGGATTTAAGACTCTTGAGTTTTTTTGGGCATTTAAATTTTTGTTGGGAAAATGAACCAGAGGAAAAGAAAGTAAAAAGATCTTTGGCTTTAAGGACCTAGTACAAAGAAAAAAGATTAGACACTCATTGGATTTTTGTCCTATTAAGAAGATATTCCGACTTTGCGCTTTGACAGCCCCCTTTTAGTGACTTAACAAAGGAACAAAAAAAAAAAAGTATGTCGGTAGATGAGTGCCGAAAGTCAGGAATGTGTT
This sequence comes from Conus ventricosus, assembly GCA_018398815.1. NCBI lineage: Eukaryota > Metazoa > Mollusca > Gastropoda > Neogastropoda > Conidae > Conus > Conus ventricosus. Next base: position 126,147,851 of record CM031597.1, on the reverse strand, counting down.
CAAGATGTCCCCAATTATTCCCCGTGCTGTGTTGCCTCTCTTTCAGAGGGTTTTGTTTTGAGAACTGATTTCCGCTTAAAGTCCTGGGAGCTGTAGTTTTTCAGGAAAGAATGGATTTTTAGCCCCGTGCAAAATTGAAGTAAAAGTTTTTAAACAAAGTCAAATACTCAACAATGAGAGGGAGGTCTTGATTTTTTGGGTTGTGGAAATTTGCCGATTCCTGATGAAAGCGTTTGGTTTCAAACCAAAACAGGCCCCTTGAGTTTTTGCAATGTCCAAAAACAAAAAAAAAAGGTGTTAGATGGGCTTTGTCATTGCAGGAGTTCAAGTTTGACATTGAGCCATTACCTGGCACTCAGAATGTCATGGCAGACTTTCTGTCTCGTGCGTGAGTGCACAGTATCCTTCGTGCTGTTGTAACTGCTGTTTGTTTTCATTGTGCACAAACTTTATTATTCTGCTGTTTGTTTTCATTGCGGAAAGACTTTATTGATATTTTGGCAGGGTTACGTCTGCTAACGTCAATCTGAATTGATAAATAGTTGTGACTGATCTTTCTCCAAAAGTGCATATGTATTGGCATTGATGGCTCATTGTAGGATGCTATTTTGTGAATGTGTGCAGAATACTTCATTTGATGTCTTGCAAGTTGTTTTTTCACGTCAGTCCATTATGAAGAATGAAAAAAAAGTGTTTAACTTTCGAGTGGATGCTATATTGTATATTCTGCTTGAAGGAAGACTTTTCACTTTGCGAATTTTTCTCATCAAGTGAGTCATGAGAAAATTCTCATTTTATGAGGATTTTGGGACATATGTTTATGTGAAAACAGGCAAGAAAAACTATGTTTTACATTTTGGTATATATAAACAAGATTGGCATTTGGAATGATTAGTATCATTATGTGTTCTTCGTTACATGTGACTTGTGATTTGTGGTGATGGAGTATGCATTTGTTTTTAAAACACTAAACAAAACTGATTGTATATTTTTTTTCTTTTCTCTCAAACTAAGATTTTGGAACGTGATTTTGGATCGTTATGATGTTCATAAAGGTTAGTTCTATGCATTGATGGAAATTCTTGGAAGAGGGAAAATTGATGATTGATGGCTGAAGTTGTATATTAACTAGATATGTATGTGTATTAAAAAAAAACAATTCTTGGCGAAAGTTTTTTTTTTTCACCCCGGGATGGGGGGTGTCATGTGATGTAGCCTCACATGGTGACATGTGACGTTCCGTCGCGTACGCCCTTATTTGTTTATAAAGCATTTCCCTAGGTAGGGAAGAGGAAAGGTAAAAGAAAATATAATCTGTATATCCTGACCAGTGTGATCGGTGTCGCTGGTGGCTATGAAAACAGTTCAGAAGTAGGGCGATTATTGGTTGAATGGACGGACGTTGTTCATTGGTCAAATAACCAAGGGCGGGTAATGCGTTAGAGTTTAGACGAGTACTCACTGAACGTGTATTCAAAAAGAGCGCAGGAAGGAAAATAAGGAATAGGAAGGAGATGGCCTGGGGACACTGACCGGACAGGTTGTTTGAAGAACGAGTTCCACCTGCAATTTACCATTACCGGGTGAGGTATAGACAGATGGAGAGAGAAAAGAGAGAGAGTTAAGAAAAGAGAAAATAATTTATCATTATGCAGATTTTGAAATAGATTACTTACACGGACTTCATTCGTGTTTCAGCCCTTCCCGGTGCTATGGCAGTACGGTAGTGGTTAAAAGGCAACTGTGGCAGTTGTGTGACAACAGTGCTGTGGCAGCACCTAAGTGCGAAGAGGTCGACGACTGCCGGAGTCGTGAGAAGATTTAAAGAATCTGTCATGTTGTCCCACAATGAATGTTAAATATCCCCCCTTAGTTTGGAACTCACTTGAAATTCCTATATTTTAAGCAATCTTTTGATTCTTCTTTGAAAATATAGACATTGTGTCTCCAGTGAGAAGGAGAAACCGTTTAAACGATATATGTATGTACTGCGATGTATAATGAGATGAAATTTGGTCCCAGCTAGTGGATCTGTGGAATGTCTGTACCTCCACTGGAGTGGAGGGACATAAGATTGGAAGTTTTGAAGAGTTGATTATTGTTTAGTAAATTATTCCCCGGAGAGGAGGGGGAGAAGAAGAGTTATTGTAGTGCTCCTTCTGGTTGTTTGGAGAGATTGCGTGTGCACAGAGTGAATGCTGGGCTGAGTGCGGGCATGTATTTATGCGCAGTGTGACAACATAATACTGTATTATGTCATTTCCAGAAATGAGATTCTTTTCCGCACAGTCTTATTTCTCAGTTGATATCAATTCATGCATTGCTTGTTAGCAAAACTATCCCTATGAAAACTACATAGACTTTTACCAAAGCAGGTGTGGTCTGACCTGTTGTACAGTGCCTCCCTGTGAATAAGATAACAGAATGTTGAAATAGTCATGCCTGTGATAAATGGTTTCACATTTTCACTGACAGTGGCAACACGTGTGTAAACACAATGGTTACATGACTATATTTTTAGCATAATAACTAACTTCCAAGGGGAAGAACATTTTTCAACAGCTAGAAACAATGGAACACTGGACGAAACAATAAGTATACAGGTAGATGAGGGAACAAGAAATTAGATGTAATCCATAGCTGCTGAAGAACAAGAACAAAAAACAACTAAGAATTCTGTCAAACCACGTCAAGAATTACTCGCATAAAACTTTCTGTGAAGCATTACTTGAGAACTAATCGTGTCACAACTCTCTCTAAAAATAATGGGAGGAGGGGCAATCTTACAGTTGTGCAAATCATGAAATCGAGCGTTACTCTAACCAAGCTCTCATTGTAGTTTTAGTATTTCTAATTTTTCTCTCTCAATTCGGAGATTGTTCAGAGCAGTTGCACTCTTATAAAACTCTCTCCTACATTTGTCAGTTTTCACCTGGCTGTCACTTAGCTGTTGTAAGCCAGCATCACACTTCATTAGCTTCTCTGATGCCGCCGATCTTTTTTCACATCACGGGTAGTCGGTGTCATGGCTATGCCTGAAATAAGAAGACAATATTTTGCTTTTCTAGTGATGTTTGTGCTAACATAAACAGTACAGATACAGCAGAGCTGTCGTGTTTATATTTGAGATCAGATTGTGAGCATTTATGTGGGATGGCTGGAATGAAGAGTAACCACTTCGACAATTTCTGAAAGTTTGATGGGAGGGGTGCTTTCAGATAGCGATTGCTGGAATGAGAAGCGTTTGGAATGTATTACCAGTGAATTCAATGATTCTCTATCAGCATGATTATTGATTCATAGTACTGGCGTGTGTGAGTTTAGATACCTTGTACTTGACCTACTCTTTTGTGTTTGTGCATTTTTAATTTCATATGTGCTGTGTTGATAAATAAACATGTATCCACTGTTCTAAAACAGTAGTTTGTGCCTCTTCTTTTCATTGAACGCTGTACCAATGCATTTACATTCTGACTTTGTATCAGTGGATAAGATTCAGGAATTAACTGCATGAAAGGCAGAATTGAGAATGAAGAATGACATTAAGAGTGTGCCACTGCAGATATTCTTTCAGACAAAAGTCTTTTTCTCTTCTACATACACAGGCTATTAAAAAAAACAAAAATAGTATTATCTCCGGTGATCATCCCAGTAGGGTGGATATGTGTCAGAGTTGTTTTTGGTTTCTTTTATGTCTTCTTTTTATTTTTGCCCCTATTGCTGCTACAAAACCATGATCCAATATGTAGCACCAAAGATCATGCGACGTATTTCAAAATGCAGTAATGGATGATGATGATGATGATGATGATGATGATGATGATGATGATGATGATGATGATGATACTGATTTAGGTGCTATGGAGTTCAATTTCAGTATGGGACTCTGTGACAGGGCTCATTGTTTTGCTTTTCTTCATAATACATCAAAGACGGTATTATATTCGGCCATCAAGCAGGCACTCGCAGTGTTGTTCATGAAAGTGAAGACCATGGTAGGCAGAAAATAGCGAAAATAGTCAATGAGACAACAGAGAATGTGATAGTGAAGTGAAACCTCATGAAAACATACTGGACACATGTGGTTTTAAAGCTAAGGTTTCCTTAAGTCAATTAGCAGTTCCCAACAGCATAACAAAGTCTTTCAAAGAAATGGATTATTTTCTGGTAAAGGTTTTTATGACTGCATGTTATATCCTACAACTATGAAGGTATTTTCTTCCCTGCCTTCCTTGCACCTGAAGCTAGTGTGGACACAGAGCTGGCCGCCTCCAAATCCAAGATCATTTCATCCATTAAAAGAAAAACCGCTATAAATTATGTAATAAAGGTGACAGATCCCACGGACATTTTATCAAATCAATAGGTTGAGTTTTTGCCCCCCCCCCCCCCCCCCCCAAAAAAAAAAAAGTCCATAAATGTGGAAAATGTGAATTAAAAGCGTATGTGAACTGTCAGAAATTGTCCTTATTCTCTAACTTTGTTTCTCACATTACATTTTTTCAATTGTTGTTTGGACTCACTTGAAGTTTGCCTTTATAAAGTTGCATGTAAAAAGTTCCACAGCTTTTACATTGTGCACACTATTTCCATGTCCAAATATCTAGCATTATTCAGAAATATTTTATTGATGTCGGGTTTTGGTTTCAAGATTTAACCATTTTTGTCTCTTAGTCCAAATTTTCTTGGTCAATTTTTGAGAAATTTTTTTTTTACAGATATTTGCAAAACATTATGTGTAAAAAAGGGGACGGAGGTATGTTTGCTGAAAAATATATAAACCTCAGACCATACCTGTCACACAGTCTCAAAATGTAAAAGGGATCTCCTTAGCAACATTGATTGAATGCAAGGGAACAGTAGTCTCATGGCTAGTGCTCTCTCTCTCTCTCTCTTCTCTCTCTTCTCTCTCTCTCTCTCTCTCTCTCTCTCTCTCTCTCTCTCTGTCTCTCTCTCTCTCTCTCAAATTACTAGGCTTTAGGCATCATGACACAACTGAGCCAATGAACTCAATGTGCACATGCCTTCCTGGGAGAGGTTGGCATTAGCCGAGGCTGGTCGGAGGGGCTGCTACTTGCCATGAGCACCTCACATGGATCAGATCCTGTCAAATTGATAATGCTCATTTGTTTCAGATTTGTTATTGAACATTTTTCTAAAGACTGCTAAATCAAGAAGTGCATTAAAAGAAATTTTAATACAGTGCATGTGAACGAATACATGAAAAGACTACAGTTCTCCCACTATGATGAAAGGTTCAGGGAAGAGGTGTGGAGATCGGCACTGAATGCGTACAACTCTTAAAAGAGAAAGATAGGAATGGAGAGAACGTATAAACACCGATTCTGACCCATTTGCAAATCCACCACGTTTTTGGGGGGCGAAAGGGGCCTAAAAGCCCCCTTTTTCTTGTTTCTCTGCAAAACCCAAAAATTTAACGCCCCTTCAAAAAAACAATTTTGGTGTGGGGTTTTACTTTTTTCAATACAAAATTTACAAAACTTTTCAGATTTCGTTTTGTTTTAATCGGTTTTTTTCCTGGTCATTTTTTAATTTCTATTTTCGGGGCAACATTTTTAAAAATGGGCTTTTCTTTCTTGTAAAATAAAACTCCCAGTTTTTAAACTGTTCTCAAGTTTTTTAAAACCGATTTTTTTTTCCGGGCCAAAAATCCACATGGGGTTTCCCGCTTCCCTTTCCCGCTGAAAGTAGTTTCTCAAAAGTTTTTCCCTTTTTTTAAACCTAGGGCTCTTTTGCCGACGGGCCTTTTTAAAATAAAAGGGTCTGCGTTCCTTCAAACGGTTTTTAAAAAACTTTTCCCAAACACTAAACTCAGTTTTATTGGGGGGAATTTAAACAAAATTTTTTAAGTCTTTCATCTTTTCCTTTAAAAAACCTTTTTTTATGTTTAGTTTTGGTTCCTTTTAAATTGTTGGGCAAAAAAAACCCAATATGATTAAAATTTTTAACGATAAACTGTTTGAAACCAGGTCGGGGAAAAATATTTTTTTTTTTCCCCAAAACCCATCGGGCCCAAAAATTTCAATGAGCATGAGGATTTTTTTGTCGAAAGTTTAACTGCTCCATTTTTAAAACAGGGGTTAAAAATTCAAATTTCAGTTATTTTTTTTTTATTTACTCTCCGTAAAAAACTTGTTCGGGAAAAAAAAAAACCCTATGGGGCCCTTTAAATGTTTTTGATTAACCCAAATTTAGCCCCTGTAAGTTTTTTCCCTTTTTAAGTAAAACAGTGTTTTTTGTTGCTTTGGGGGTTTTGCTTAATTTTCCCCCCCATTGGGAATTTAAGGGCGACAACAACTTTAAAGACTTTTAAGCCCAAAGGTTTTGCCAGCAAATTTTAATTTCCTTTTATAAAAGGTCATCCAACGCCCCCAACCCCATCCCTCTCCACCTTTAAAGACAAAATTTCAAAAATCATTGGAAGTGTCCCCATTTTTCTGCTTGGAAAGAACTGAAATTTTTTGTAGAAGTTTTTTTTTAAAAAAATTGTTTTTTTTTCTTGGGGAGGTATGTTTTTTCCCATACGGCTTTTTTTTAAATTTTCTTTTAGATATTATCGTCCGGTAAAAAGATTTCCATGAAAAGGGCCAGGGTAAATTGCTTTTCTGAACTTTTTTGGCGGTAAAAAAATTGAAAAGGGTTTAAATTCAAATTTTATTTCCCATTCAAAATTTTGGGTTTTAAGTGCCATTTGGGGCCCAGGTTTTCGAACTATTTTTTTTTCCAAAATGGCCAACTTTTTTTGCTTCTAGATTGCGTTGTTGTTCTATTTTAGGAAACTTTTTGTTGTCGTAAACCCTTTCTTTGCGTTTAAAATTCCCCAAACTTTGGGTGTACTCAAAACCATACAAAGTGCCTATCCCCACCTTTTCTTTTTAAAAGTCCGCAACGTCTGCAAGGTCTTTTAACTCAAAGGGTTTATACCCTAACGGGGCTAATGTAACTCCGGGTTTTTCCCGGCCCACGCCCATTTTTTTTTTGTACGTTTTATTTTTTTTTCCCCAAAAAATGGGCGGGTTTAACCTTTTCCGACTTTCCCGGGTTTTGTCTTTGTTTTTTTTATTAAATGACCCGGGCCCTCCCACAAACTAATCTTTTTAAAACTGTAAATTAAAGGGAAATTTGTAAAAATTTCATAATCGAAATATCCCTTTTTCCTGAGGGAAGAGCTTTTAAAAAAACGGGTTGAGGGCCCTTTCCATCTTTTAAGTTTAAATTCATGTTTCACCCTCACCCAAATTTTAAACCCTTGGGAAAAATAAATGTAATGCAAGCAGGGGTTTTTCCACCCCTAATAAGTTTTTTGTTTGGCCCATTTTCAAAAATTCAATGTTTGTAAACTAAAAACCCTTTTAACTTTTTGGGCAGCCAAACATAAAAAAGGAAAAATTGTGCTACTTCTTCTTCAGGGTTTAAAATTTTAACATTGTTTTTAGATTTTTTTTGGGAAAAGTTTGAGAGTTTGTAAAAATTAACTAAATTGTTTTCTTTGGGCGAACAAAACCCGTAAAAACCCATCAGGTAGGGTTTAAACCCGGGCAAACCCTTTTTTCCCCTTTCTTTTTTAAAATTTTTAAAAATGAATTTTCCCCCTGGCCACTTATATTTAAACCAAAACTTTTTTAAAATATTTCATAAACCAACCTTTTTGGGCCCCCCGCATTTGTTTTTTAATAGCAGGTTAAAAAAAAACAAAAGGGCGGTCGGGGGGTTGTTATTGTTCAAACATTTTTTAAAATTTTTTTAAAAATGAGGGCATTAAAATTCTTAAGGGAAAAATTTTCTGTTGGGCCCCCACACAATTTTAAAAATTTTAACAACGACACCCTCGCATTTCTGTGCCCGACGGGTCGCTTTTAAAAAAAAAAGGTGGGGTTACTCCATTGAAGAGCATCTTAACCCCCCTATTGAAAACGCCCCACATAAAAGCCTGGTTTAGTCCCCCGATGCAGTTTTATCAAAACCATTGTTATTTTGGGTGTTTTGACTTCAACTGGGTGGGGAGGGGCGTATGCTGATCTTTAAAAATTAAACCTTTTTCCTTTGGTGAGGTCCAGTTTTCAGTTTTCTTTTTTTTTCCCTTTGACGTTTTTTGGCGGGAAATTGCAAGCCCCTTCCCAAAATGAAAAAACCTTTTTAAATCCATTCACCCACCAAATAGACAGGAGGTTTTTTAAAAAGGATCTGTAACAAATTTAAAAATTTTTCCCTTCAAGAAAAGGTTTTTGCCAAATTGTTACTTTTTCATGGCCCCTGGGCGCCCCTGTATTTTTGGGGGCCCCCACAGAAAGTTTTTTTGGGCCCTGGCATACCCCTTGAAAAATTTTTTTCTTTTCGGAAAAAAACTTTTCCCCACCCCGGGGTCCCTACGCAAGACATAAAACAGCATGGACAACTTTATCTTAGACACTTCAAAGGGGCCTAATTTAGGGGGGGAATGAACGAATAAACGCCTCTTTTCTTCTTAGTTTGGTGTTTGCTAGGGTCGCAAGCACGGGGCAAGATCGGGGGGGCAAAACTGACCCTTCTACTGGCTTTGCCCCCAAAAAAAAATACTTAGAAATTTAGGGACGCCATTTTTTAAAACTTTTTTTTTTAAACCCCCAATTTTTAAAAGTTCCCAAAAATGTTTTACAATAGCAAGATCGAAAAGTAGATTTTGCGGTTGGAAACTGGTTTAACATGTTGCCTTTTTTGCCCCTTAGACTCCAGGGAGGAATAATAAAAAAACTATAAAAATTGAAATTTTTTTGCGGCAAGGGAACAAGGTTTGGGGAAAAAACGACAAAAAATTTACTAAACCCGGGAAATTACAGCAGTAAACAAACCCCCAAGTTTTAAAAAAACTTTTCCGAAGCCCAAACCCCCCAAAGCATTAAAAGCTCGGCCAAAGGCTTGCGGCTCTGTCGCGATGACCATTTATTTGAAAAGCGCGTTTGGTTTTTGGGAAATTAAAATGGGCCTAGGTTTACGGGGGCTTTTTTTTTTATAAATAGGCCCAATATTACGAGAAAAAATTGACCTTAAGTGCTGGGCCCCATAAACCCAAAACTACTTTGTTGCATTAGAAAAAAGCCAGCGGCTTTACTCCCCTTATTCCTGGTAAAGGGGCCCGGCTTTCCATTTTTAATTTTTTTAAAAATTCGCAAGATGATTAAGTGTTTTTTTCCCCATGTTTTATCATTTGAGGGCAAAGGGGGCACTAAACTTTGCCTCCCGGCTTTTAATAGCCCCCCCAGTTTTTAATTATTGCAAAATTCCTTGGTTTGGTTAAACGCTTCTTTTGTTTGCCCCAAAAGGGGGGTTTTCGATTGGGTTCGTATTCGGTTTTATTTTCGGGGAAAAGGCCTTTATTTTGCTAGAGGGGAATTGTTTTCGTTGGGGGCGCACCTTCATCTTCCCGATTTTCCTTTTTCGGGGGACCCATTGTCCGGGGTTATTTTTCCTTTGGGGGGATCTTGCCCAAAAGGGGGGGACCGGGCCTAAAAGTTTTTTTTTTTTTGGGGGGGGGGGAAGGGGGGTTAAGCACGGTTTGGGCTAAATTTTGTTTTTTAAATTTCCCCCTCAAAATGGTTTTTTTAAAGCATGATAAAGGGCCGTTATTTTCCTCGCATAGGAAAAGGGGGGAATCTTTTAATTTTTTTTAAACGTTTGTTTCTTTCTGAAAAACGGGTTTCTCCCCCCCTTTTGTATTATTAAATTTCCCCTGTGATTGATTTAATTCTTTAAGTTCCTTGTTTTTTTTTTGGGTTTTATCTGCCCGGGGTTTTGTAGTGTTTTTTTGATTTTAAAGCAACTGCCTCCGCCCTTAATTTCGGTCTAGCAATGCCAAGGCTTTTTGACCCTTTCACACTGATTTCTTTTTTTAATTTCCCACAGCTAAAAATTTTGGGAGGGGGTGGGGTTTTTTGAAAGGTTGGGGTTAAAGGAACATTTGCCCTTGTTTCTTTTTTTACAAAAAAATGCCCATCTTCTAATTCAAAACCCTTTTGGGGTCTAAAAAATTCGGGGGGTTCCCTTTCCCTTAAACTTTTGTAAAATGCCCAAACCGAAAATTTCTGTTTATTCACGCGGGCATTGAGAGCGTTGAGCGATGCTGTGTCAAAGGGTTTTTTTAACTCATGTCGTCCCCCACGATCAAAAAAACTCATAATTTTCTTCGCCTTAAATTTTCCTGCCATGTTTTTAAAAAAAATTAATTTTTTTATTTTGTTCAAAAAAATGCCCAACCACCCCAAGGGCCCCCCCCCCCCCCACCCCCCCCTTTGCCCCGGATAGAAAAACGGGAAAGAACCCCTTGGCGTAAAAGGAAAAAACGGAATATTCTGTTCCAAAATCCATTACTATTGATGCGGATAAAATTTTTTTCCTTTAAATTTTCCGCCCTAGGGGGGGATGAGTGTTTGTGCCAGGCTCTGCGGTTTTACTTTCAAAAAAGCGCTCGTTTTCAAAAACAGCCCCAAAACCCGGGGAACAGTTGTCAGAATCGGGGCGGGAAATTCGTTAAGAAAATTTCTATAAAATTTGGGGGGGCAAGAATATTTTTTTTTAAACATAATTGAAAGACATTTTTTTAAACCTATTCTGATTTTTGCTAACCGGGAACAAAGGGCCCTGATTTTTGCTTTTTAAAGGAATTGAAAAATGAGAAACAAAAAGGGTTTTGAATGGGGCCCCGAACTCGGCCTAAAGGTGCTAAAAAGCGGCAAAAAGGGGGTAGCTGTAAATTTTGCGTATGGAAATCTTTTTTCCCAAATTTCCCTTAGATTTTGATTTTTTTTAAAAGCGCATCCCACCATACTTTCAAGGGGGCTTTAAAAGACAGTTTGGGTCATAGGAACTAACTTTTAATAAATACAAACGCGTTTTTTTAGTCATCAAAACCCCAAAAGCAAAGAAAGCATTTCTGACATCTCGTTGATTTTGGCGTTTTTTTAGAAACCTTCACTTTGAAGGCAAAGGGAAACAAAAATATCATCAAAATTACCAATTTTACGAAAGAGTGATTCTTCTTTACAACTTCCCCTAAAGGGGCAGACACTTTTGGGAATTTTTTAAGTTTTAGCGTCGCAGCAAGATCGCTTAAAGGTTTTTTATTGCTGGGGGAAAATTGAAAAACCCTTTCAAAAGAGCAAGTGAAAAGTTTTTAATCCAAAAATTTTAACGAAAGGGGCAATGTCCCAATTTTGAGGCGTCCAAACCCAAATTCTACCCCTTGCGGGTTTTGCCCTTATAAATCTTTTTGAGAAATAAAAAAATTTTTTGGGGGTGGGGGGGGTTTAAAAAATCCAAAAGCAGCCCTTTGTGTCTAAAGTTTTACCTTCCAGTTTTAGACTCAAAGGGGTTTTTGAACAAAAATTTTTCGGTTTTTTGGTTTGGACCTAAGGTCAACAGAGGTTTAATGATTTGTGGGGAAGGGGGGGAAAACGGAGGGGGACGTAAAAAAACATTAAAATTTGAAAAAAGAAGAAAAGCCGAAAAACGCTTAATGTACTTTTTTTTTTATTATTTGGATGCGCGGGGAAATTCAAAAAAAATTTTTTGGTTTATGTATTATACTAAATGTTTTTTTAATTTTAAAAAAAAGCTTGTCTGTTCGGGTTTTTTTTCCAAATGTCCCACAGCACCGCCAAAAGAAGGGTTACAGGAATTTTTGGAGTTAAAGAAACCCCTGAAGTAAAAACCCAGTTTTTAACAACATTCACAAATGAAAACAAAAATGGGAAAGCTTTCAAAATACGAAAAACCAACCGAAGGTTTTTGTCCCTTTTAAATGTTTTTTACTTTTTTAAATACGGAGCATGATTTAAGCGTTTCTATCAGCGGAACGGGGGTTGGTCTCTTAGCAACGGGCTTTGGCCCCGCACCCGCGCTTTACCTTTTGGAAAGGTTTTTGTTTTTGTCTCGGCCTGGGGTTATTTCCGTAGGGCCGTTTCCCTTTTTTTTTAAAAAAAAACCCTCCAAAACCCAACTATTTTTTTTTAAAAAAATTTTAACAGCTAAACTTCCCGGGGCAAACGGGAAAATTTTTAAACCTTTTTGCTAAACATCAGGGTTGAAGAATTTTTAAAAATCGTTTCAGGGCCCGATTTTGTTTCTAAAAAAAGGGAAAAAAATTTTGATCTAAAAAGAAAAGGCGGGGGGGAAATTTTTTTTCCCAAACCAGCCAGCCCCCGGCAGAAAAAAAAAAAGGGAAAATTGCTTAAAAAATTAAAACGAGACATTTCCTGTTCAAAAACCCCTCACAATAAACCCAAAAGGGGGGTTTAAAAATTTTTTTATGAGTCCAAGCAAAAAAAGGGCCCCTTTGATATTGTTTCTGTTTTTTTTTTTTTAATTTTAAAAAAAATTATTTTTGGGGTAGAAAAGAAGTAACATGGCTAAGTTTTTTGGGAAGGGAAGGTTTTTTTTGGGAAGGAAGTTGAGAGAGAGCGTTTATCAAGGCCAAAATGAAAATTGTTTCTAGAAGTCATTGACCCAAAAAAAGTGGGGGGAAAAGGGGTTGTTCATGCTTTTTCCCTAAAATTTTCCAAGTAAACTACAAATTTAGACCCGCCATTTTTAAATTTAAGGGTTAGCTTTTTTAATCGCTATGTAACAATAAAGAAAAAAAATCTAGAAGTCTGGGTCTAAACCCTAAACAGCAGACTATTCTTTTTTTATAAGGGATTTTTTAACCCGGTTGGGCAGACGAACTGTTTTAAAAAGTTTGACCCCCCTGCCGCTGAAAAAGAAAAAATTGAGAGGCTTTTGGTGGTAAAGGGGCCAAAGGGCTTAGGACAGATTAAAAAAGGTTTAAGTATGCGCCGATTGTAGGCAAGGCTTACATTTCCATTTCCCCCAACCCCTTTGTTTGCAAAAAAAACCATTTTTAAAAAACATAAGAATACAAAACAAAAATTTTTTTATGTGGTGTGTTCGTCCCGGCCCGGGCGTTGGGGCCCGAAAAAAACGCAGAGGGGGTTTTCCAATTTTCCCGCCCAAAACATCAATGATCTTAATTTTTGGGGAAATTACCCTTTTCCCCTGTTAGTGTAGATCAAATTAAATCATTTTGAAAAAAACAAAAACAAACCCATTAAACTTTTAAAGGGTTTAAACATGGGATGGGAAAACCGATTTGGTGCCAATTAAAGTGCCCCAAAAAAACAGTCCAACGGGGCCCGAGCCAGACAAAAGTCTTGTGGACTTACTCCCTGATGTTTTCCCAACCAAGGGGCTCCCCGCATTACCATTGATCCCAAAAAAAGAGAAGATTTTTGGCCCCAATACTTCAAAATTTTGGGCTTTAAACAAGGGAAATTCTGCAGAAAATGTTTTAAAAAAAGAACCCAAACTGTTAAAGGGCCGAAAGGGGGAAACAAAAAAAAACCCTTGACGGCCCTTTTGACTTTTATACAAAACTTAAAAAAGGCCCCCCCCCGGGTTCTAAAGTTTAAGTTTTAAAAACCCGGGGAAACGGCTGCAACTTTCTCCATATGTTTTTTTCGCAGCTTTAAATTTCACTCATTTTTCCTTTTGAAGGGCCGCGCCACAAAAACTTCGAAAAACAGTTTAATGAGTAATCATCAGTTTTTTTCATTTGGGCCTTTTATTATTGTTAGGTCAGATGGCGTTCATTCAGAGCCGAATTTTTAAGGGGGGGCCCAAAAGCGGCTAGAAATTTTTACAAGCGCATGCGCAAGTGCGTAATGGGCTTTTTCTAAAAAACTGAAAAATTTTCGAAAACTTTTTGATTTTCCGAAGTTTAACAGCAGTATGACTCGCCCCGCATTGTTTGGGTTTTCGGTTTAGAACTCAAATGAAAAAGCAACCAAAACCAAAAATAAGAGACCATGATCACATTTGCGGGAAGGTTTAGCGGGGGGCGCATAAAAAAAATTTCAATCTTCAACTAAATTTTATCCTAAGGGCATGGAAGCTGGGCCCGTATTCTTTTTAAAATTGCGAGGGTTTCCCAAAATCCCCCCTTTATTGCAACGTAAAACCCGGGGCCTTTCAGGTTTGCATGGCCCTTGCACAGTCCCTCAAAAAGTACATGTGGGTTTTCCCCTTTAAAAAAACATGTCTTTTTATGACTCTATCAGGGCCATGAAGGGGGTTTATTAGAGTCCTTTGGGTTTCCTTAAAGTCCCGGGCCCCAAAAAAAGGAATATTTTGAACTTTCTCTTGTTAAAAAAAGGGCGTTTTTCCCTTATGAGTACATGAACAGTTGGGGAAAAGGTTTTTATGGGAAAACACAAATTTTCCCCCTTAAAAACGCGTTCTTTTCAGTCTCAGGGAAAGGACATCGTGATTCTGGGTTTCCAGCAGGGCCAAAAGCGTGGAAAAAGTTAGAAATGTTTTAAAACCCATGGGGGACTATCATGACCCTATTTAAAAGGGCCGATGTATGTTTGTTGGCGGGGCGTCCCCTTTTTAAAATTACCGGGAAAAACCTGTTAACAAATAGCCTGGATTTTCCCCCCGGGATTACCTTTTTTGCGCACCGGGGTGAGTTGGGGACGCTTTTTTTAAAAGGGTTTTCTAAAAATACATATTGATTTTTTTTTCTGGGCCTTTCCAAGATTCAGATTTATTTAAAACGGATTGCGTGGGGGTTTATATGGGGTCCCCCCTTAAATGTAAAGCCAACAAATACTGGGGCAACTTGGGTCCAAGTAAAAGGGGCTAACTATCTCTTTTTTTTAGAAGCAAACAATCGTTTGGTTTGGGGGGAAAGGCGCAATCACTTCCATTACTAACTTTAAAATGGGAAACAGGTACGGGAAAAAAATTCCAAAGGCCCTTAAAGTTTGGGTTGGGGAGTTTTTAAAGCCCCTTTAACAGCGTGGGTTTTCTTTTAGAAGTTGAATTAGAATATCCTCAGGGCTCCATGACCTGTTTTGGGGGTTTTCCCTTAGCAGCGAAAGTATAAAGAGGCCAAAGAACCCCCCTTAAAAATTTTGCCTAATCCGGGGCCAAAAAAAAAATTTTTTTCATTTAAAAAACTTTAAATTTTTTTTTTAAGCATGGTTTAAAAGGGAACAGCTGTTCATCGGTTTTAATTGGCTTCGTTTAAGAAAAAAGTTCATGAAACCATACATAATGAAGAACACTGATCCAGAACTAAAAAAAAAAAAAAAAACCCCCAGATGCTTTAGAAAAAAAAACTTTTTTAAGTGAACAACGCTGTTTTTGGGGAAGGGGAAATTTCCCCACAAGCGGGGAAAGATGCGATTGGTCCCCCAAAGGAACGAAGCAATTAAGCGACTTAAAACCCAATTTTCGGGGCTTCAGAAGATTTTTTTGATCGCTTTTTGGCTTATGATGAAAAAAAAAAAAAGTTTAATTTGGGGAAAACCTGTATTTAAAGGGGTTTTCTGTTTTTTGAATTATCAAAACTTTTTTATGTTTTTGAGTTTCTTTATGACTACTTTAAGCCCTGAATCCTGAGTCCCGAGTACTTTACACAGATACAGATAGTTTTTTTTATAGTTTTCCTCGGGATCTTAAAGACATGGAAATTTGAAATAGCTAAAAAGGGGATGCGGGAAAGGTATGTTTAAACAAAAATTACCCTAAAAAATTCACCTTTTTCTTTAAAATTTCTAACAAGAAAAGGTTTTTGGAAAAAATGAAAAGGGGAATTTTTTGGAAAGGTAATTTAAGGAGATTGGGGGTTTAAGGGGCCAAAAAAGAAAATATTTCGGCCCGGAAAAAAATCATTAAGAAAGCAAAGGGGAATATCTCGCCCGCGTTGTGCAAATCAAAAATATCGCATGACAACTCCGAAAAAATTGTTTGGCTTAAGGGCTTTTCCCTAAAGCAAAAGTAAAAATGCGATATAATCTACAGAGTTTAACACAACAGTTTTTAACAAAAAAGTCATTTGATAGAACAAACACAAAACGGGGTTTGTTAATCCAGAATTTTTTATTGCAATTTTGGGGACTGGAAAAACCGTAAATTTTAAATTAAAAACGGGAAATTTGTCTGGGGGTTTTTTGCAGTTCTTTCCCCACAAAAGCTTTGAGGGGGGGTTGTTTTTGTTTGCCGTTTCTCGTTAAAAAATTTCCCCGGGGGGTTTTATCTTTACCAAATTTTTTTATTTCATTTTGGGTACACTCCCCCAATGGGTCTTTGCCCTGAGCGAGGTCCCCTTCTGCTTTCCCGGTAAATAAAGGTACCTTTTCTTTCAACCCAACCGGGGAATAGTTTGTGGGTGAAATGGAGTCTTCGCAAAAATTTATTGTTTTTTTTTTTTGATTTTCTTGTATTGGTTTTTGCCTTTAAAATTTTTTCATTATTCATTGCGCGCAAAACTGAGGGGGAGTCTTCTAAACCCCTTCTGTGTTGGGGGAGAAATTTTTTTAATTTAGCTCTTGTGTTTTGGTAAGAAAAAAGTCTTTCGGTTTAAATGTTTGTTTTAAAAATTTTTAACCCAAAGCCCGTGGGGTTTGGGGAACCCCCGGGGAAAGCCTCTTTAATGGTTTAAATCTATGTTTTTTAAAAAATTTTATTCCTTGGCCTTTTTAAAATTTTTTCCCTTTATCGACTTGAAACCTGGAGGGAAAGGGGAAGGGGGCCCCCCGCTGGTATATCAAATTTTTTAAACAACAGAACAGCAGAAGCCTCTTTTTTGTTAAAAGGTTCTGCATCTTTTTTATCTTGAAGCCATTCAAGGGCTGTGAGTGCGTACTTAAATCTTTTTTGTTAATCCTATCAAGGGTAAATAAGAAGATCCATTTGGGTGGGTGTCGTTTGGGTTGTATTTAAAAAAAGTTTCGGGGCCCCTGGATTCGTCCCAGGGGGCAGGTTTAAAAAAATTTTCCAAATCGCTTTGTTTTTTTTATAACCAATTTTTTTGCTGTTTGTTCACTTTCACCCGCTTTCTTGGGTTTGCTTTTTAATTGGGCCCGGGTTCCCTTCCAATATCCTTTTGGTTTAATAATAGATTTTGTTCAATTTTTTTTTTCAGCCCAAAATTTTGCGCCAAAAAAAATACCAAAAAAGTCATTCCCCGACAATAAACGCGTTTTTCTTTGGGATCTTTTTTTTTTCTGATGGCTGATAAAAGTCACTGAATTTTGGTGGGGGGCAATGTCCCGGAACCCGGGGTTTTCCTGGTTTCTAGGGTTAAAATTTTTTTTATTTTCTTGATCCCATCTTTAAATAAGTTTGCGGGAAGGGCCCCGTCCTTTTTTAGTGTTTTTATTTAAAAAAATCTAACTTTCTCAAATCTCGCCTTTCTACGTCTTGTGCGCTGCTAAATTCCCCATAGCTTTTTTATGTCTTTTTTTCTTTGCCCGGCATTCCCCAGTTTTCTAAAAGCGAAATTTTCTTCCGGGTAAAAGCAAGCGCATTTAAACCAAAGCGCCGCCCTTTTATTATTTCGAGTGGCCTTTTTTTTTTAAAAGTATTTTTTTTTTTTCATATTTATATTTCTCGGAATTTTTTCCTTTCTTTAAATTAGAAAATTTTTTTCGTAGCAAAAAAAAGCTGGCCAAAAATACAATTTAGTTTTGCTGAATCCCTTTAAAGTTTTAGTTTTGGGGCCCAAATCTCCGGTTTTTATTTTTAAAAAGATTTTACAAAACATTGAGAAACCTACACTTAGACCCCCAAATAACAGCGAATGGTTTAAAAAGGTTTTCAATAAATTTTTTGGTGGCATAATTAAAAAATAAAATAATTTAATTTTAAAATAAAAAAATGAACAAACGATGATCTACTACAGCTAAAGGGACCCCAAAAACCCTTTCCCCCAAAATTATGAAGGGCCAAGTGTTTACCAAGCTATTATGCCCAAAAAGGAGAGGGGTGTATTTTTTGGCAGCATGTGGGGAAAAAAAAACAGTTCCTCGGAAAATGAATTTCCCGCAAAGAAACAGATTCCCAAAAAATGTCGCCGCAAGACCTTTTAAAAATATCATAACGGGATGAAGCGCAGCTGGGGGGCTAGAATGGGGAAAAAGGTTTTTTTGGGGCAAACGGGTTTTTTAGTTTGTACACTAAAAATAAATCAGTAGATTTGCTCCCATTTTATTCTGAACAAAACTTTACGTATGATTTAACGCAAGATCCCTTTTTAACAAAGTCATTAAGAGTTCTAGGGTGTGATTTTTACCCTTTTAAAAATTTTTGGGGCATTGATTCGCCAAATAATCATGGGGTTAATAACTTTTAATATAAAAGTTTTTTTTTCCCCTTTAAAAAGGGAAAGATCGGGAAAAACCCGCAGAAAACCCGAAAAACACTGAACCCGGGGGAGAAAGGGGAACCAAAAACCCCGAAAATCACAGAAAAAACTGAACCAGGTGGGGGGCCATTAAAATTTCCGGGGGGTGTTGAAGCAGGAAAAAAAAATTTCAAGTGGAACAGGGCAAAAAAATTTTAAAGTTAAAAGCATTTTGAAAAAAATAACAACCGCCAACGCCAGAAAAAAAATTGATTCCCGCCAGCTATAAAAACCCAGTGATTCAAGGGCCCCAAAGTCTTCCGGGAAATTGAACTTAAAAAATGTTGCCTTTTTTTGGGGCCAAATTTTGCTGTTGGGGGCATTTTTTTGGGGTATTTAAAAAATTTAAAACAATTGGGAACAGAAACGAAAAAAGTTAAAACAAAACCCGAAAAAATTAAAATACAGAAAAAAAACAATGCACGCCCAAAAACCCCAATAACAAAACATCATTTTTTATCCCTTTTTTAATGGAATTTAAAATTTTTAAAATTTTTTTTTTAAAAAATTGATCATGGCGTATTTTTTTAAAATGAAAGAAATCAATAAATAAAGGGCATGGAGTCTATAAAAGACATTTCCATAGAAACCCAATTGTAAACAATTTCGGTTGTTCGGAGGGAAAAAACCCTTTCCTTTAAAAAACTATGCGGGGAAACCCGAGCCCAAAACATCCTTTAACGATGACGGGTTTTTTGAGGCGTTTTGTGTATATATCAGACATCTTTCAAAATTTTTTATAAAAACATAGCTTGTATTTTTTGATAATTTTAAAATACTTAATAAAGAAAATTGGGTTTTTCTTAGAAGGGTGAAATTTGCATGATTTAGGTTTTTAAATTTGGGGAAAAAACTTGAGGGTGACTTGGGGTGGCCTTTAAAATGACTTTGGAAAAAACTTGTAAATGACTTGAGGGTACTTGTGAAAAACTTGGGGGATGCCTTTTGGGGGGGACTTGAGGATGACTTAAGTTAAAAATTGTGAAAAACTTAAGGATGATTTTGGGAAAGACTTGAGGATAACTTGGGAAAAGACTTGAGGATGACCCTTTTGAAAAGATTGAGGAGGGGCTTGTGAAAGACTTGAGGATGACTTTAAGGGAAGAACTTTTGGGAAAAAACTTAAGGTTTACTTGTGATGGGCTTTGGGATAACTTGTTTAAAGACTTTAGGAAGACTTGTGAATGGGCTTTGGGATGGGGCTTTTGAATTTTACTTGGGGGATGACTTAAGTGTGCGTGCGGGGGTGGGGGGGGGGGAGACGTGCGTGCGTGGGGTGGGGGGGGGGGGTGGGGGAAAAGGGGGGTGGGGTGGGGGTGGCGGCAGGAGGTTTCCTCCCTTAGTTTTAACCGGGGAACCACCTTTGCCCAAATTACCCCCCCAAAGGGGGTTACCGGCGCCCGACTATTTTAAATAGGGCCGGTTTTCACCGCATTGAACCGGTTAATTTTTCGCAACCCATTTTACCCCCGGCCCCCCCTTTCTTACTTTTAAAAGGATAGGCCGTTCCCACCCCCAATTTAACGGTTATTTATTAAAGCAAAAAAAACGGATTTTACCGTTTGCCCCTTTGCTACTTTAAATTTGGGGTTTTACCGCAATTTAAAAGGTTTTTTTATAGGAGCAGTCAGCAAGGCTAAAATTTTTCTGGGAGTTTCCCCTTGCCACGAAAAAAGGCCCTTCACATCATGAACGGCTTTTTTTATAGTAAACATCCCGCAAGGCTTAAATTCACCCGCCCGGTTTTCCTCCCAAAAAAAACAAAGATTTTTATTTATACCTTCCTTCTTTGCACCCAAAAAAAAAATTTTTTAAACCACTTTTCTCATCCAGGCTTAGGAAACGCCAGTAGTTTGCACCCGCCATTGTATTTTTTTAAGCATTTTTTTTAAAGAAGATTGTTTCTGGTACGCCCCTAATCCTCTCCATACTTTTGTAATTTTACTAAAGGGTTTCCTAGCCCTTTCTAGTTTTGCCCAGAACATTCCCAAAAATCGCCATTTTAGTTGCAAAAAGGGCCCCACTTAAAGGCAAATAACTGGTTAGAATTTTGAAAAGTGAAAAGTATTTAAAATCTTAATACACAGACAAACTTGCCCCATAAACAAATGAATTTTGGTTTGTTTAAAAAATCAATCAAGGGAAAAACAAACCGGAACATTTTTTCTTGGGAGGAAAAGGGAAAAATTTTTTCAAATAAAGAACCAGTGTGTTTACCCCCGCCTTAAGAAAAAGAAAAGCCATGTTTTTTTTAAAAAGGGGTTTTGCTTGGGCCCCAAGCTAGCCCCCCAACAATCAACGCTGAAAGGTTTTTTTTTGCTTCGGCCCAAATTTTTTTGCAGCGCCATTTTTTTAAAATAAGGAACCCTATCAATAGACAAAAAAGACAACTTCAGTTTTTGCGCCCAAAGAAGAACAGAGAAAAGGAAAGGCCCGGCCCTCGCTGTATAGCGGGAAAAGGGAAAGTGTTAAACAAAAGCCCGCTGTGCAGGCAGACATTTTGAATAGTTTGGGTTGCCTTCACTGACTGATCAAATAATTTTTTTTCAACAAAAAACTCTTAAAATTTCAGTTTAAAAAAAAACTTATGGCCCCGAAAAACAAACCTGTTCTTTAGGAAAGTTTTTTGCCATTTTTAAAAAACCAATTAAAACCAAATGGTCACAACAGAGCGCCGACCCAAAAACACAGCCTGTGCAGTAGGCTAGCTCCAAAACAATGAAAGCCCCGGTTCCCTCCACGTCGACGCCTCAATCCCCCCGGGGTCACGGGCAATCTCGAATTTTTCCCGATACAGCGGCCCCCATGCCCGCGGATGTCATTGAAGCAGGAAGGGGGGGGGGGGGGGGGGGGGGGGAAGAGGGGAAAAGGAGGGGCAGCAGTATTGATTTTTTTGGGCCCTTTTGTTTTGGGTGTTTTCTTGTGTGTGGAGGGGGTCCGTGTTAGTTTTTTCTGGGGTGGTTGTGTGTGGTGTGTGTGTGTTGGGGTGTGTGTTGTGTGTTTTGTGTGTGTGTGTGTGTTTTCTGTGTGTGTTTTTCAACCTTGAGGGGGAATCTGACAATAAATTAGTTTTTATTTTGTCGTCCCGTGTGGGGGTGTGGGTGTGGTGTGTGTGTGTAGTTAGGTAGTGGGGTGTCTCTCTGTCATCTTTCTGTCTGTCGTCTGTTTTGGGGAAAATTAACCTTTAAATGCTTTGTTTAGGGGGCCCCCACTCTGTAATTAAAATTTCCCGAAGTAATCGGATAGCCTGGGAACCCCCCGGGTATATGGGCGCGTTTCGCCACAACTGCTTTTCTCCCTGCGTTTTCTCTATGGGGGTGTTTAGTCCTGGCTACTTTCCCTACGCAAATCTATGAAAAATTTAGTAAATTAGTAAATTTTAAAACGGGCAACCGTTCACAGTAAAAGTTTGTTTGTGGGTCGTTATTTTTTTTGGGTTAATTGTCAGAGAACAGGATTTGGGGGCTTTTTGGCCCTTTCGCCCAAAAAAAAAACGTGGGGGATAGCAAGGGAGTCGAATCGGGGGTTTTTTTACGTTTCTCTAATGGAGAACAGCCCCCCCCTTTACGACCCAAACACTGGCAAAGAAAAAGGGCGAAAAAAAGAAGGAAAAAACAAAGAAAGAAGACTGGTACAAAAAGGAGGGGAACAAGACAGTGATTTTTGGGACCCCAAAAACCCCACCTCTCAGCTGAGGAAAAGATACCAAAGGGTTTTTAATAAAGAATACAAACCTGAAGGGTAAAAGTTTGTGGAAAATCAGGGGAAGGGCGGCCCGAGCATTTTAAAAAAATTTTGATTTTCCCTTTCAAAAAGACCTAGATGCAGCACAGAAGAGAAATTTCATGGTGTGTGGAGGAGGAAGGGGGAATTGCAGAAGAGAAAAATTTTTCATTGAGATCAATGTATAGGTGCATTGCCCTGTAAAAAGTTGGAGAGAACAGCACCCATGGCACTATCGAGGCCAACAAAAACCCCTGACAACCCTGGGCCCAAAAAGAGACCATGACTCAGTGGGTTTTGGCGACACACAGGGAAAAGACACACCCGAAAAAGTGGGAAAACCCCCCCCCCCCCCCAGGAAAAGCGGTGAAAAAACCCAAATTACCAAGAAACTGCTTTGGGGAAAACAAATCACTTGAAAAGAAACTGTTTAAAATTAACCACACCACTGAGTTGAGGGTCAACACAAGAAAAGGAGTGGGGGGCCCTACACGACGGGGGAGAAAATCACTCACCAACCTGTTTGGGAACCCCCACTCACCAGCCGATGGAAGCAAAATTTTTCCCCCAAAACCAAAACACATCCAGACTTTTGAGGGGTTTGGGTTCCCACAAGTCTTGATCAAAGGTCAGGGAAAGAAAGAAGGGGGGAAAAAGTGGCCCCGGTGAAGATTTAAAAACCCAAAAAAATTTTTAAAAAAAGGGGATGCAGTAATATCTTTATGGGTAGAGTCTTTTGGACATCTAAATGCATGGGAAAAGAGGCTTTTTTTGAAAAAAAAACCCTATCTATGCAGAAAAAAATTGATTGGGTTTGCCAGAAGAAAAACCCTTTTTTTCCCCAGTTTTTGCTAATTGTTAAATTTTAAAAACTATCTTTTTTTAGTTATTTTAAAGTAAAATTTAAATTAAAAAAAAAAAATGATGTGCTACCCGATTTTTAAAACTAAATTTTTTTAAAGTCTTTTTGGTATTTCTATACAAACATTTTCCCTTCTTGTAGCACAGTAAAAAATAGGGGCCCCTGCTTGGTGATCATATACAGCTTCCCCAGGAAGGATTTTCATTCCCACAGAAACCCGGGAACAAATTTTTGGGTTTGGGAGTAGTGGGAAAAAAATTTCGGTCAACAGTCCCCGGGCCAAACAGGGCCAAGTGAGGGAAAAATGGGCCCATCAGTTACATAAATACAGTTGCCTACTATATATTATATTTTATATATAAAATATTTTATATATATATATAAAAATATTTTTAATATATATTTTTTATAAATATATTTTTCTTCCCTTTTTTTCTTTGGATCGAGTTGAAAAACAATCGCTTTTGGGTAACCCCAGTTTATTTTAATTTAAATAAAACCCCTCTGTTTTTTTATTCTTTTTTCCCTTTTTTTGTTTATAAATTACCTAACGGAAAAGAAAGAATTGGTGCGAAAAATCAAGTTTGATTGTGGGGCCCTCAACACCCGAAGGGGGGGAAGAAAAACAGTTAAGAAGAATGAAATGTGGTTATTTGTATTTACCAAAGTTAGTGGGGGTTTTTGTGAATGTTTTGCAATGTGGTCCTTTGCAAAAGTCGATGGGTAAAGTATTAAATAAGCCTTGATAACATCAGAAAAGAGAAACATCACCTGCTGTCAACACCATGTATTGTGACAAGAGAACTTGATACCACCACAGAACTTTATGCCACACACCATCTCCACTGCAACAGACATATTGCATATATAGCAAATAATAGCCACAAAAATTCGCAAACAACCACCCCAAAACAACAACAACAACAACCACAACAAACTTTTCATACAAAATAAATCCCATGGTGACTAAATGAGCTCCATACGTGCATTTTGCACAGCAGCTTTATGTGGCAAAGACTACATGAAATATTCAAGTGCTAGAGCAAGCTTATGCTCAGTCTTACATCGCAGGGATACTCACACTTAAATAACAAAACGCCAAAGCAGACCGTTCTTAGGTCTCTGTACATAATATGACAGGTTCAAACTTGCTATGTTAGCCACAGTGGACACATTTCTGAGCCAATCAACACCAAATTTGGCCACTAGCATCCAGACTTCAGCCCTAAGAGATCCAGGGGAGACTTTGAACCTAGGCAAAAAAAGCTTGAATATGCTATTGAGGAATTGTTAAAAAAAAAAGTTAAGTATTCATTACCTGTTGCCACATATTCCTAAATGGGTATAACTGGATTTATTGACACCACAGTCTCTTGCGCGGAAACATACATGAAGCAAGTTTCTAAACAAATCAAGAAAACCCTTGTGATGTAACAGCAAAACAAGCAAACAAACAAACAAAACGCGCGCGCGCACACACACACACACACACACACACACACACACACACACACACACACACACACACACACCACACACACACACACACACACACACACCACACACACACACACAAACACACACACACACATACACACACGCACGCACACCACACACACACACACACACACACACACAACACACACACACACACACACACACACACACACACACACAATAATAATAATACAGAAGTAAGTGCTTAACTGCACAATTATTCAGTTATTTACTTCACTGAATCGTAAAGAAGAAACAGTTCTGTGCCGGCTGCACACCAGCCATTCGTATTTTACCCATTCCTACCTTTTAAAGAGTGAAGAAGCTCCGTGGTGCATTCCATGTCATGTGCCACTCACAATAAAACATATTCTTTTAGAGTGTTGGGACTTGCACGATGTGAGACACAAACATTTTACAGTGGAACCCATGAAAATCCTTTTCAGGGATGTCCCGCCTGATGTGATCTTTGAGTTTTTGAGAGAGATTAACATTTTTCATCTGATTTAAAATTTTACGGATGAAAGATTTTTAACGAAGTTTCTGGTGCGTTTCTAGAAGATGTCATTTAAAGAGATGTGTGAAAGGTGTTTTTTGTTTTTTATTTATTTTTTATTTTTACATTTTTAATGACTTGTGAGTTGATTTTAACGTGGTGACAGCCCTGATGTGGCCCTTTGCGGTCGGCTGGGCTATAAGCAACATTATCTTATCTTATCTTATTTACTTCACACAGATACTGACCACAACCATGGTCTGCACATTTATTCTCTCTTTCTCTCCACCTCACCGACACCTTTGATTAAATCATTTGATCCAAACAAACCCCTCCTCCCCACATCCCTCTCAGTCATCCCCAACTTTCTAATATCTTTCACCTATTGAAAATATATTTTATCATTTACTGCACAATCTTTCACCTCTTGAGAATGATTAATAGTTACCAATGAATGCACGAACAGTAATAGTCTGCTCTTTTGATTAAGAAGACAATTTCGGAAGTATGTAAATCAACATTTTTGCTGATCTATACTGCTAGAGTAATATAACATGTACGGGCCCAAACAGTAAGGTTGTAATCAGTATGATATAGTGGAAGAAGACATTGTGACTATTGTATTTACTATCACAGAGTAGGCCTATTTAATCACTTTGTTTAAGGGGGAAACGGTCAACACCTTGAATATCTACTGGACAAACATTGGTCACAGTATATCTAGTATCTACTCAACAAACTTTACCATAGAATGATCTAGGCCGGAAAAAATTCAAAGCATGTTCATGCCAGTGACAAAATAACAGGCTAAAGGCTTCAAAGCGTACAAGTATAAACTAAACAATGCTATAAAACAAAACCTGAAATCTGTTTGTGTATACTGTATCTTTTCCATTGACAGCCTCAGTTCTATATCTTCACATACACAAGTTTTGCCTGAATGTTTTCTGGAAGCAGCATAAAATCATCAACTGGAGCTAACAATGAAAGGAAATGAAGTGTAGGGAGACTGACAGTGAGACAGAAAGAGATAGTTATCACCCCTGGGCTCAACAACACTTAAACCATAACTATACTATCACCTTTACATCTGTGTTTGTGTATGTGTATGTGTTTTAGGCTATTTTGTGCTTCAGTTTAATATTTGAGTTCAACACACTTAACACAATAACAGGTTCAACACAGGGAAAAAACCGACAAGACAGGTGCCACTGTTTCACTACAACGTTGTAGATGAATGAAAAGTTGAAAAAAAAAGAAAGTCAAAATACTCGTACTCACAAGTCTCTATGATGCTTGAATCTTTTCCGTGCACTGAAAAAGACAAAAAAAATACCATAATATCAATCATAACACATTGTTCATGCAAAAAAAATGCACACACAAGAAACTGCACTTTAGTATCAGCATGTCACAGTATCTAACATTTGTTTGCGTGAGGTCCTTCAGGTATTATAATATGCTATCAGTAAAGAAATACCTTCATTGTATACTGGAAAAAACATCATTAGTATCTATTAGAATCATTTCTACAATACATCATCAAAACATTGCTAGTTTTACTAGTTTACACTTTGCTTTTGAGGTAGTAATCCAATGATCTGCACACTAGAGCTATATAAAGGGCATGATTTCAAGACCTGCTATCAATTAGGACTAATGTTCTTTTACTTCCTTTGTAGTCTATCATCTATCATTTCATG
>CM031597.1:126108829-126116329 GCA_018398815.1 Conus ventricosus | reverse complement strand
TTCCCTTCGTTGGCTGCTTTGGGGGTGCTGTTGGATTCTTTTTTTGAACCCTTGGCGGTGAGAACACACAGAATTATGGACTGTGGTGTGTCTCTATTTGACACCAAGAGCACAGACACAATCAGCCGTGTCTCCCTGATGAGTCCGATCCAGCGGACGAAAGGCCTAGGAGCAGGCAATACAAATAAATGTGCCTTCGAGAGAGATTATGATGGTTCCCTCAGGCAGCTAGTGAAGGGCTTTCATAGTTATAATATATTCCCCATTTTCTTCATCTTCAATTTTTTTTTCCCCAAGTTCAAATCTTTGCCAAGTCATTACTATAACGACTGAAGAATTGTTAACCTGCATTTGTTTTCCCCACTACTTAATTGTTCAGCATTCTATTGTTTGGTCAATCAGTGGGAGATTGCATCTCTTAAGAGATCCAAGTAAAGGTTGTTCTGTACAATTCTTAGCACTCACATGCTTGGGTTATTGAACAGCAGAGCTGACCACTCAGACTGTTCCATATCTTTTGACCTCCCTTGCATCCTTGAATGGATCCTCAAGCATAGGCTCAAAGATTGTCCCCTACATTTTATTACTGTTTGAATAATGCTTTTAGTTTTTCAGCAACTTTTTTCCTCTCCACACCTTTGTTTTGTTCATTTTACTTCCTTCGTTGGTGCTTTGGGGGTGCTGTTGGATTCTTTTTTTGAACCCTTGGCGGTGAGAACACCACAGAATTATGGACTGTGGTGTGTCTCTATTTGACACCAAGAGCACAGACACAATCAGCCGTGTCTCCCTGATGAGTCCGATCCAGCGGACGAAAGGCCTAGGAGCAGGCAATACAAATAAATGTGCCTTCGAGAGAGATTATGATGGTTCCCTCAGGCAGCTAGTGAAGGGCTTCTCATAGTTATAATATATTCCCCATTTTCTTCATCTTCAATTTTTTTTTTCCCCAAGTTCAAATCTTTGCCAAGTCATTACTATAACGACTGAAGAATTGTTAACCTGCATTTGTTTTCCCCCACTACTTAATTGTTCAGCATTCTTATATATATATATATATATATATATATTTTAGAGAGAGAGAGAGAGAGAGAGAGAGAGAGAGAGAGAGAGAGAGAGAGAGAGAGAGAGAGAGAATGCTGAACAATTATAAGTAGTGGGGGAAAACAAGTGCAGGTTAACAATTCTTCAATCGTTATAGTAATGACTTGGCAAAGGTTTGAACTTGGAGGGGAAAAAAATGAAGATGAAGAAAATGGGGGAATATATTATAACTATGAGAAGCCCTTCACTAGCTGCCTGAGGGAACCATTGTAGTCTCTCTCGAAGGCACATGTTTTTGTATTGCCTGCTCCTAGGCCTTTCGTCCGCTGGATCGGACTCATCAGGGAGACACGGCTGATTGTGTCTGTGCTCTTGGTGTCAAATAGAGACACACCACAGTCCATAATTCTGTGGTGTTCTCACGACCAAGGGTTCAAAAAGAATCGAACAGCACCCCCAAAGCAGCCAGTGAAGGGTAGTAAAATGGAACAAAACAAAGGTGTGGAGAGGTAAAAAAGTTGCTGAAAAACTAAAAGCATTATTCAAACAGTATAAAATGTAGGGGACAATCTTTGAGCCTATGCTTGAGGATCCATTCAAGGATGCAAGGGAGATCAAAAGATATGGAACAGTCTGAGTGGTCAGCTCTGCTGTTCAATAACCCAAGCATTGTGAGTGGCCAAGAATTGTATAGAACAACCTTTACTTGGATCTTCTAAGAGATGCAATCTCCCACTGATTGACCAAACAATAGAATGCTGAACAATTAAGTAGTGGGGGAAACAAGTGCAGGTTAACATTTCTTCAATCGTTATAGTAATGACTTGGCAAAGATTTGAACTTGGAGGGGAAAAAAATTGAAGATGAAGAAAATGGGGGGAATATATTGTAACTATGAGAAGCCCTTCACTAGCTGCCTGAGGGAACCATTGTAATCCCTCTCGAAGGCACATATATTTGTATTGCCTGCTCCTAGGCCTTTTGTCCGCTGGATCGGACTCATCAGGGAGACACGGCTGATTATGTCTGTGCTCTTGGTGTCAAATAGAGACACACCACAGTCCATAATTCTGTGGTGTTCTCACCGCCAAGGGTTCAAAAAAGAATCGAACAGCACCCACAAAGCAGCCAGTGAAGGGTAGTAAAATGGAACAAAACAATATATATATATATATATATATATATATATATATATATATATATATATATATATTATATATATATATATATAAATAAATGGTTTAAAATGAAGGTAAAACCCTGGAGTAGGCTGGACACCACTCAGTGTGTGTGTGTGTGTGTGTGTGTGTGTGTGTGTGTGTGTGTGTGTGTGTGTGTGTGTGTGTGTGTGTGTGTGTGTGTGTGTGTGAGTGTGTGTGTGTGTCTGTCTGTGTGGGTGTTTGAGAGGGGTGTATGATTGTTCTGTGGGTGCGTGGTTGGGTGGGTGGGAGTGTGCATATACATAACTGTTTTTGTTGCAGATGCTGACGAAGCCTAAATAAAAGGCGAAAGCTTCTTTTTATAAAAAAACATGAAGAGTGTGTGGTTGGTGTGCCTGCATTTATTTTTCTGCGTTTTAACCTTGAGTTTTAACCTTCCTTTTTAACATCATTGACAGATATATATATATATATATATTATATATATATATATATATATATATATATATATATATATATATATATTATATATATATATATATAAAACCAAGGGCTCTGTGGGCTGGCTCCCCACTTTGCCTTAAACATGTGGCTACTACGAATAAAAGGAAAAGATGCTCCCAGGATTCACCGAAAGGGGGAGAGAATGATGAATCCATCGGTGCTCAACCAATCACGACTGCAAATCCCAAACGGACTATGAACATGGACCAAATGGAATATCCATGTGTCTGTGGAAAGCGTTTCGCTACCACCCGTGGCATGAAGATCCACAGAACAAAGATGGGATGTGTGAAGACTCATCTGAATGAGCAGCAGCGCACTGCATCAGCAGATAAGACGTCGGAAGACCAAGGCCAGGATTTAAACCACAGTGCCAAGGACATCCACGCTGTTGGTTCGGATGAGGAATTTGCACAGGCCCTCGATGCCAGGCGCCTGAAACTCAACCTGCCACGAGCAAACGAAACTAAAGATTGGGTGAAAATGGATGCAAAAATCGTCCAAAGACTCGATGCACTGATAGGGAAAAGTACCCTGGAACACAAACTAGCCACATATGGGGACATTGTGTATGCCACATGTAGAGACGCCTATGGAGTAAAACTACCCAAAGAGAAAACACCTCCAAAGAAATCCAGACGCCAAGAAAAGATGGACAAGATCAGAGTCCAAAAGAACAACCTCAAGAAGCAAATGAAGACCGCACTGCCAGCTGAAAAACAAGGCTTGGAAAAACTGTGGGAAGACCTGAAAGAAAAACACAGCGCCCTCAGCAAAGCGGAATCTGCGAGGAAGAGGAAGAGCAAAAAGAAGAAGACACAAGAGCGCTTCTTCAGAGACCCCTTCCAGTTTGCCAGAACACTGTTTGAGCAGCCAAAATCTGGGACCCTAAGTGTGGACAAAGGAGTTCTTGAGCAGCATCTGAGGAAAACATACTCTGACTCACAGAGCAAAGCACCACTCGACATTCAAGGTCTGGTGTGGCCAACCAACCTGAGGAACAGTTCAATGGCAAGCCCCAACGTTGGCGGAAATCAAGAAGGTGGTCGACAAAGCCAGATCCAAATCATCACCAGGGCCAAACGGAATACCTTACCAGCTTTACAAGAAATGTCCCAAGGTGCTGGAGTGGCTCCACAGGCTGCTGCGATCGGCTTGGAGAAACCAGAAGCGGCCAGTGGATGACGGCAGATGGTGTGTACATCCCCAAAGAGCAAAGCTCAAGTGACATCAGCCAGTTCAGGCCAATATCACTACTGAACGTCGAAGGGAAAATCTTCTTCTCTGTCATGGCAGCAAGGCTGACCAAGTACCTGATGGAAAACAAGTACTTGGATGTGTCAGTCCAGAAAGGTGGCATCCCAGGCATGGCTGGCTGTGTAGAACACGCCACAATGATCTGGGACGCAATCCAAAAAGCAAAAACGAAAAGAGAGACCTGGACGTAGTGTGGCTTGATCTGGCAAACGCATATGGATCTGTGCCCCATGAGATGATACAGTTGGCTCTTGAGATGTACCATGTGCCAAAGAATATCCGCGACATGCTCAAGAAGTACTTCAATGGCTTCTCAATGCGGTTCTCTGCCAAGGAGTACACAAACTGATTGGATCAACTTGGAAGTGGGCATTGCAATGGGCTGTGCAATTTCCCGATACTGTTCGTGCTGGCAATGGAACTCATCTTGAAAGCAGCAACAAACAACGCGAGACAAACAGACCTTGGCGATGGATACAAGATGCCTCCTCTCAAGGCCTTCATGGATGACACTACAGTGATTTCATCCAGGGAATACGAGACACGTCATGTGCTGGAGAGGCTGGACGACATAGTTGCCTCATCCAGAATGAAGTTCAAGCCAAAGAAATCACGGAGTCTCTCACTGAGGAAAGGAAAAGTGGCCGAATCTGTGGTCTTCAGTGTTGCCAACCAGGCCATTCCAACAGTCACAGAAGAACCAGTCAAGAGCCTTGGAAGATGGTATGATGATACGCTGAAAGACACACAAAGAGCAAAAGAAACCAAGCAGATGGCGGAAGAAGGCTTGGAGACCATTGACCAGTGTGGGCTCCCTGGCAAATACAAGGTCTGGTGTCTGCAGATCATGCTGATACCAAAGCTCCTATGGCCTCTGATGATATACGACATCTGCACCAGCACAGTGGAAGCAATGGAAGCCAAAATCAACATGTTCACAAGGAAATGGCTTGGTGTCCCACCCTGTCTGACTGACATCGCGCTGTACTGTCGCCAAGCAAAGCTCAAACTACCACTGAAATCCATCCTGGAGGAATACAAAGCAGGAAGATCAGACTTCAAAGCATGCTGGAGGACTCAGGAGACAAGGTGGTAGAAGCAATCAAGCCCCAGCTGAAGACAGGCAGAAAATGGAAAGTTCAAGAGGCGATGGATTCTGCAAAAGAAAGTCTCAAGATCAGAGAAATAACAGGACACACACAGACCAACAGACAAGGACTGGGGGTGACCAAAACTGAATGGTGGTCAAAGGCCAAAGGAAAAGCCAAAAGAGACATGATGATTCAGGAGATGAGAAAAGAAGAAGACCAAAAAAGACTCCAAAAAGCAGTCCAGCAGAGCCAGCAAGGGCAATGGACAACGTGGGAGAATGCACTCCAAAGAAGTCTAACTTGGAATGACATTTGGCACGTGGCCCCTCTCAGGATCAGCTTCATTCTCAGATCTGCATATGACCTTCTGCCCTCAAATGCAAACCTGGTGAAGTGGGGAAAACAGACGATCCTGCATGCCCCCTCTGCCATGAAAAACAAACAGTGGAGCTTGTTCTAAGCTCATGTAAAGTAGCCCTGGATCAAGGAAGGTACACATGGAGGCACAACCAAGTGCTCAAAGAGATTGTACAAGTAGTCTGGGCTAGTACTAACACCACAAAAGGGAGAATCAGGACTCCAAAAGCACCCGCAACATTCTTCACGGCAGGAGGCAGCAAATCATGGCCAAGAACAACAGTGCCACTCGAAACATGCAGGCAGAGTCTGCTGGATGGGGCAGATGACTGGGAGTGCACTGCAGACCTCCCAGAATGGAAGAGTCACCCAGAGATCATCAGCAAGAGTGGCATGAGACCAGACATAGTAGTCCACTCTAAGTCAACCAAGCAGCTGATCATGATCGAGCTCACGGTGCCATATGAGAACAGAATGGAGGCAGCTCAAATCTACAAGACTGAAAAGTATGCTGATCTGGCAAACAGCCTGAGGAGAGAAGGCTATCAGGTCAAAGTCCTCACTGCAGAAATTGGAGCTAGGGGATTTGTAGGAACGTCTGCATACAGCCTCATGAAACAGCTCTCAGTTGCAGGGAAGGAAAAAACCAGAGCCCTGAAAGCAATGGCAGAAGCGGCAGAGAGGTGTTCAAGCTGGATCTGGTCAAGGAGGAACAAAAGTGAACTTCATAAGGCTTAATTTCCCTACAAATATCAGGTGTCCCTGTGGCTCAGTGGTTAAAGCACGAGTCATTAAGTAGAAAATGAGCATGTCCAGAGGGTCATGGGTTCGAATCCCAGCCATGGCTCGTCCCAAGATGGGGGAAAAAAAGGGGGGCAACAGAGGGACATCCGGAGTCATGAACCGGGTGTGGCCCAACCCCCTAGAGTGTCAGGAAATAAGGGCCGAAACACTTGCTTGAAGGGGGCTTCTCTTCTGAGTACTCTCTGCTGCAACGCTCTCCACGAGTTTCTTTCTAATATAATATATATATATATATATATATATATAGATATATATTGAATTATAAACAAAGCTTGCTCTTATGTCTTAGATTGAAGAAATAGGGGAAGATATGCATTCATATCTGCAGTGGTAGATGATTCTGCCTAACTAACAGTATGTGCTTGAGTGGGTGAATGGGGAAAAATAAAATAAATGCTTCTCAAAATGAGCCTTCAGCAAGCTTATATTCTCCAAGAGGGAGACATCCTCCAATAGGGAGGGAAACTCACTAACATATAACTCCTGGTCATATACCGATATTTCGAAACTTGGTGGTTTCTCCTCAGTGACCGTGGAAAGTGGTAATTTGACTCCTCTGCCTTTTCAGTTTTAAGAAGAATGCAATCCCAGAAAAGGTTGGTGTGCAATACCGTAGTATGTTTGTTGAGTTTTCAAAAAACCAACCAAAGGTGCCATCTAAGAAGCAAAAGAAAATCATAAAAGAGCAAAACAAGCTACATTTTCTTGTGAAAAGTAAAAAATATATAAAAAGATATTCTCTAAGACACAAGTGCTGAGAGCCAGTTCTTGGAATGAATCCGCAAGGGACTAAAATACAACAAACTAATAAATTCCAAGGATTCATCAGGGAGACACGGCTGGTTGTGTCTGCGCTCCCGGCGTCAAATAGAGACACACCACAGTCCATAATACTGTGGTGTTCTCACCACCAAGGGTGCAAAAAGAATCCAATAGCACCCTCAAAGGCGCCAGCGAAGAGTAGTAAATGCAACCAAACAAAAGTGTGGGAGGAAAAAAGTTGCTGTAAAACTAAAGACATTATACAAACAATATAAAATGTAGGGGGCAGTCTTTGAGCCTACGCCTGAGGATCCACCCAAAGATGCGAGGGAGATCAAAAGACAAACACACAGACGGACAGAAACAAATACAAATAATCTCAGTTTAATCAAAGCAAAATCGGAAATGAAATGAGGTAGGGAACAGTAAACGATAAAAAGTAAACAAGTGGGGTATGTTTTGCTCCCATAAGGAAACCTAACACGAGTAACTTTTATTCAAGACTGGCACAGCCTTTTAAA
>CM031597.1:126098829-126103829 GCA_018398815.1 Conus ventricosus | reverse complement strand
ATATTAACATCATCATAAACCCATCTTTCCCTTGCACCAAGATAGCCCCCCTTACGAAACACAATTATATTACTTTTTGACATATTAACTTTTAATTGAAGTGTACCAGCAGCACGTCGTAAATTATTCAACTGAGTCTGTAGACCAATAGGCGTTTCTGATATCAAAATAATATCATCAGCTAATAAGAGAATAAACAACTCTAGGGTATCAAGAGACAACAAGGCACCATGTCTACCATTATTCATAACTTCTATAGCTAGTTCATTTATAAACAAAGAAAATAAAACTGGACTACATGCATCTCCTTGTCTGACCCCAGCTGTACAGTTAATAAAATCTGTCAGTTTACCTCCACAACGGACTCTAGCTCTAACAACATTATACATGCTTTTAATACACCTATAGAGTTTACCGCATATACCATTTTTTTTTGGTAGACTTGGCCAAAGTATATTTCCATTGATTGAATCAAATGCCTTTGGGAAATCTATAAAAGCAACATATAGCTTACGATTACGAGAAAACTGCTTTTGGATAAGTGCCAACAAAGTAAACATGTGATCCACGGTCAAATAACTCTTTTTGAATCCAGCTTGCTGTTCCCCGGTTATATTATTCTCATCAACCCATTCTTGCATTCTCCTATTAATAATCATTCCAAATAGTTTACTGCTAATGTCACTAAGGGAAATTCCTCTATAATTATTGAGATTGTCCACATCTCCTTTTTAAAATATAGGCAAAATAATAGATTCACACCAATTATCAGGGTACAAGCCCTCATTAAATAACTTATTAAATAATTTATGAAAAAATAGCACAGCCTGCAGAGTTGCGTGTTTAAATAATTCTCCAATAAGACCATCTGGGCCAGCTGACTTGCCATTTTTTTTAGTTTTCTAATAGCTAAAGTAACCTCTTCCATGGATATTGGACGATTAAATGAACTATCTACATCAGCATCCACCACTTCTTCATTAACACTGTCACTAACATTCTGTTCTAACAAATTTTGGAAATGATGAAACCAAATATCGCTAGTTATCTTATTCTTCGGTTGTTTTCTTTTGAAAGATACTTTCGGAACAGTCTCCCAGAAGTCTTTTTGGCATTTAACTGAGGAAATCAACTTATCTATTAAGAACTTATTATACTCTTTCTCCTTTCTTTTTAACAATTTTTTGTATTCTCGCCTTGCAATACAATAAGCCACTCTATCTTGTGGATCATGAGTACGACAGCTAATTCTTAATAATTGTCTAGCTTTTAGTTTACTGATTCGGCACTCTTTATCATGCCAATCATCACATCTGTGATTTCTATTGACACGTATATGCTTGCTTCTTCATACACTTAGCACTTTCCTTTACACACTCATTAAACATGTTCAAAGCTTCATTTACGTCAGATTGTATCATATCTATGGCATTTTCAATTTTTCTAACAACATCTACGCTACATAATAATTCTTGAAATCGATTAGCACAATCATTATTCCATAAAAGTTTCTCTATAACATGATTTACTTGTTCATTATTGACAACAACATTTTCCTTTGGAAGAACAACAATGAAAGAAACAGGCATGTGATCTGAGTCTATGCGGTCTAAAACTTGAAATTTACATGAGTCATATACCAAAGCAAGAAGATCGCTTGAAATAATAAAGTAATCATCAACACTGCAGCCAGAATCAGATATGTATGTATAGCGTCCTTCCAGGTCGCCATTACATACCCCATTAAGAATACACAAATCAAAGGCAGTGCATACATTTAGCATCAGCTTTCCATAATTATTTAATTACAGTCTTCAGAGTTACGGTAGAAAGAAACTCGTGGAGAGCGTGGCAGCAGAGAGTCCTCACAAGAGAAGCCCCCTTCAAGCAAGTGTTTCGGCCCTTATCTCCTGACACTCTAGGGGAGTTGGGCCACACCCGTTCATGACTCCGGATGTCCCTCTGCTGCTCCCTTTTTTTTCCCCATCTTGGGACGAGCCATGGCTGGGATTCGAACCATGACCCTCTGGACATGCTCATTTTCTACTTAATGACTCGCGCTTTAACCACTGAGCCACAGGGACACCTGATATTTGTAGGGAAATTAAGCCTTATGAAGTTCACTTTATACTGAGAGAATGACTATCACATTGTCTATCAAAAATGTTTTTTTCCGGAAAAATCCTGAGAAATATTGAATGTTCTGCTATTCAAGTCTCCATTAATTATGACATACACATCTTTTCTTAACAAACATTCTATCAAACAATCTTCAAGTAAACTGATTCATTTTCAACATCAAAAAAGGTGTAAAAAGGAGAATTTTCCGGATGAATGTAGCAACAAAAATACAAAACATCTTTGTCTGTTCCAAATAATTTTTTTGTCAATTATGAATACACAAAAATTGGAGTGGTTGACATCAATAGCTTTTACAAAGGGAGATAACTCTTTCCTAATCAAACAAACAATTCCACCTGATGCTCTGTCCTGTCCACTGAATTTGACAGCAGGTTTGCAAAACACATCATAGTCAGAAAATAGGTTATCAAACTTCCACTCATCAAGAAACGTTTCAACAAGACAGACAAAATCAAACTTAAAAAGAAATGAAAAGAAATCTGGATCGGCAAGTTTAGACTTTATGCCATTAACATTCCATAACAAAAAAGAAAAAGGTTTGTTTTCATTATATGTACACTCTCTCTCCTTCCCTTCTTCGCTTTCTCCCTCATGCACGCACGGGATTTCCGCAACTGGCTCTGGCAGGTTACTGCAACTCACCCGGCAACTGTCAACATGAACATCGCTGTCCCTGCCAATTGCTGTTGGCCAGATTACCGGTGTTCTTGTATTTTCCTGACCCCCTACTTAATGCAGCATGGGGAATAAAAACTGGCCGGCCAAACCCCTATCTAGAGTCCTTGAGCCCTCCATGTCCATCAAGGAAATATGATTTCCCGTCGATCACTAGATGATCATAGATCATGGTGGCTCTCTTCCCGTCTGCTCTTGCTTTTTTCAAGTGTGATGAAAGACCACGCCTGATCTCCCTGACCTTGGAAGAGAAATCTTCTCCCACAAAGACATTGCTGCCTTTCAGGTTTTTTTTCCTTTCAGGATGTTAACTTTATCCTTGTAAAAGGTGCAGCAAACAATGATGGGAGAGTCAGGTTTGGCACTGAGTCGGTGAATCCTGTCGAACTCTACCTTCTTAGTTACGTTAAGCTTATCAGTCAACAAAGAATGTACTTTCCCTTCACAGTCATTGTTTGTCTCGTTCTGGTCCCTAGGTATGCCATAAAAAATCAGATTAATGCGTTTTGACCTCACCTCTAGATCATCAGTCTTTCTTTCTAACTGCTCAACTTTACTCAGGAGATCAGCGTTAGCTCTGGCCAGATCTTCATTTTCTCTTTTCAAATCCCCCACCTCATCTCTCAGATTTTTCACATCAGACTGCAGGGCCGAACACTTTTCTCCAAGATCGTCAAACTTCTTATCAACATTATCAAACTTACAGTTCATGGTGGACAGTACGTTCTGCAGAACATCCACCAACTCTGCTCTTGATGGTTCTTCTTGAGGGGTCCCGCGCTGAGGAGGAAGAGGTGGTCGCCTGCGCCCGGTCTGCGGAAGCAGATCCTACCCTGCTCCTGGTGTCGCGCCTGGTGCTGGTCAGCATGGCCTTCAGCGTCCCAGAGTTGTCTTTCTCAGGAGGGGTGCAAGGGGGCCAGGATGACGTTCCACGTCCCCCGACCTCAGCAAAAGGAGCCCGCCCCAAAACAGGTAGGAGAGGGTCAGTCCAAGAAAGACACCGTCTAACTTTGTGCGGGGTGTCAACATGGAAGCTCTCATGGCGGCTTTTCGAACTGCCCGTTTCCACATAAAGTTCATGTATACAGGAAGAAAGGTGCCACATGTCACCCTAAAATTCAGCTGGCACGAAGGCATGGTACTAGTCCCAATTACTTGCAAAGTGACAGTACTGGAAACTGATGCAGGACGCCAAGGTAAACAAAAAACAACGGAGCGCCGTGAAAGTCGACTTGCTCAGTCAGTGTCACAGTTCACACCCCCAAATCAAGAGAGAGAGAGAGAGAGAGAGAGAGAGAGAGAGAGAGAGAGAGAGAGAGAGAGGCTGTTGTAGTGGCACAGTCCATAGTATCTGGTCATTTAAGGTTTGACCAGGCGGTGGGCCAATACGTGGGTAAGGTCTCATTCTGCTTAGTTATTTGCATGAACCTTTGACTGTTATTTTTTCCCCTTAATTAATTTTTCATCATTTACCTTTTGATTCACACAGCTATGACTCAACACATTGTGGCCTCATATATCAGCAGATGCTCTGTATTGCATATTGACCTGTCTGCATACAATGTTTATTACAAAATAAATGTTACCGTTTTCTTCAAACTACTGACATGGTGACGTCAGTCAGTGGTATCTTGCCTTTAATAAACATGCGAACATCTGTTGTGGTTGTCCTATTCGGTGAGTTTCTAACTATTTTCACATCCATACACTGTTTTTTTTATCATTCTTTTTAACTAGCTGAACTGAAGCTAAGCCAGAAGGACATACCTAGTACCTCAATTCACCGTATTCCAATCAAAGTTCGCCAGGCGTGTCCAGGTGTAGAATACTTTCTCAGCCAAACAACTCACGTATCACCATCCTGCAGGTCAACGGGTCAGACTGTAAGAACAGTTTGCCACAATTCACAGCACACCAGGGAGTAGTGTATGGGATATGTAGTGAGTTGGCGGCTTTCTGTAAACTGCATGTGGAGGTGCCAATGGGAATGTATGTACGTATCCGTCTTCTACGACATCAATACTGGTGTGAGTCCCGTGAGTGGAATACCCAAATATACGACTCGACTTCAATCGCATGTGATCACCATTCTGTCGAAGAATCATTTATGGAATCAACTAGACACTTTATGCAAGTGCTGCATACAAACTATCCTTTACTTACAGTTAATTTTGAATGTGTAA
>CM031597.1:126079659-126091183 GCA_018398815.1 Conus ventricosus | reverse complement strand
AGCTCATCTTCTTAATTTGCCCTTGATCATGATTTGATTCACTACTTATTATCTTATTTGTAGGTGTCCACTGTCATAGAAATTGTGTTTTCAATGGTTCTAAGTTGCTCAGAGACTGTATCGAATCCCGTCCCTGTTGTAAAAGTCACATTAGTTCTGTTGTCAGCCGCCATTGTCTCACTTCTTTCCACTACTTCTAATAATGTTCGTTGTTTGGAATAACCGAACAGGACCTGTGTCTCTTGTTATTGTGAACAGATTTTGTTGATTTTGATGTTTCAGAAAAAGTGTTCTCACCACACGATG
The DNA here is from genome assembly GCA_018398815.1 of Conus ventricosus. Lineage (NCBI taxonomy): Eukaryota > Metazoa > Mollusca > Gastropoda > Neogastropoda > Conidae > Conus > Conus ventricosus. The sequence goes on along the minus strand of CM031597.1, from coordinate 126,090,877 downwards.
AACTATTGTCGGACTGACCATGAAGTTTCGTTTACCTTTGTTCTTTGGGTCTTATTTCATCTCTTATATATTCTGAAAACGTCCAGAATATAACTAAACGGATTGTGCTGGCATCCATTTCAATGAACTGCACAGCTTTTTTGCCTTCTAGATAAAGAGGGTGTGTGTAGAGGTTAAGGCCACTATGTTCCACATCTCCCCCACTCTGTTCCACCTGTTCCCCACTCTGTTCCACCTGTTCCCCACTCTGTTCCACCTGTTCCCCACTCTGTTCCATCTGTTCCTCACTCTGTTCCACCTCTCCCCCACTCGTTCCATCTGTTCCTCACTATGTTCCCCCCTGACAGACAGACAGACAGACAGAGAGAAACAGACAGAGAAACAGAGTGAGAGACAGAGAGAGAGAAAGAGAGAGAAAGAGCGAGGGGGGGGGGGGTAGTAAATATAAATTAGCAGACTTGTCTTTTTCTCTTCGTTCGTGTGCTCCTCAAAATGACGTGTGTCAGTCCGCCATCTTGATGAGCAAAATAAAAAGTCATCAAAATTGCGGAATAATCACTGAAAGCGTAATAATAGTTTATCGTTTTAATCCAAAGAAGCAGGATATAAAGCGCCCGCCGTTTTGTAAAGCCCTTTAAAAAACGGCGGGGACTTAACCCGCCGATTATTTGTAAGCATCCGCCGATTTGTAAGCAGCACTTACAATCGCGGGGACCTAGCCCGCCGATTTGTAAAGCACCCGCCGATTTGTAAGCAGCGCTTACAAATCGGCGGGGGCCTAGCCCGCCGATTTGTAAGCGCTCTACAAATCGGCGCTGCTCACAAATCGGCGGTTTTACAAGTCATGCAATATGCGCCGATTTGTAAGCGCTTACAAATCGGCGCTGCTTACAAATCGGCGGGTTACAGAGTCCACAAAAGACGATATCGGTAAACAGGTCACAAAATGGATTAACCACATTATATTAGTGGGAAAAATGTCCATTAACATTGCACGTAAAACTAAAAAATTGATGGCATTACAAATGATTTTCGATCAACTATAAACTGAGAAAGCGTTACATCAATCTATGAACTGCATAAGTAAAATGTGACAAGAGTTCGGAGACTCGCGTTGTACAGCATAGGAACCTGGAGATGTACTTCTCCTGAGAGGAAAAAAAAAGAAGAAAATAATTTTAAAAAAACCCACTATGTAACCATTAGTATGCGCTCAGGCACTGGTTTAGTGTTTATATCCGTTTGCTTTGCCTATTAGTCCTGTTTGTACATGTATAGACTTGCTCTTAATAATGACAGGTCCTTGCTCATATCTATTCATTCCTAGAGCTGTATGGCTGGCCACCATTGTATAACATGTATACACAACGCACACTCACGCATGCACGCAAGCACACACATGCTCTAGCACGCCCAAGCTCTCTCTCTCTCTCTCTCTCTCTCTCTCTCTCTCTCTCACACACACACACACACACAACACACACACACACACACACACCACACACACACACACACACCACACACACAAGTACACGTGCTCTCGCACACTCGCACACACACGCACGTGCACACACGCGCGCGCGCGCACACACACGCACGCACACACACACACACACACACACACACACACACACCACACACACACACACACACACACACACACACTTATTATCTCGCTTCTTGGCTTTCCTCATGTCTCCCTTGTAGACCCTCTTTTCGCCATAAGGGCAGAATCTTTGGGGAATAGCCAATTTCCGAGATCTTAGTGACCCTTGTCTTTGTCTCCTGTGCATGTTTGTCATCTCTCCTAGGGTCGTCCTTGCAGCCCTTTTCGTCTGTATTCTTCAAGGATGATTACCGGGAGTGTTTACAGGTTCGGGAGTCACAGCGACGGGTGCTGAAACTTGAATTCTTTTCTTATAATCCAACCAGATTTCTCATCCGCCAGACTTCTGAACGTTTGATGTGCATTTCTGAAGCGTCATTAGCATTTCTTTGTCTTTTTCCCTCTGTCTGTCTGTCTGTCTGTCTGTCTGTCTGTCTGTCTGTCTCTCTCTCTCTCTCTCTCTCTCTCCTCTCTCTCTCTCTCTCTCTCTCTCTGTGGCAAAACTGAAAAAAAAGAAAATAATGCAGTTTTTTTTCCACGTATGTTGTTCTATTTACATAAGCAGCACATATCAGAGTGAAAGTGCCAATACACCACACATTAGAACATTAACAAACCCAGACACTTTGTATCAAACGCGAATACACTTAAAATCAGCAAATATATGTCCATTTGAGAGAACATACAGACATTGCATGGTGTGTAAAAGAGACTGGTTGGAGAAGAGAGAAGGAAGGAGGGGGGAAAATAATTATATTAGTAGTGGAAATTGTTTTTGGTTTTTTTTTTTGCTTTTTTTTTCGGCAGATGAGAGGACAATGTGAAGCACCAAAAAATGAAGAGGTGGATTTCAGCCTTAGGAAAAAAAGTCACCGCCTTTGGTGCTCCATTGATCCGAAAACTGATGCCACAAAAAAAGACTTTTAACGATTTAGCAGTTTAAAATGGAGGGCGGTTCATAGCGGGACTTTCGCTTTTGTTCACGCCTAATGTTCTCTAGTTTAAGTTTCTTCACTCTGTAACGTTGAAAATCAGTGCTGAAGAGATCGACACCTGTCTTAACCCAAAGAAACCCTAACCATAATCCATGGTGAGGATAAGAGCAAGAATGGAAAGGGGCACTGATCTCACGCATGCACATTGCCATCACAAGTCCCAAACAGAAACCACCACCTGAGACCATGATGCTAGTCCTAGCAATGGGCTGAAAATCTGCAGGACTCACTTCCAACATATCAAAGTTTGAAAGGCACTGGAAGAAGATTATAGGTGCACAGCCAGCAACACACAACACCAGGATCAAACTCATAATCAGTTCAGTTTAGTAGTGTATTTGCAGCCTTTTCATCAAACATGATATTGGACTGAAGTAAAAAGAAAAATCAAAGAAACAAACAGAAAACTCCCCTACATAAAGAGTTACAATAAAAATAATGCCATTCTTAACTAAACAATAATGTCTTTTTTCTCAGTTGCTTGTTAGCAAAACTATCCCCATGAAAACTACATAGACTTTTACCAAAGCATGTGTGGTCTGACCTGTTGTACAGTGACTCCCTGTGAATAAGATAACAGAATGTTGAAATAGTCATGCCTGTGATAAATGGTTTCACATTTCACTGACAGTGGCAGCAAGTGTGTAAACACAATGGTTACATGACTATATTTTTAGCATAATAACTGACTTCCAAAGGGAAGAACATTTTCAACAGCTAGAAACAATGGAACACTGGACGAAACAATAAGTATACAGGTAGATAGGGAACAAGAAATTAGGTTGATCCATAGCTGCTGAAAAACACAACTACAAAACACAACTAAGAATTAGTCAAACCACGTCAAGAATTACTCACATAAAAACTTTCTGTGAAGCATTACTTGAGAACTAATCGTGTCACAACTCTCTCTAAAAAATGGAGGAGGGCAATCTTACAGTTGTGCAAATCATGAAATCGAGCATTACTCTAAACCCAAACTCTCATTGTAGTTTTAGTATTTCTACTTTCTCTCTCAATCGGAGATTGTTCAGAGCAGTTGCACTCTCTCTCCTAAAATTTTTCAGTTTCCACCTGGCTGTCACTTAGCTGTTGTAAGCCAGCATCACACTTCATTAGCTTCTCTGATGCCGCCGATCTCCTCTTCACACCACGGGTAGTCGGTGTCATGGCCATGCCTAAATAAAAAAGGAAATTGTTTGCTTTTCTAGTGATTTTTTGTGCTAACAAAAAAACATACAAAAATTACAGCAAACCCGCCCTGTTTAAATTCGAATCAGATTGGAGCATTTTTGGGATGGCGGGAATGAAGAGTGCCACTTCGAAAATTTTTCTAAAATTTTGGGAGGGGAGGGGGCTTTCAGATAGAAATTTGCGGAATGAAAGCGTGGGGAATGTATTCCTGAATTCAATGATTCCCCATAAACCATGTTTTTGTAAATTCATAGTACTGACGTGGGGAAAGGATTAAGTGAATTCAATGATTCTTTTTCCAACATGATTATGTTTCCCTAGTACTGACGTGTGGAATGTTTTCCCCGGGAAATTTAAATTGATTCTCTATCAACATGATTAGTGATTCATAGCTAAACTGGGAAAATTTTTTTTACCAGTAAATTTAAAAGGGATTCTCTATCAACCGTTATTGATTCTTTGTACGGGCCGTATGAGATTTAGAACCTTGTACTTAAACCTACTTTTTTGTGTTTGTGCATTTTTAATTTCATATGTCCCTTTTGATAAAAAAGTTTTCCACGTTCTAAAACAGAAATTTTGGGGCCTCTTCTTTTTTTGAACGCTGAAACCAAATTGCTTTTACATTCTGATTTTTGTTTAAAGGGGAAAGAGTTCAAGATTAACTGCATAAAGGGCCCAAAAGGAGAATGGGGAATGAATTAAGAGTGTACCACGGGCAGATTTTCCTTCAGCCCAAAAGTTTTTTTCCCTTTTACATACCCAGGCTATTAAAAAAACAGAATTATCTCCGGTGATCATCCCAGGGGAAAAGTGGATATTTGTCAGGTTTTTTTTTGGGTTTTCTTTTATTTTTCTTTTTTTTTTTGGGGCCCCAAATTTTTGCTCCCAAAAACCAGCCCCCTATGTGCCCCAAAAGGGATCACGCGACTATTTAAAAATTGCAGAAAAGGATAAGATGATGATATATAAAGATAAAGAAAAGATGATGATAAAGTGTGATAGTAGGGTAGGTGCGGGGTTTAAATTTTTAAGAAAGGGCCTCTGTGCGGGGTCATTTTTGGGGGGCCCACGACCCATCAAAACGGAAATTATTTTCTGCCATCAAGCAGGCACTCCCCATTTTTTGTTCAGGGAAATTTAGACCATGGTTGACAAAAAATTTAGAGAAAATGGGAAATGGGGACAACAGGGGAATTATAGGGAAGGGGAAAAACCTCATAAAAAACAAAACGGGGACACAGGGGTTTTAAAGCAGGGGGGTTCCCCTTTAAAGGGTAAATTTTAGCATTTCCCCCAAATGCTTTTAAAAAGTCTTTCAAAGAAATGGATTTTTTTTGGGAAAAAGGGGTTTTTATGCCTGCATTTAAAACCTTTCAATATAAGGTTTTTTTTTCCCCCTCCTTCCGAAAACCTGAAGCTTTGTGGCCCAGAGCTGGCCGCCCCCAAAAAATCCAAGCCTTTCACCCTTTAAAAAAAAAAAACCGTTATAAATTATCCCCCACAAAGGTGACAGATCCCACGGCCCAATGTTATCACATTAAAAGGTTGATTTTTTCCCCCCCCCCCCCCCCCAAAAAAAAAAAAAAGAAAAAAAAAAGGGCCTTTAAACGGGGAAAAAATCTAAATTTAAAAAACGTATTTTGAACTGCCCGAAATTGTCCTTTTTTCCTCTAACTTTTTTTTTGAATTACATTTTTTCAATTTTTTTTTTGGGGACCACTTGAATTTTCCTTTTATAAAGTTGATGAAAAAGCCCCACAGTTTTTAAACATTGTGCAACAATTTCCATTTTAAAAATTTAACTACTTTTTAAAAAGAAATTTTTTAAATTGATTAATTTTTTTGGGTTTCAAGTTTTCCCCATTTTTGCTTTTGGGCCCAAAAATTTTTTGGGGCAATTTTTGAAAAAAAACTATATATTTTTAACAGATATTTTAAAAAAAATTCGTGTAAAAAAAGACGGAGGAAAGTCTGCTGAATAACAAAAAAACCTAGACCATACCTGTCACACAGTCCCAAAATGAAAAAGGGGATCCCTTACAACATTGATTGAATCCCAAGGGGAAACCCATTTAGTCTCAGGGCTAGTGCTCTAAAACCTCTCTCTCTCCTCTCTCTCTTTTCTCTTCTCTTCTCCCCTCCTCTCCCCCTTTTCCTCAAATTACTAGGCTTTGGGCATCAAAAACACAACTGAGCCAAGGGAATCAATGTGCACTTTCCTTTTCCGGGGAGAGGTTGGCTTTTACCCGAGGCGGGTCGGGGGGGCCTATTTCCCCAAAGGGCACCTCACATGGATCAATCCTGTAAAATTTAAATTTAATGCTCATTTGTTTCAGTTTGTTATTGAACTTTTTTTAAAAGCTGCAAAATTCAAGAATTTCATTTAAAAGAAATGAAAAACAATGACTTAAAATGGGGCATTTTCAAAAAACCATACTATTAGAAAAATTGATTGTTTTTCCCCGGGAAAAATTCATTACCTTCAGGGTCAATTTTGCTTTTAATTGTGACAAATAAAAACTATTTTTTATTTAGTTTTTACTTGTAATAACCAAAAAAAACCCTAAAGTACCCCCCGGGTATTTTTTATTACTATTAAAATGTCTAGGGTTTTACTATACAAACAGTAAAACCCTTTTTAGCACTAGAAAAGGTAGGGACCCTGCTTGGCGATCAATACAGTTTCCCTAGGAAGGATTTACATTCAAAACAGACCCAGCGAAGCATTTTGGGTTGGTATAGGGGAATTAAAAGGGTCACACAGCCCCCAGTCCAACGCCCCCAAGGTGAGCAATTTGGGCCCCCAAAAATTTAAAATTTTCCAAAAGCCAAACTATATAATTCTTTCCACTTTTGCTAAGGACGATTTGAAAAACAATCATTTTTGATACCAATTTCTTTTTTAATTTCCCAAATACAATCTGGGGTTTTATTCCTTTTCTTTTTTTTTTTTTTTACTAAATTCCCTAACAGGAGTAAAAAGAAAATGTGCCAGAATAATCAAGTTTGTTTGGGGGCCCCCTCAACACTGAAGGGGGAAAAAGAAGGGGAAGAAGAATGAAATGGGTTTTTTTGTATTTACCCAAAATTAGTGGGGGGGTTTTTGGGGAATGTTTTTCAATGTGGGCCTTTGCAAAAATCGATGGGTTTAAAATTTAAAAAAACCTTGGGAAAAAATTTGAAAGAGAAACAATTCCCGCTGTCAACACCATGTATTGGGGCCAAAAGAACTTGATACCACCACAGAAAAGATGCCACCAAAACCAACTCCCCTGCAAAAAGACAAATTTTTGGGATATATAGCAAATAATAACAACAAAATTTGCAACAAACCCCCCCCCCCCCCCCAAAAAAAAAAAAAAAAAAAAAAAAAAAAAAAACCGCAACAAACAAAACAAACCTTTTATTTCAAAAAAAAAATCCCCGGGGACTAAATGATTTTCCCTTTTTGCATTTTGCACAGCAGCTTTTTTGGGAAAGCTAATGAAAAGATTCAAAAATGCTAGAGCAAGCTTATGCTCATCTTAAAAACGCAGGGAAACTCACCCCTTAAATAACCCAAAAAACCAAAGCAGACCCTTTCTTAGGTCTTGTACATAATATGACAGGCAAACTTGCTATGTTACCCCAGTGGGGCAAAATTTCTGAGCCAATCAAACCACATTTGGCACATACATCCGGGCTGCTGCCCCCGAGATCCAGGGGAGGGGGCCTTTTACCCCAGGCAAAAAAAGCTTGAAAATGTATTTAAAATTGTTTAAAAAAAAATTAAGTAATTTATTACCTGTTTTCCAAAGTTCCCCGGGCAAAACTGGATTTAAATTTAAAACCCGTCTCTTGCGCTGAAATACAAGAAGCAAGTTTCTAAAAAAACAAGAAAAACCCCTTTTTGATGGGAACCGCAAAACAAGGGAAACAAACAAACAAACACACACACACAAAACACACACACACACAAAACCCACACACACACACACACACACACACACACACACCCACCCCCCCAACAAAATAATACAGAAGTAAAATGGGTTATCTGCACAATTATTCAGTTAAATTTTCTTCACTGAATCGTAAAGAACAAAAAGTTCTGTGCCGGCTGCACACCGGCCCACCGGTTTTACCCCTTCCTACCTTTTTTAAAAAGTGAAGGGAAACTCCCTTGGGGCATTCCAGTCATGTGCCATTTACAAATTTAAACTGTTTTTTTAGAGTGGGGGACTTGCACGATGTGAGAAACCCAAAAAATTTTTCAGCAGATTCCCTGAAGACCTGGGTTTAGAGATGTCCCGCCTGATGTGATCTTTGAGTTTTTTTAAGGGGATTAAAAATTTTTTATTTGAATTTTTAAAAATTTTTCGGGTTAAAGATTTTTAAGAAGTTTCTTTTGGGGGTTTCCAGAAGAGGGCATTTAAAAAGATGTGTGAAAGGTGTTTTTTTTTTTTAAATTTTTTAAAAGACTTGTTGGGTTTATTTTTTTAAAGTGGGGGACAGGCCCATGTGGCCCCTTTTCGGCGGCGGGGTAAAAAACAAAAATTATTTAAAACTTATCTTTTTACTTCACCCCGAAACTGCCTAAAACCCTGGTCTGTACTACATTCTCTTTTTTTCTCCACCCCACCGCACCATGATTTAAAAACATTTTTCCAAAAAAAACCCCTCCTCCCACATCCCCTCAGTCCCCTCCCCAGACTTTTTAATTTTTTTCACCTATTGAAAATAATTTTTTCAGTTACTGCCAACAAAATTTTTTTCCAAAACCCCTTTAGAAAAGATTAATAGTTACCAAAAATGCACCCAAAAGAAAAAGTCTTCTCTTTTGTTTTAAAAAGACAATTTTGGAAGGGATGTAAAAACAAAATTTTGCTGAAACTATAATCTAGAGTAATATCACATGTAAAAGGCCAAAAAAAAGTTTAAGGGTTTTAATTTTGAAAAAAATAGTGGGAAAAACACAAATTTTTCTAGGGATTTTCTATCACAGGTAGGGCCCATCTAATCCCCTTTGTTTTTAAAGCGGGGGAAAAGGGAACACCCGGGAAAAATCTACTGGGAAAAAATTGGTCACAGTATATCTAAAACAAACCCCAAAAAATTTTCCATTGGAAAGATCTAAACCGGGGAAAAAAAGAAGGCATGTTCATGCCCGTGACAAAATTTAAAAGGCTTAAAAAGGGTTCAAACGTAAAGTACAAACTGAACCTATGCTAAAAAAACCCAAACCCAAAAACGTTTTTGTATACTGTATGTTTTCCCTTCCCAACCCTTTTTAACCCCTTCACATCACACAATTTTTTTCCTGAATGTTTTCTGGGAAACAGCATAAAATCATAACTGGAAACTAACAATGAAAAAGGAAAAAGAAGTCTAGGGGGGACTGACAGTAAGACAGAAAGAGGTAGTTTCAAAAACCCCCCCTCAACAACATTTTTAAAACCCTAACTATACTATCCCCCTACACTTTTGGGTTTTGTATTGTATGTGTGGGAGGCTAAATTTGTTCCCGTTTAAAAAAATTTAGTTCAAAACACTTTAAAACAATAACAGGTTCAACACAGGGAAAACCGCAAGACAGGTGGCCCCTGTTTCACTACAACGTTTAGATGAATGAAAAAATTTAAAAAAAAAAAAATCAAAATATCGTCTCACAATCTCTAGAGCTTGAATCTGTGGTCCGTGCACTAAAAAAACAAAAAATACATAATATCAAAAATAAACTTTTTTCATGCAAAACAAAAAAATACACCACAAGAAATGCCCCTTTAGTACCCGCATCTCACATTATCTAACTTTTTTTTTGCGTGAAGGGCCTTCAGGTATTATAATTTTGTATATCGTAAGGAAAACCTTCAATTTTTTTTCTGGAAAAAAAAATTTATTTTGAAACCCAAAGTATCATAACACAAAACTCAACACAAAAATTGCTGTTTTACTAGTTAAAACTTTGCTTTTGAGGGAGTAATCCAAAGATCTGCACACTCGAGCTATATAAAGGGGATGATTTTAGACCTGCTATCAATTAGGACTAATGTTCTTTTACTTCATTTGTAGTCTATCATCTTCATTTCATGATTTTGAAACTATGAAAGCAAGTTAAATAATGATTGATAACGAAACAGCAGCCCCACATTTTTTTCTTGCTTTGCAGCATTCATATCACACACACAACACGACACAATGACACACACATACACACAGCCAGAGAGATGAGGAGAGAGAGAGAGAGAGAGAGAGAGAGAGAGAGAGAGAATGAGAGAGAGAGAGAGAGAGAGAAGGAGATGAGAGAGAGGAGAAGAGTGTCAGTCTCACACTCAGTTACACACTGATCATTGATTACACTTTTACAGTGTCACGTTTGCCTGTCAAATGAAAATAATAATAATTATGAAAGATGTCACAGTCTGACATAAAACTGACTAGTGACATTGAAAACAGTAACAGTTACACATTTCACTCAAGGCACAGAATGACAGATGGACAGTGATACAGATCACAGAGAACAACAGTAACTACCACCAAAATCATTGGCACAAACACTGAAACAGTGAGTACGATCAGTGGAACACACACAACAATTCCATCGTACATGCACATACCTGCAATGCCAGATGTCAGAGCAGAGTCCTCACCAGGGATGGCGTTCACTTAGTCAATAAACGGGTGAATTTTCTATGGGAGCCCCCCCCCCCCCCCCCCCCAGTCTTCGAAGCAGCAGCCTTCTGCCCCAACACCTCCTTCTTCACATCCCACCATTTGTAGCGCACTCCAGTCACGGAGCGCCACGCCACCCCCAAGGCTGACACATCAGCTGCAAACCCTCTCCCATGCTTCGTTCTTCTTACGGATCATGTTGCCAGTATTATCCGATACAGCAGAACTTTTGGTAATCTCTAATGGCCTGCAAGAGGACAAGAACCTCCACATCTGTGAAGCAGACGGCACGCTGTTTAGCAGCCATTTTGTCAACAACATTGATGGCGACGGACATGCGCAGAACGTTTACGGTTATTCAAGACTTGCACAGAAAGAGGGAATCCCTCTTTTTTATCTGACCTTCACCCTTTGCTTTCTGGATAGTTCGTAGGTAGAAACCGAGACAAAACCCTGAGGATATAGGTACGAAAGTAGAATGCGCTGAACCCACAGGGTTTGTACCCAGGAGGTAATCTCGTTGTGGAAGTATGTTACCGACGACATGTAAGTACGGCCCCTGATCAGTATGCCTTAAATTCATAAAGAAAGTGATAAACAAATAACTTGCACATGCAGTACCGGACAACACATACACACACACACACACACACACACACACACACACACACACACCACACACCACACACACACTACCACACACATACACACACACGCGCGCGCGCGCGGCAGCGTGCACACACGCACACACACACACACACACACACAC
>CM031597.1:126024659-126074659 GCA_018398815.1 Conus ventricosus | reverse complement strand
TGGTTGTTTCTCCTCAGTGACCGCGGAAAGTGGTAATTTGACTCTCTGCCTTTTCAGTTTTATGAAGAATGCAATCCCAGAAAAGGCTGGTGTGCATACCGTAGTATGTTTGTTGAGTTTTCAAAAAACCAACCAAAGGTCACTGAGGAGAAAGAACCAAGTTTCAAAATATCGGTATATGACCAGGAGTTATATGTTAGTGAGTTTCCCTCCCTATTGGAGGAGGTCTTCCCCTTGGAGAATATAAGCTTGCTGAAGGCTCATTTTGAGAAGCATTTATTTTATTTTTCCCCATTCACCCACTCAAGCACATACTGTTAGTTAGGCAGAATCATCAAACCACTGCAGATATGAATGCGTATCTCCCCCTATTTCTTCAATCTAAGACATAAGAGTAACTTTGTTTATAATTCAATATTTCTTGCAGTCATTGCAACACCAAGCTGCTCTGTAAGTTGCTGGAACGGTGCTCGGTACTTATCCTTGGAATTTATTAGTTTGTTGTATTTTAGTCCCTTGCGGATTCATTCCAAGAACTGGCCCTCAGCACTTGTGTCTTAGAGGATATCTTTTTATATTTTCTACTTTTCACAAGAAAATGTTAGCTTGTTTTGCTCTTTCATGATTTTCTTTGCTTCTTAGATGGCACCTTTGGTTGGCTTTTTGAAAACTCAACAAACATACTACGGTATTGCACACCAGCCTTTTCTGGGATTGCATTCTTCTTAAATCTGAAAAGGCAGAGGAGTCAAATTACCACTTTCCGCGGTCACTGAGGAGAAAGAACCAAGTTTCGAAATATCGGTATATGACCAGGAGTTATATGTTAGTGAGTTTCCCTCCCTATTGGAGGAGGTCTTTCCCCTTGGAGAATATACGCTTGCTGAAGGCTCATTTTGAGAAGTATTTATTTTATTTTTCCCCATTCACCCACTCAAGCACATACTGTTAGTTAGGCAGAATCATCTACCACTGCAGATATGAATGCGTATCTCCCCCTATTTCTTCAATCTAAGACATAAAGAGCAACCTTTGTTTATAATTCAATATTTCATGCAGTCATTGCAACACCAAGCTGCTCTGTAAGTTGCTGGAACGGTGCTCGGTACTTATCCTTGGAATTATTAGTTTGGTGTATATATATATATATATATATAAATATATATATATATGTTGTAGTCTGTATGGTGAAAACATAACTATGATTGAGTTCTTAACCTTTTTACATTCCTAAGCAGCATAAACCATTTGAGCTACGGTACTTTCTTAAAACAAACTGTTACCTCGTTTTATTTAAAAATGATGAGAGTCGAATCTTATACCTGTAAAAGAGGAGTTCAAGGCACCACAATGAACAGAAAGAAAACTATTTCTGCCTGATACCCCGCGAAAGCCAAGAAGCCACGAATAATCAGAACAAATGTACCCTGTTAATCTAAAATGAAGGGGGGTGCGTTAAAAGGGGGTGGGTGGGTATTTTTTGTGTGTGTGATGTATAGGTTTCTTTACTACGGATCTGAACATTACTGAAAGAGGAAGAAGAAAGGAGAGACAGTTTTATTAGCTATTTCCACATTGTCATTCCGCTTAAGTTTGACTCCACACACACAAATTCCGTTCCTATACTACTACTTCATGGCCAAGCCGCCTGAATGCCCAACATGGCGGACAGTTATTCAGTTTGTGCGAAAGTTCAAAACCCACAGTGGCCACGAGTCTCACCACCTTGAGTCGGTCGGGAAACTTCCCCCCCCCCCCCCCCCCCCGGCTACTTTACCAACTCTTTACTGAGAAGAAAAAAAAGGAGGAGTTCTTTATAATTTTAGAGCTTTCTGGGGGGAAAAATCCAATTTTACAATAACAACAGCAGCATACATTTTCAGGTAGTTTGGAGGAGCTTTTTTTTTCTAAGTATAATTTCTTTGATGCGATCTAAGAAAACCTTATATTTCTCCAGTATTCCGCTTTGTAGTTATTTGGTCCAACTTCATACGCCCCCCCCCCCCCCCCCCCCCACCCCCCAAGAGAGAAAATATATCAGCTTGCAGGTTTTATTTTTGTTTACTATCATGACTGCTGCGGTGTGTGTGTGTGGCTTGAGACTTCCTTCCACCCCCCCCCCCCTTTACATATTTATACTACTACTACAAGAAAAGGAAGAAGTGGAGTGTCTGCTGTCAGCCTTTTTTTTTAAAGAAATAAGATGAGTCATCGTCGGGGTGTCTTTCTCTTCTTCGACGGATTTATGCCACCCTTGGATCTTTTTTTCTTTGATGAAATCGCTCAGTTGACGATTGTCGGACTTACTATTCTGAAGATAACTCGGCTTTTTCGATCGCAGGTACCATCGGCAGGTGGGGAAACTGTCCTCCGCGGGATACTAGACCTTCCTGACCACTTAAAACAAGTTGAACAGCCCGAAGAAGAAGAAGAAGAACATTAGCAACGCCTGTGGCTCAAGATAATCATTCTTCTCCACCCCGACCCTTGCTACTTCCGCATTTAAATGGATTGTGGGTTGTAGTAATCCTACTATAAACTCTTACAAAAAAAAAAAGATCACCCGCCTTCCCCTCTTCGATACTGGTTGGTGTAGTTGTCCAGGAAGCTAACTCCTCTTAGCTACAGTAACTTTGAAACAACAAGGGGATTATTAATAGGTGTTGTTTGAAAATGTAAAAAAAAAACAAAAGAAAAAAAAACTGTTGTGTCACAACCTGCAGAACTGGACAGGGCAGCAACTTTTCCGGGACACCATGGAGGAGGAAATAGCCAGCACGGCAGTGGGTGCCTCCGACCAGTGTCTCGTTTGGGTCTAGAAACATTACCGGAGCTCGTGTTGCTGATGATCTTCAAGGTGCTTCCACTGTCGGACCGGGCTTACCTGGGAAGCGCTTGTAAAAGGTTCAACTCTCTCATGTATTACCCCTCCGTGTGGAGGGACATCAGCATCCGGACGACCCTACAAGAAGGATACTCCGTATTACATGGTCGTGTCGAAGCCGCTGGTCTGTGCAAAAGTGACAAATTCATGATCAAGAAATTTGATAGTATTTACAGAATGTCAGTGTCTACATTAACAGCTGGTTTCTAAAAATTCGCTTTTTGACATGCTGATAGAGCTTGCGCAGAAAGAAACCTCAAAAGGCTGGTCTTTCTAGGGGCTCAAACTGTCCAAGAATCGTAGTAGTGTCAACTACTACTACCTCGCTGCTCGTGGTCAACGATCTCCAGGCCACAGTGACTGACTTTCTGCACACACTCGATCCTGCAACGACGGCCATCAAAATACATCTACTTCTTGACAACGGTGGAGGTGAAAGTTATGAGATGCCATCTGCAAACCCATTGGCGACGAAATTCCGCCATCTTTGGACTATACAAAAAAGGTAGTTGTTGTGCCTCTGAAGAAGGAGAACGCACACACACACACCACTGCTCCGCTTTTTTTCACAATGGTTTCTTCGATACTGTGTGTTAGCAGCTAGGCGCTAAGGCTGCGTATGAGAAAACGTTTATTAAACGTCCCCCCCCCCCCCCACCTTTATGACATTTATGAGACAAAACGTGGAGGACTGACTTTTTTTCCTTGACATAAAATTGTGTATTTCTAATGATGATGATGATGCGACGATCTCCTCTAACTACCGATGATGATGAGTACCAACTTTGGGACGATTATCACCATGATCGTCTCTCCCAGTAATCATCAACATCTAATATCACGCGCCATTGCTCCAGGAATCCAGCCGTGTGACATTATTCTCTGTGGGAAAACTTCGGAGGAAGGGCCTGAACTTATGATTATTCTGATCCCGGCTCGAAGCAAGTATAGTGGTGTAACAGATGAGACTCTTCTTCTACTTCTATCTGTGGGGTGAAAAATCCGCTATTACCGCGATCTAGTCTGCGAAGAAGAAGAAGACGGTGGCTGCCCCCTCAGCGAGAAGATGGTCGAGGAAACGTTTCTCTCTTCTTTCATCGAGTCAACTGTACAACAAATCCGATTTTGCCATTCGACTTTGTGTCACTACTACAGGAGTTGGTGGGGGCCACACAAGCGCCCAGCAGTCTGGGGGTTTTGTATAAATGGGTCAGATGATGATGACGTCTTCTTCTTCTTCTCCTTCCAACTCTCCCGCGTTTATGGGAAACGCGCTTGCCCATTTTTGAAATGAAACTTGATGTGGTGACCATTTACATTATTCCGGTCGACTTCGATGGAAAAGAACTTGTGCTGCCAGGTTTTTTAAAAAAAAAAAAATGAAATGGAAAGAAGACATGCACAAACCATTCGGGGCCAAGCTGCAGCTCCGGGACTTTTGAAGAAACAAAAAGCCCCAAATCCTCCACCTTTCTGTCCCGCAGCAACCCGTCTTTATTCTTCCATTCCAGCCCAACTTAACTCCCGGGGTTTTCCATTCTTATCCGCGTTTTTATTACTAATAAAACATACAATCGTGGGGTTTCCAAGGAAATCTTAAAAATAGCATACAATCGTGCGTTTTCCCCCGAAATTCCCCGCACTGGTTCCGCTCTAATGTCCAAATGGTCGCCGCGACGTTGTAGCACTACATGAATCGAGGGAAAAAAAAAAATACTGAAAAAGAATGGTTTAAGTATACGAAATAGAATAACGGACAGCACCGCAGCTAAAAAAATCTGAACCGAACGTGATCCCCACCACCTATGATGTTTTTCAGCCAGAGATGCAAAGAAAGAGCAAAAAAAGAAAAACAAACAAATAACCAACCCGGACGAGCGAGAAGAAGCCCGTGAAAGAAACAAAATGTCTCGGGGGACAGCACCACCATCTTAAACCCAGAGACGCCGAAGAGGAGGGGAGGTCCGCCGCACTCTGTTGACGAGGTTCATGGCGTGTCCGGAAATCTCACTGGACAGAGCCTCCACCGACTTTTTTGTCAGCATTGATCTCGTCCACGGTCGTCTTTCAGTTCCTGGAATCGCTCAGCTACGACGGCCTGAAAGTCACGTTTCTCGTATCTTTCCGCGCCAAAGTCGCCCCGCTCTGCTGCCACTCGGGTGCTGACGCTCAGATAGAGCACCTGGGCGGGTCGCAGCAACCCTCGCTCTGGCTGCCGGCACCACTCTGCACTTAGGTCGGGCTTGGCAGAGGAGATAGCCATCCCGGAGAAAGAATAACGATCAACGACCAAGGTCACTCCAGAATCAGCAGTTCCGTCATCTCGAGCATGGCGTCCCAATGGTTGGCAGCGAAGAGCAGATGAATGGCGTGGTCCTCCACCTGGCAGGACTGTTGCAAGTACTTGTTGATCGTCCTCTCCCATCGACGTCGTCTGGTCCGGAAATTTCATCAACCGAGCTGGCACGCCGTTGTTGTTTAGATGATCAACTAATAAACCGCATTGTGTGGACTTTCCACTTTTATCACAGCCTTCGAACGCGATAAAAGCTCCGCGATGATTAACGACGGGCGACGACGACATCTTTTTTTTTTCAGCCTTCTTAATGTAAGGTGATTTACGGTTTTAGCGCGAGAAATAGTTTTTGGTCTTATTCTTGCATAAAGCACACGCGAGAGTCCATATTTGTTTGAAACATAAGGCGTATCCGGCGTTTATCAAGACCATTTTTGAATTGTTAACAGTTTGTGTTCATTGACTGGCAAGTTATTATTCAGAGTATTAACAATTCTGTTAGTGGAAAAAAAAGCTTGCTGCTTTTGACGTTTTAGTAAATGTTGTTAGTGTGAACAGGCGGCCTCTTCTTCTAGTTGTAGATCGACCTGAGTAGAAGAAGACGGGGCGGAGGGAGTGTGCTACGTTTCTCTCATATCATATCATATCATATCATATCCTATCACATCATAACATATCGGTGGCACGTTAGACATTTTCAGCCTGCTCAACATCGGATGATTTAGGGTTTTAGTTGTTGAACAGGCGCCCTCTAGTTGAAGATCGAACTGAGTAGAAGAAGACGGGGAGTGTGCTACGTTTCTTCTCATATCATATCATAACGTATCGGTGGCATGTTGGGCATTTTCAGCCTGCTCAATGTAAGATAATTTAGGGTTTTAGCGAGAAATAGTTTTTGGGTCTTATTCTCGCATAAAAAACGCATGCGTGGTTTAAAAAATGCGAGTCAATATTTGTTCGACACATATCCAGCCATTTATCAAGACCATTTTTGAAAGTGTTAACAGTTTCTGCTTCAACAACATTGACTGGCAAAAGGAGTATTAACGATTCTGTGAGTGGGAAGAAAAAGGTTTGCCGCTTTGAAAAGTTTTAGTCATTTCTTTTTTTGTTTGTTGTCGTTGTCAGATTGAACAGGTGCCCTCTTCTAGTTGTAGATTCCGTATCCAAACCGAAATAGTGGTGGTTATAAAATCCACGCGTGTAAGTGTCAATCACGTCACCACGTCCCGTATTCCAAACTTGTTGGTAAGTTTGTTTTTGAAAACAAACAAAATGAAGCCTTTTTTTGTTCATACTGATCTTTTTGTGTGTGTGTGTGTGTGTGTGTGTGTGTAAATCTTCTCTGAAGATCTTCTTCGATTCAGGAATTACTGTGGTTTTTTTGCTTTTTTTTGGTCTTGATAAACGCCGGATACGCCTTATGCTTCAAACAAATATGGACTCTCGCGTGTGCTTTATGCAAGAATAAGACCAAAACCTATTTCTCGCGCTAAAACCGTAAATCATCTTACATTGAGAAGGCTGAAAATGCCTAATATACCACCGATATGATACGATATAATAATATGAAGAAAAATGTAGCACACTCTCTCCCGTCTTCTTCTTCTGAGTTCGATGTTGTTGCGATAATAGCATAGTTCTCTGAAACTGACGTTCTTCTGTAAGGAATTTGCTGCTGGATAAACTGAACTTGTTCTAGGACAAGGAAACCAAACCATCCACATTGAGTGGGCTGAAAATGCCTAACGTGCCACCGATATGTTACGATATGATATGAGGAGAAACGTAGCACACTCCCCGTCTTTTTCTACTCAGTTCGATCTACAACTAGAGGGCGCCTGTTCAACAACAAAATTTAGTAAAACGTCAGCAAACTTTTCTTTTTTCCACACTAACAGAATTGTTAATACTTGGAATAATAACTTGCCAGTCAATGAACACAAACTGTTCAAAAATGGTCTTGATAAACGGCGCCGGATGTTTCAAACAAATATTGACTCGCGCATGTGTGCTATTTATGCGAGAATAAGACCACAAAAACTATTTCTCGCGCTCAAACCATAAATCATCTAACATTGAGAAGGCTGAAAATGCCTAATATGCCACCGATATGATACGATATAATATGAAGAGGAAGAACAATGTAACACACTCCCCTCCCTCCGTCTTCTTCTGAGTTCGATTTTGTTTGCGATAATAGCATAGTTCTCTCTTCTTCTGAAAGGGAATTTGTTTGCTGCGGTAAACTGAACTTGTTCTAGGAAAAAGGAAACCAACCCAAACAAAAACAAAGATGAAGACTGTAAAATGTTTTGTTACTTAACGTTTGTATCTGTTTTGAGCGTGTTCAACTGTCTATGTGGTGCGTGCTTTTAGAAGATATTTCGTTTCGGGGAATTATTATTAGGCTTCTGCTATGACCTCCTCTATCATGACGACCTCCTCTTCTTTTGATAGTAACCGAAATGATATGATGATGATGATGATTATGATGATGATTAGTAAGATGAACTATGAACTTACTTCTTTTTACTACTACTACTACTACTTATCAAATGTTTTGTCCCGATGGGGGATGATTGGTAGCTTTCTGATGATAAGGGGGCTTTTCCCTTTGGGGATTAGAGGTAATCCTGACCTATCTTATTAGGGTGGCGGCTGCTATTGTATATATTGCCGTGGCAGTAACAAACAGTGTTGGAGCTCCGGAGAAAGTGCAATTTTGCTACTTCAAGTAACAAAACCCAAGGCGTGGATGCAGTGCAATCACAGCACCCCCCCCCCCCCCCCCCCCGCATGAAGCAATCAAAAATTTTGATGTGCTTTGGCACTTTTAATTGTAATTTTCACGGTTATTTGGGCGGAAGGTAAACCCGGGAAGTCGCCAACGAACCGGAAGTGGCCATTTTTTTATATCTGCACGTCTGCATCGAACATGCAGGGAGAGGAAAAGAAAGCAGTGTGCGAAGCAGCGTCAAGTGCATCCAGGGCCCGGCTTTGAAAATCAAATTAAGGGTGTTTTGCCCCCCACGTGTAAATGATCCAGGAAATAAACCTCAAACAAAAATAATCCTGTTAAAGGTGTAGTAAACATGTCTGTTGCACGCTATGTATTTAGTGAAAACAGTCCCAACAATGAACCTTCAGTTTACATTTCATATGAGAATCTTCAATGAAAAAACTGTAACGCGTGATCTACCTTCATGCTTGGAGGAGAGCAATGCCCTAGTATTAATCAAAGCAAATGTACTATACATCTAAACTGATAATCGTTTCATAATGTAGGGAAAATCTTTGACCACTGTAGAAAAGAGGAGTTGAGCTGGGTGAGCGTGATTTTCTCCTTGACACTGCACATGCAGCACAGATAGGTAGCAAACCTGCATATCCAGAAGTCAGTGCCTACACATGCAGCACAGATGGGTAGCAAACTCTGCATGGACCAGAAGTCATGCCTACACATGCAGCACAGATAGGTAGCAAACCTGCATGGATCCAGAAGTCAGTGCCTACACATGCAGCACAGATGGGTAGCAAACTCTTAAATGGATCCAGAAGTCAGTGCCTACCATGCAGCACAGATAGGTAGCAAACTCGCAGGGATCCAGAAGTCAGTTCCTACAAAAGCAGCACAGATAAGTAGCAAACTCTGTATGGATCCAGAAGTCAGTGCCTACAATGCAGCACAGAGAGGTAGCAAACTGCATGATCCGAAGTCAGTGCCTACGCACGCTGCACGCTTGAGATCATTGAAAAATAGCTGGTTTTAGTTTTTAGAGATTTAATCGAACCTGTGATTGCTTTAGTTCATTTTGCTTATATTTAAAACAACACATTTTCACAACGACGTTAAAAGGTTGAATTTGTATGGCCATTGTGCTACATGTGTTGTGAAGTCGCCTCCCCCCCCACACACACACTCACATGCAAAACCACACACACACACACACACACACACACACACACACACACACACACACCACACACACACACACAACCACACACACACACCACACACACACACACAACAACACGCACGCGCACGCACGCACGCACGCACGCACGTACGCACCTTTGAAACGCACGAACACACATACCATACACACCCCACACCACACACACACATGCACACACACACAAAAACAACCACACACACAACACACACACACACACACACACACCCACCACACACACACACACACACACACGCACCACGCACGCACGCACGCACGCACGAAACGCACCACGAACGCACGCTTGCACGCACGAACCACATACATACACACACACACACTCACCACAACACATGCACACACACACACACACAAACACACACTTTTAAAGGGGAGGAGGAGAGAGAAGAGAGAAGAGAGAGAGAGAGAGAGGGGGAAGAGAGAGAGAGAGAGAGAAGAGAAAAGAAGAGAGAGAGTTCGTTGCACGCCCGCACGTGTGTGTGTGTGTGTTGTGTGTGTGTGGTGTGTGTGTGTGTGTGTGTGTGTGGTGTTGTGTGTGAGAGAGGGGAGAGAAGAGAGAGAGAGAGAGAGAGAGAGAGAGAAAAAAAAGAGAGAAGAGAGAGAGAGAGAGAGAGAGAGAGAAAAGAGAGAGAGAGAGAGAGAGAGGCAGACAGACAGAAAGACAGAGTAAAAATGGGAAAAGGAAATCAAATTGTGAATTTGAAATCCTTTTCTAGTAGCAGTCAGATATTAACAAAAAATTTTAGAATAAAAAACCACACATATAGCCTACTCAGACGCTTTTGATTTAAAGTTTCCAGACTTTTCGTAACACACGGTTAAATGTTTTGTGGTCCGTGGCATCCATAGGAGAATAGCATAGTCTGAAAATTTTAAGTAGCGGTCTCATCACCAGGAGTTGTTAAAAAAAATCCATAAACACACCCCAAAATCAGCCATTGAAGGGTAGAAAAAGGAAGCAGGAGGAATTTTTTTGCAGAATTGGAGTGCGAAAACCTAACAGCAGAGTGCATCAATTGCTGTGTCACTTGAGGGGAGAGTTGTTCAGCCTACACTTGAGAATCCATTCAAGGATGGAAGGAGGTAACCCGCTGTCAGCAGTCAGAGTGGTCAGCCCTTATGTTCAGTGATCCAAGCATTACCTGCGTATAGCAACTAAGAGTTGTGCAGAACAACACACACACACACACCCACCACACACGCCGCGCGCGCGCGTAAAACAACACACACACAACAACACACAAACACACACACACACACACACACACACACACAGAGAGAGGAGAGAGAGAGAGAGAGAGAGAGAGGGGAGAGAGAGAGAAAAGAGAGAGAAGAGAGAGAGCTGTTGTAGTGCACAGTCCATAGTATCGGCCATTTAAGGTTTGATCAGGTGGTGGGGCAATACTGGGTAAGGTTCATTCTGCTTAGTTAAATTGCTGAACCTTCTACTGTTACGTTTTCCCCTTAAATAATTTTCATATTACCTTTTGATTCAAACAGCTATGACTCAACGCATTGGGCCTCATATATCAGCAGATGCATGTATGCATATTAACCTGTCTGTATACAATGTTTAAATTTCAAAAAAATATGTTACCGTTTTCTTCAAACTACTGACATGGTGACGTCAGTCAGTGGGATCTTGTCTTTAATAAACATGCGAATATCTTTGTGGTTTGTCATTCAGTGGTTTCTAACTATTTTCAAATTCATTAAAAACCTATTTTTTTTAAAATTATTATTCTTTTAACTAGTGAACTGAACTAAGCAGAGGGACCCCACCTAGTTACCTCAAATTCACCGTAAATTCCAATCCAAGTTTGCCAGCGGGCCAGGGGTAGAATACTTTCTCAGCCAGAACAACTCACCATCACCACCGCAGGTCAACGGGTCAGACTGAAAGAACATTTGCCACAGTCACAGCAAACCAGGGAGTGGTGTATGGGATAAGTAGTGAGTTGTGCGGGTTTCTGTAAACTGCATGTGGATGCACCGATAGAATGAGTACGTATCCGTCTTCTACGACACAATACTGGTGTGAGTCCCGTGAATGGAATACCAAAATATACGACTCGACTTCAAAACGCATGTGATCACCATTCTTTTCGAAGAAACATTTATGGAATCAACCCAAAACTTTTTGCAGGTGTTGAAAACAAACTATCCTTACTTACAGTTAATTTTGAATGTTAAAACAGCATAATGTGAAGGTAAAATATAATCAAAGTATTCTGGATATGTGATAGCACCATTTATACACAATGTTCCTTCAGTGCTTTTTCTACACATCATTGATAGTGCCCATACGGCATGTCATCATGGTCAGCATTCAGCAATGGCACAGACCTATGACACGGACAATGGGAAAGCGTCTATGTAAAAGTAACATACACAGAAAAAAATAAAACTCAACATGTCGCACACATGGCGACCCTCTCGTCACAGAACCAGACCTTTCACATCATATCTCAACTTCAGGTCAGGTAAAATGCCGTCTACATGCAATCTCAGGAGTATTTTTCTACATTTCCCCCAAAATTAAACCCAACCTGTCGTACAATCAAGTGGTTTTTTTTAATTGTTCTGTGATCATTATTCTGTATTTCAGCAACACTTGCACTGCAATCTAAAGCCAGAGTGTGACGATGGACGGGATGAACAGAAAAACTGTCCTCCCGCAGTCCTGGGTGTCAGGGGAGGGTGGTTTCGAGACACAAAGTTTACTTCCTACTCATTTGGAAAACACGCAAAAATTTTGATCTACATTTTTATGAATGTCTTGGACATGGTGGACGCAGGCTGCATTAAAGACAAAACAGAAGTGGCGATTCACTGATTCTTTAAGAAATATTTTGAACTACGCCTTCAAATTTGACTGGTTCAAAAGGTGGGATTCGAAGCATTTATTTACAGCAGGATTCGCATGTTTGGGACGATAAACTTTAATATACAACTTTATGAAAACAAAACCTTATAACAAAATTTTTCAAGAGAACATTTACTTTTTTAAGCTTACTGATCTGATTTGAAATGTTTAAAAATATCTGATAAGCCTATCTTCGTAATACATTGTGAACAAAAGATTCAGTCACTCGGGAAAATGTCTTCAAAACCTGAAATCACGTATTTAAACTTAACTGCGCCGTCTTCACAAACACATTACAGCTTGTATATAGTTGTCTTCGTGGGCATACACTCCATTCATTTTGTCGTATGATCGCAAAAGTCATTGCATGAACGCGAGCAATGCATTTTTTACTGGGTTCTTGGAATTTAGCGATAAGCAAACAAATCAAAAAGATTCTAAACATGACCAAGTTTACTTTTAATATGACATGTTCTTTGTGAATGAATACAACATTCACTACCTGGTATGTGATTGACGACTGTCCAGAAACGTGATGAATATCTGTGACCACCACCAGGACAACTTCTGCCGAATGGCAAGTGTCTCTGGAACCAACGTTGCAAGGTTTTCGATCCCGGATTACAAAATGAGGTCAGCTGATTGAAGAAAAAATACTCGAAGTGCTGAAAGGGGACAGAAAGAAAAAGGCTCCCTTAACCCGGGTGGTAGTTACTAAATGGAAGTGTGAATGAGGATCTTTTTCCCCTCAATGTGACAAGGCTCACCCCAAAACCACGCCGCACGCACGCACGCCGCCGCCCCGCCCCACGCAGTAGCACGCTTGCCCGCACGAACAACATACATACAAACAACACACTCACAACCCCACATGCAAAAACAAAAACACACAAACACCCCACATTTTGGGGGAGGGGAGGAGAGAGAGAGAGGGGAGAGGAGGAAGGAAAAGAGGGGAGAGAGAGAGAGGGGAGAGAGAGAGAGGGGGAGAGGTGAAAAGGGGAGAGGGGAGGTTCGGGTGCACCCCCCACGTGTTGTGTGTGTGTGTGGGTGTGTGGGTGGGTGTGTGTGTGTGTGTGTTGTGTGTGTGTGTGTGTGAGAGAGGAGAGAGGAGGAGGGGAGAGAGAGGATTTAGAGAGAAAAAAAAGAGAGAGAGGAGGGGAGAGGAGGAGAGAAAAGGGGGAGAGGAGAGGGGAAAATGAGAGAGAGAGGCAGGCCCGGGCGATTGACAAATTTGAGGAAAGGGGGAAAAAGGAAAAACAAATTGTGAATTTTGAATTTCCCTTTTTTAGTAGCAGTCAGGGATATTTCAGAATTTAGAATTTAAAAACCAAACATATGCCCACTCAACGCTTTTGATTTGGGGTTTTAGACTTTCCCCGTAACCACGGGTTTAAAAGTTTTGTGGTCTCGTGGGGATTCCCAAAGGGGATTTTGCATTTGTCTGTAAATTAAGTAGGGGGGTTAAACAAGGGTTGTTTAAAAAAAAAAACCTTTAAACACCCAAAATCCCGCCCTTGGGAAGGGGGAGAAAAAAAAGGGAAACAGGGGAATTTTTTTTGCAGGGAAATTTGGGTTTTCTGGGAAAACCTAACCAGGTGCATCAATTTCGGGGTTTCCCCTTTGGGGGGGAGTTGTTCAGCCCACACTTGGAATTTCCCTTCAAAGGTTTGGGAAAGGGGGGTCAACAGCTTCAGCAGTCAGGTGGTCGCCCTTATGTTCGTGATCCAAGTTTTCCTGCGGTTTTAGCCCAAATTAAAAGTTGTGCAGAACAAACACACACCCCAAAACACACAAACACACACGCGCGGCGGCGCGCGTAAAACACAACACACACAACAAAACACCCCACACAAACACCCCACAAAACCACACAAAGAGAAAAAGAGGGAGGGAGAGGAGGAGAGGAAAAAGAGAGGGGGAGAAGAAGAAGGGGAGAGGGGGAGAAAAAGAGGGAGGGGAGAAACTGTTGTAGTGGCACAGGGCCATTTGTATCTGGCCCTTTAAGGGTTTTATCTGGGGGGGTGGGGCAAATTTCGTGGGTAAAGGGCCCTTCTGCCCTTTGTTAAATTGCTTTAAACCCTTTTTCTGTTACCCTTTTCCCTTTAAAAAATTTTTCATCATTTTACCTTTTGAAATTTAAACAGCTATGGGCTCAAAGCTTGTGGCCTCATATTCCCGCGTTTCTTGTATTTGCCTTTTTAACCTGTCTGTTTAAATAGGTTTTTTTAAAAAAATATTGTTACCCCTTTTCTTAAACTTTCTGAATGGTGCGTCAGGGCGTGGTTTCTTGGGGCTTTTAAAAAAAACCCTGCGAATTTCTGGGTGGGGTTTTCCTTTTTCAGTGATGTTCTTTAAATATTTGCAAAATTTTTCAACTGTCTTTTTTTTTTAAAATTTTATTCTTTTAAAATTGCTGAATGAAGTAAGCCGAGGGACCAAACCCATTTCTCAATTCACCCTATTTTCCCAAACCAAGTTCGCCGGCGTTTTCCAGGGGGAGAATAATTTGCCAGCCAGAACAAAATCCCGCATCACCTCCTGCGGTCAACGGGTTTAGACGGAAGATCGTTTGCCACAGTTCACAGAAAACCAAAGGGTGGGGTAGGGATTTGAGTGAGTGGCGGCTTTCTGGAAAAAATGCATGTGGGGTTTTCCCCATAGGAATGTATGTACGTATCCCTCTTCTACGACTTAATTTCTGGTGTGAGTCCCGTTTTAAAGGAATACCAAATAACGGGCTCCCACTTCCCAAACGCTTTTGGGTCAAACCCTTCTTTTCCGGGAAAAACATTTATGGAATCAACCAGACACTTTTATTTCCCGGTGTTGCATAAAACTTTCCCCTTTTCTTACGTTAATTTTCAATGTGTAAAATGCTTTAATTTTGAAGGTAAAATTTATTCAAAAGTTTTCTTTGGGTTTTGTGTTGCCCCATTTAACACAATGTTCCTTTAGTTTTTTTCTACACATCATTGATAGTGCCCCTACGGCATGTCATCATGGTCAGCATTCAGCAATGGCACAGACCTATGACACGGACAATGGAAAGCGTCTTATGGTAAAAGTAACATACACAGAAACAAATAAAACTCAACATGTCGCACACATGGGCGACCCTCTCGTCACAGAAGCCAGAGCCTTTCTCACATCATATCTCAACATTCAGGTCAGGTATAAATGCCGTCTACATGCATATCTCAGGATGTATTTTTCTACATTCCCTCAAAATTACCAACCTGTCGTACAATCAGTGGTTTATTTAATTGTTCTGTGAGTCATTATTCTGTATTTCAGCAACACTTGCACTGCAATCTAAAGCCAGAGTGTGACGATGGACGGGATGAAACAGAACACTGTCCCTTCAGCAGTCCTGGGTGTCAGGGGAGGGTGGTTTCGAGACACAAATGTTTCTTCCTACTCATTTGGAAAACACGCAAAAATTTTGATCTACATGTTTTATGAATGTCTTGGACATGGTGGGACGCAGGCTGCATTAAAGACAAGAACAGAAGTGGGCGATTCTCTGTATTTCTTTAAGAAATATTTTGAACTAACGCCTTCAATTAGACTGGTTCAAAAGGTGGGATTCGAAGCCATTTATTTACAGCAGGATTCGCATGTGGTACGATAATACTTTAATATACAACTTTATGAAAACAAAGCCTTTATACAATTCTTCAAGAGAACATTTACTTTTGAAGCTTACTAGATCTGGATTTGAACTGTCAAAAATATCTGATAAGCCTATCTTCGTAATACTTTGTGAACAAAAGATTCAGTCACTCGGTAAAATGTCTTCAAAACTGAAATCACGTATTTAAACTTATCTGCGGCCGTCTTCACAAAACAATTACAGCTTGTATATAGTTGTCTTCGTGGGCATACACTCCATTCATTTTTGTCGTATGATCGCAAAAGTCATTGCATGAACGCGAGCAATGCATTATTTACTGGGTTCTTGGAATTTAGCGATAAGCAAACAAATCAAACGATTCTAAACATGACCATGTTTACTTTTACATATGACATGTTTCTTGTGATGATGAAATCACAACAGTTCACCATACCCTGGTATGTGACTTCAGACAGGACTGTCCAGACAACAGTGATGAATCATTCTGTGACCACCCACCATGTGACAACTTTCTGGCCGTAACTGGTCAATGTGTCTTCTGGAACCAACGTTGCAATGGTTTTTCAGATTCCCTGGATAATTCAGATGAGGTCAGCTGCATTGAAGATACAAACTACTCGAAAGTGCTGAAAGAGGGAGACAGAAAGACACGGCTCCACCTTAACCTGGATGGTACTGGTTACCTAACATGGAAGGTGATGAATGAGGATGAGTCTTGTCCTGACACTCATTATCGTTGTATATCTGAATGGCTGTACTGTCTCCCTGTCTATACTCTGTGCAATGGGTTGTCTGACTGTGTTTATGGAGAGGATGAACAGGATTGTGAAAGAGCAACATGTTCTGGTTTCTTTAGATGTCGAGGTTCTCCAGTCTGTGTCCATGGAGATCATCTGTGTGATGGCTGGGGTCAGTGCCCACAGCACGATGATGAACTGCTGTGTGACAGGACTTGTCCTGAAGGTTGTCTATGTCAAGGTCATGCGTTTGTGTGTGGTAAGCCTGTACCAGTGGATCTCTTCCCACAGCTTCGTTATATGGAAGCCACAGATTCTGGAATGACTGTTAATGATTTCAGAGAAAATGTGTATCTCATTCATCTTAGCATACCTCACTGTTACTCAATGAACATTTCCGGTTTGAAGCTTTCAAACTTACAGTTCATTGATGTCGCCAACAACTATTTGACAAGTCTCCATATGGACACGTTTCTGGACTTAAAGAATCTAAGAAATCTACAAATAGCTCACAACCCTCTCATGCGAATGACAAATTTAGTTTTCTCGAAGTGCATTCACTATACACTTCGGCGTATAGATCTATCAAAGACACGTGCTCATATACCAAACAATTTATACTTACCTCATGTCAAACATTTGAACATCTCTTTTACTAGCATTGAGGTCTTTCCATCAACAGGTCTGAAAACTACGCCGGAGCTGACTTTGCTGGATGTCAGGGGAATTCTCGGGTGACTTTCCTTTCGATTTGTTGTCACGATCTTATCGTTTGATTATAATGTTTTCATCAAACTACAGAGTTTGTTGTGAGAATCTACGTCCCAAACACTTCCATGCAATGAAATGTGTAACAGTTCACACTGTTCTTCGATCATGTAAACAGCTGATACCAATGAACTGCACAAGGTTTTCTTTTGGTTGCTTTGCTCGTCTGCTGTTTTGGGAAATTTAGCTTGGTTCGTCACATTATTTGCAAGGAAAAAACGAATTCAAAACCTATGCCATCACAATTGCTGGCCATTTACCATTTACTGGCGTATTTATGGGAAGCCACGTTGGCATTGCTCTGGTAGTTAACAAATTATTTCGCGGAAAATACATGCAGTTTGAAAAGACATGGACCAACAGTGTGACGTGCAAAGTGAATGGGTTTGTTTTCCTCCTGTCTACTGAAGTGTCCGTCTTTATCATCTGGTTCATCACTTTGGATCACTTCATCATTCTATGTTTTCCTGGGGATTCTAGGCGAACGAGACTTATTCTAACAGCTGTAGGTTGTTTAACAGCATGGTTGTAGGAGTGATTCTATCATCAATACCATTTCTTCCTGGACTGTCACACTGGGGTCTTCAGGGCCAGTCTGGCCTGTGTCGTCTGGCGTTGTTTGATCATTATCATTCCAATCATGAGTTCAGGTGGTTCACTGTCATTGTAGTGACTAACTCGGTATTGCTGTTTACAGCTAGGGCCGGTCAAATCATCATCAACAGAAGAATGCCGAAATACAGAATAACCTTGACTCCAGCACAAGGTTGGTGTATACTTCAGTTCACCTGATGGGAAAAGTAACAATCACTCATGTCACTTGCTGGGTTTCATTGAGCATGTGTAGCATGTTGTCGTCGATTGGAGTTAAGTTTTAGATGAGATGCGTGATGCCATGGTTGTGTTCGTGTTACCACTCAGTTCTGCTGTCAACCCATTTCTTTTCGTGTGGATCACTGTTACACAGAAACTGGAGAAGGCACGGGAAGAAAAGTTACTGAAATTGTTCAAGCTAAGGATTGGTCAGTCAGAGAAAGTAGCAGCGAGTAAACAACATGAGAAGAAAAAGCACATGAAGACGAAAAGTAAATATGAAAAATGTAAATGTGTAAGTAGACAGCTTACTATGATGCCAGTATGGCAATTGTTGATCGCAGCACTGCCAGTACGCTGCAATCTAATGCCAAGAAACCAGAACCACAAGGTTAGCCACACAAAAAAAGCATCACTTCACGTAGACTTGTATATACAAGCTTCGCTTCACCGTGTCTGCTGAGCCACAGTACCCAGGGGCTATAGCTATAGAAAGTGACTAAATAGATCAGGAAATCCATGAGAAGAGAATGGTGTGGTCCACACCTAGCACGTCTGATCTACACATTAATCCAGACTTCTAGTCAGGACTTGGGAGACTAGTTCCGATGGACAGTGCCACAATTCTACATGTGTGTGTGTGTGTGTGTGTGTGTGGTGTGTGTGTGTGTGTGTGTGTGTGGTGTGTGTATGTGTGTGTGTGTGTGTGTGTGTGTTGTGTGTGTGTGTGTGTGTGTGTGTGTGTGTGTGTGTGTGTGTGTGTGTGTGCTGTGGTGTGTGTTGTGTGTGTGTGTGTGTGTGTGTGTGTGTGTTG
The DNA here is from genome assembly GCA_018398815.1 of Conus ventricosus. Taxonomy (NCBI): domain Eukaryota; kingdom Metazoa; phylum Mollusca; class Gastropoda; order Neogastropoda; family Conidae; genus Conus; species Conus ventricosus. The sequence continues at coordinate 126,055,867 of CM031597.1, read as the reverse complement.
GTGTGTGTTGTGCGTGTGTGTGTGTGTGTGTGTGTGTGTGTGTGTGTGTGTGTGTGTGTGTGTGTGTGTGTGTGTGTGTGTGTTAGAGAGACTCTGACTCAGACTCAGTCTCAGACTCATGTATGGATCGTAAAGGTCATCAAAGGAATTACGAACACTAAATGGAACGATGCTGAACTAAACAGCAAGTTAGAAAAAATCAAATGACTTCACAAAACGTGTATGAAATGCTTTTTTCTGCTCCAGACTGGTAGACATTCATACATATATTGAGTCACTTCGGGTCAAAAATAACTTGACGTTCATATGGAACTTTAAGATTGGAAATACGCTCTTATCAGAGATATTAACTAATTTCTTTGAACAATGAGGATGAAACTGCGAGCTAGTAACTAAACGAGATTAAAATCATCATAGGCCTACGTGGAACACGTATAATTAAAAACCCACAAAAACTAGTTCATTCACCACACGTTTATACAATTTACATGTCCCTTCTTGTATTGGAATGCCGCAGAAACGCTCCCTCTCGATTTCAAAGTTCATGTGTACTTATTCGTAGACGACCTACAGCTGTTCTCTGTTGTGCATGTTTGTAAGCTATTGAATATGTTTGGGGGATATAGGATGCCATAATTTTGTTGTAATATGGAAGTCTTGAAGAATTCCCTTTTTGTGTTTTGTCAGAACTGATTATATGACTTTCGAAACTTTGTCAAAATGAAATACCTTCATCGCTTCGAGTTCACAGAAACCTGGTTTTCCGAGAGTTGTGAGAAAGCTCTTAACTGTAGCAGATGTTTTACGAGGTTTGTCCAGGCAAATTTTTGTGTATCAATACAGGCTTGTGCCAGGTAGCTGTCTTCCTTTGATCCACCTATATGAACCCCAAACGATATTACTTGGCATTCAGTGGCTGAAAGGATGAGATACCTGCCCAGCACTGCCAACACAGGTAACTTCATTATTGTTTTATGTACTCCTAGCACATTTCTGCAGAACATGATCTGAACGCTCGCTCTCTGGCTGGTATTTAGGGAGAAAAAGACATTAAAGCGGTGGACGAGTGTTGTGACAAAAGCTTGTCTTTGTTCATTGTCATGGTATTAAATGGAAGCCACGCATTGCCTCCGGAATTCATGATCAGAACCACTAATACCTCAAACAAATCACATTAGCACATCCATGTCTATTTGTTTTCCTACAAATAGCTGTCCACTCTGTCCGACGTTCCAACCCCCCTATCCCTAATGGGAATGAGTAATGCTAGATGTGCAGGTCATGGTGAAATTGGAGAATGGGAGCGTATTCGTGCGGTCATCCATATACTTTAATACGACATCATTTACGTTTCATTTCATATCATTTGTCCCGAAGACATTCTGCGACACATTTCGTTCTTTTGTTGCTTCTTAAGATCTTAACGGTATCCTCAAAAAAGTTCTTATTTGGAGCCGGAATAGCTCAGTTGGTAGAGCGCCTGACTCGTAATCTTGGTGATCCTGGGGTTGCGGGTTCGAACCTCCGCCGGGGCATTTCGGTACAGGGGATTTTTCCCTCGGAGTAAACATTGGTTCTGACTCCTTTTCCCATACAGTCCTTCGAATGAGACTATAAACCGAGGTTCCGTGTGTGAACGCATGCATAACATCTTGCACACACGTAAAATCCCATCACCAACTTTCGGAAGGGTAGGCCAGTTTGGCCGTTGGTATGGATGACACGTTACACACAGCATGCACCCTGCGTGAGAAATGGAAAGAATGAAGGAAGTAAGGAAAATGAGTGATCGATAGTGAACGATACTGACTGGATGACACGGGAAACGACTGAATGAAGCGCCAGCTGGCAGCTCTTCAGTCGGCACTACCCAGGTAGGCAGCCCGTTGTGTAAACGAGTGTTGATTGTAAAGCGCTTAGAGCTTGGCCTCTAGCCGAGAATAGGCGCTATATAAGTATTCATTATTATTATTATTATTATTATTATTATTATTATTATTATTATCATTATTTTAAAAAAATGGCAGTCAACATTCTTTTAATTATTCAACTTGTTCCATTTTTTATAATGTTTTTTCTTTTCTTTGTAGATACATTTTTTCAACACGAAAAAAAGTTTATTTAATGTGTTTTGTCGTTTGTTCTTTGCAGGTGAAGAAGACCACGACTTCTGCTATCACTGGGTGGCTGTGTGCGTATGAAGCTGGCTGATCAGGTCAGTACTCGCGTTGATAATCTGTTGCAGTGTAGACAGAACCGACAGAGGTGAACCAGTCTGAAAAGTCTGGAAAGTGGTGCTTGTTCTGTTTCTTCCGAAAGATATGTTTATCCTCTTGTACCCCCAACTCGCCTGGATTCATAGTCTTTAACTCCAGATTTGCTCATTGTGCGCCAGTTTGCGCAGTCTTGTGCAGCTTCTTCCGAGGAGGCAGGAGCAATGCTACATCAATTCAGTGAGGCCTTCAGAGTGTCGTTGTAAGCGCTTATTTTGTCTTCCATGGGAACACTCGCTGTCCAGCAGCTCGCCATAGAACAGTTTCTCTTCTGCCCGCCTGAGTTGGGAGCGTATTAGCATTGCGTGAATGCTTTCTGTACGGACCTTCTGAAGCACTTTTGTGTATGGTACTTTGTCCTACCGTTTGAAATGCAGCAGGGTTCTGAGGCATCTCATGTGGAAAGAGTTCGACTGCCTGGCCTGTCGACTGTATACAGTCCAAGTTTCACAACTGCGTGATATACTTTGAGCTTGGCCTGCAGGCTTATTTCTTCATTTTTCCTACACCCTGTCTCTGAGTCTGCCGAAGGATGCATTAGCCCCGGTAATCATATGCGTAAGTTCCCGGTCGATGTTGGCAGTTTATGATAATGTCATGTTTGGCTCTAAGTAAGTGGCTGCAGGACGTTGTTGATGTCGTATTTCAGTCTACTTCATTCTGATTGTGAGACTGAAGTGGCGTTGACAATCAGGTCCATACTGTCTTGCATGTTTGACTATGTAGCAGCATTCAATTGGCAGTCATCGGCAAAGAGAAAGTCATAGGCAGTGTCTTCCTGGACCTTGGCTTTGGCTTGTAGCCTCAAGTTGAAGGGCTTACCCTCAGTCCGGTATCTAAAGCTAGCTCCGTTGTCACCAACTCAGAGAGCATGCATCAGCATAGAACAAAACATCATAGTGAATAGAGTAGGGGCTGGCACACGCCCTGCTTGACGGCATTTGAAACAGATAACGGCTGTGAGTACTGCCCATGATATTGCACTCTTTCCTGCACACCGTCATGAAACTGCCTGACCATTGAGATGAACTTTGAGGAGCATCAGACTTGGCTATGATCTTTCGCAGCCTTTCATGGCAGACAGTGTCGAATGCCTTATCTGCAAATGTGGTGTCATGGATGGCATTCTGCTCCTGATATTTCTCTTGCAGTTGCCATGCAGCGAAAATCATGCCCACAGTGCTGCGATCCTCCTTAATCCGCATCGGTCCTCTCAGGTAGCAAGCCTTGCTCCAGGTGCTGATTGAGACGGTTCAATAGGATTCTGGCCAGAATCTTTCCAGCAATGGAGAGAAGTGAGATGCCAAGACGGTTGTCACATGTTTTCTGGTTGCCATTCCGTTTGTAGAGGTGAATGATTGTAGTGGCTTTAAATTTCTGAGGAAGTTTCTCTTGGTTCCACATTGACTGGAATAACTCAGTGAGTGTCCTGATTGGTTCAGGGCCAGCAGAGGCGCATGTTGCTGCTGAGATATTGTCAGCGCCAGGTGCTTTACCACTGGACCTAAGTTCCACTGTTTTCTCCACTTCAGTTTTGTTTGGGAGATCATCATTTCAAAGTCAGTTGGCACTTGAGGCAGTCTTGCGATTAACACTTGTGCTGACGAAGTGATCGCAATATTCCCATTCAATGTGCTGTTGAGAGTAATACCACAGTAGTTATAAGGAATACCTGGGTTTCTATTTTAAAAAATGGGAACATTTTTTTCTCTCGTTGTATTGGCTAGGATACATACCTGATAACATAGTGGCGACTGCCTCTTTGTTTGCCACACGTGACCGTAGAGATGTTTTCATTGCAGCCCAGTCTTTGTGACAGAACATGTACTGACAAGTTTAATGATTCAAAAATAAGAATGCAATCTGTATTAACTTACTTGTCAAGCTGGTATAGCCATACCACGAACATGCCTCCATGCGCATGCTATTCGTTTACGTTGTGACTTTCAGATATAATACTAGAAGAAGAGTGGGATCTCCATATGATGGTACTATAACAGCACTTTAAAAAAGTAATCATCAGTATGGTGATGACTATATAAAGCTGCATTGGGTATCAACAAATTGTTTATATAGTCATGAACAAAACATGCTACATTGCATTCAACTTAAAGTTCAAAACTGCAATTTCTAAAGACCTTGTTACTGCATCCATTTGTTTGATGTATAACACTATACGCATCTTCATGTACAACACATCAAGAATAAAACACAACTCACGTTCTGACGATCTCCTATTCAGTTTTGCCACGTCAAAAGTACACCATCGTTTTGCCACGTCAAAAGTACAGAATGGTTACAAACCGAGCACAGGCATAAAGACATTGGGTAACTCCTCTGCTCCTCCCTGTAACCGGAAACCAGTAGCAGCGCATCGACAAGGGTCTGGGTCTTTTGAAAACGTCAGCGCTTTGGCTTTGTCAAACCATCGTTTTGCCACTTATTTGTTTGTCCATCCATTCATTTGTTGATTAAAACAAACAAAAGAAATCTGTTTCATATGAACATCATCATCATCAGGCCACTTAATTCTCCTCCTTATTCTCCTCCCCTTTTTAGTTTCCCAGTCCCTTTTTTCTCACTGTATAGCACCTGTGTGCACTCGTGCACACATGCATGCGCACACACACACACACACACACACACACACACACACACACACACACACACACACACACACACACACACCACACACACACACACACGCACGCACGCACGCACGCACGCACGCACGCACGCACGCACACACACACACACACACACACACACACACACACACACCACACACACACACACGCACACACACACACACACACACACACACACACACACACACACACACACACACACACACACACACACACACTCACACACACACACTGTCTGTCAGTCTGTCTGTCTGTCTGACTGACTGCCTGATATGTAACCCCACTCCCTGGAGAGTGGCCTCACCAATGTATCTGGGTCATGTGCAACAGAAAGATCTACAAAGTTTGGCGCATGTCTGCATTCAGTACTCCCTAAACTACCCTCTGTAGCACGTCACACCCCACCCTGACTCTCTTCTGTTCTGCATCTTAACAGATCGACTGAGTGAAGAACTCGATAATTAATCTAGTTATTTATTTCTGTATTTATTCGTTTATATTCAATTAATCGACAAATCGGCTAACAAATCAATCATTCACTTAAGTAATCAACTGACAATCAATCAACTGATCAATGAATTGTTAAATTAAGTCACCGATGAATGAAAGAATGAATCAATCAATTAATCAACAACCAAACATTTAATTAATGAATAGGATGAACCACAAGTACTGTGTGGCACAGGTCAGCTTGTGCAACCTAGTGTGCATGGACCAATCAGGAGACTGATTCTGCTTGATAAAATGAAAACTATGGATCAATCCGATAGTGATGTATATATATATATATATATAAAGTGATGAACAATAAGTTGTCAATACTGCCCACAGAGTTCATTTTTTTTAATCCAAGCTTTTGCCAAAAGGCTTCTTCAGGAACCGATGGTACTTACATCTCCTTAGCAGCAATGAATTCAATACTATTGACGTCATAGTAGACTACATCAATTTAAAATCGACGTCACATTTTCTTTCTTTTTTTTTCTTTTTTTTTTTTTTTTTTTTTTTTTTTACTGTAGTTTCACCTTTTACCACACCCTGTAGAAAATTATTTCAGGCATTTTAAAAATATACTGATCTCTCTCTCTCTCTCTCTCTCTCTCCCTCTCTCTCTCTATCTCTCTCTCTCTCTCTCTCTATATATATATATATATATATATAAATATACAGATATATTGATATATATATATACAGATCTGTATATTTAAATGCCTAAAAGAATTTTTTAAGTGCTCAACCCCTTGGGGTGCAACATTAGTTAAAACAAGTTAAAAGAGGAATCTTAAAACTATCTACAAATTTGTTTCAAGCGTGTTGCGCTGTCATCAGGATGGTTTTTGGTTTGCCCACCGCCGATGTTATATAGCGTGTGGGCTCCCGTTTGCGGTTGTTTGCACGTGCGGGTTGGCTGCACGTGTTTTTTGGGTGCTTTCAGGTTTTTGTTTTGGGTGTGTTCACTAACAACGATTTCCATTTATGCCTGCAGTTGTTTACTATTTCTGTTTTGGTGTTTAAAGTTGCTAAGTGTGGTTTGCATAGTATTAACCATTTTTCAGTTAAACATAGGTTTGCACCTTTTTGAAACATTGCTGTATGGTGATGCTCTTTTTATGATTTCCAGGATATATTGTAGCTTGTTTTTGCGTCTTTAAGTTTCCAGATATATTTGCTCAGTTCAGTTTGGTTTTTATATTTTTCTTTATTAAATGACTGTTTGTGGTTTGCAATCTGGTTTTGAAGTGGTTTTCAGTGATCCCTATGTATGTTTCTTTTTCATTTTCTGATGTCACAGTAGCCTGGTATACAATGTTGTTGTGAAGACATTTATTGTTTAGTGGGCACTGCTCCTTTCTGGTGCAATTGCAAGATTTCCTTTCTTCACCCTTCTTTGCTGGTGTTGATTTCATTTGTTGGATGCGTCAATTAGGTTTTTTTGAGGTTGGCATTCTTGAGTACGATAGTTTGACAGGTGTTTTGGTTAAATATTTGGACAGTTTGTGTTCTTTTGGAAATGTAGTGTTAGGATTTTTGAAGAATTCTTTCCCTAGGTTTGTTTTGAGTTTCCCGTTCGTATGGGGTTTACACCATTATGATTTTCTTTTCTATTTTTCTTGCTTTTATTTTGTGGTTGGTTGTCTGGGTTGGGATTGTAATTTTGTAATTGTATACACTGTTTGTAGTGCCTTCCTGGTATTATACTGCTGCATTGTTGAACACTCTTCATGCATGACAGTTTGATTGTCTCTTTGTTTATGCCATGGGGTTATGGTCTTTAATATAGATGGGGATGGTGACTTGTGGTGTGCACATGAAGAGGTGTATCAGTCGGTTTCTTGTATGGTTTATATATGTGAATTGTGGAGATCAGGGTAATGGTCTAAGTAGTTCACTAACCTTATTTGTTTGCTTCAATGGTAATCTTTAATTTGTGTGGTTTTGGAAGATTTTGCATAGTTCTTTCTTCTTGTTTTCGTGGTTCTTGGATTGTTGGTTATTGCTGCCAAGGCCATCGTCTCGGTATAGTCCGACTTGTTTTCCGACTTTTTTCTTTGATGTTGGCAACACTAGCATGAATGTCCGACCAGTTCACATGTTTCTGCACCTTCATATGAATCCCATGGTTACGTGAATGTGAGTTTCGGTTGGTTTTCCTGATCAGGTTTCATTTTTGCTGTGTAGTAATGTTTCTTGTGTGGGAGAATGAGTTCATTTCTGGACCCTGTTTATGTCTGTGTGGATACTGGCAAACTTCAGGGATTTGGTGAGTAGTCCTCATCTATAGATGGGTGTAAAAGTCTACTATGTCAAATTTGTATGAATACTGTTTTATTTGTTTATTGAGTTTTTTAACATTGATATAACTCGTTTGTGTTCTTTCCGAGGTTGTATTACAGGTTTGATTTTCACGTTCTTTATTAATTTTTTACCAGAAGTACTTTGCTTATTTTGCCTATTCGATTTGGTGGGGTTATAGTTACATGTTGGATTGTTATGAAAATTGGGCTTGTGGTCTTTGAGTGTTATGAAAGCTTCTTTGTTGCTGTCGCTTCTATCCTGTCACTTAGGTCTATGCACTCTGCAAGTTCTTTTTCTTTAGTGCGGATACTGTCATGTATATTTTTGTCGGCTTTTTTTTGTAGTTTTTCTGGATGTTTTTGTCAAGGAGTTGAGATATTCTTTGGTTCCATTTTGTAGTAATTGCTAGTTTTATCAGCCTTCACAAATATTTTTTTGTCATTTTGTACTTGTTTTATTTGTTTGTTTTTTGGTGTTGTTTGGAAATCGTTGTTAGATTTTTTGAATTCAATATTGGTTATCATTCTTTTCATTTGATCTTCAAAGGTTTCATTTCGTCTATGGCTGGTGGTGATCGCCATGATTTGAAATCGTAGGTGTTTTTGTCCTCGTTTTTTGCATTTGGGTTCAGAAAAAAGAATGCTTTCCATCTCATATTATGTACAAACTTTTCTGTTTGTTCTATTAATTTTTTTTATATATGATTGCAGATTTGAAAACGGTATATTTTTGTTGATGCCTAAAATTGGTTTCCTCCATTTTAAAATCCTTCAGGCCACAGTGCCAACGTGAGGAGCGATTAAGGTCAGTATATTTAAAATGCCTAAAACAATTTTTTAAGTGCTCAACCCCTTGGGGAGCAACATAGCATAAAACAAGTTAAAAGAGGAATCCTAAAACTATCTACAAATTTGTTTCAAGCGTGTTGCCTGTCATCAGGATGGTTTTTGGTTTGCCCACCGCCGATGTTATATAGCGTGTGCGCTTCCGTTTGCGGTTGTTTGCACGTGCGGGTTGGCTGCACGTGTTTTTGGGGGCTTTCAGGTTTTTGTTTTGGGTGTGTTCACTAACAACGATTTCCATTTATGCCTGCAGTTGTTTACTATTTCTGTTTTGGTGTTTAAAGTTGCTAAGTGTGGTTTGCATAGTATTAACCATTTTTCAGTTAAACATAGGTTGCACCTTTTTGAAACATTGCTGTATGGTGATGCTCTTTTTATGATTTTCCAGGATATATTGTAGCTTGTTTTTGCGTCTTTAAGTTTCCAGATATATTTGCTCAGTTCTGTTTGGTTTTTATATTTTTCTTTATTAAATGACTGTTTGTGGTTTGCATATCTGGTTTTGAAGTGGTTTTCAGTGATCCCTATGTATGTTTCTTTTTCATTTTCTGATGTCACAGTAGCCTGGTATACAATGTTGTTGTGAAGACATTTATTGTTTAGTGGGCACTGCTCCTTTCTGGTGCAATTGCAAGATTTCCTTTCTTCACCCTTCTTTGCTGTGTTGATTTTCATTTTGTTGGATGCGTCAATTAGGTTTTTGAGGTTGGGCATACATGAGTACGATAGTTTGACAGTGTTTTTGTTAAATATTTTGGACAGTTTGTGTTCTTTTGGAAATGAAGTTGTTAGGATTTTGAAGAATTCTTTCCCTATGTTTGTTTTGAGTTTCCCGTCGTATGGGGGGTTATACCATATGATTTTTCTTTTCCTATTTTTCTTGCTTTTATTTGTGTTGTTGTCTGGGTTGTATTGTAATTTGTAATTGTATCCACTTGTTTGTAGTGCCTCCTGGTATTCTAACTGCTGCATTGTTGAACACTCTCTCATTGCATGACAGGTTTGATAGTCTCTTGTTTATGCCATGGGGTATGGTCTTTAATATAGATGGTGGATGGATACTTTTGGTGTGTACATAAAGAGGTGTATCGTTGGGTTTCTTGTGTGGTTTATATATGTGATTGTTGAGATCCAGTGTTATGTCTAAGTAGTTCACTACCTTTTTGTTTGCTTCAATGGTAATCTTTAAGTTGTGGTTTTGGAAGATTTTGCATAGTTCTTTCTTCTTGTTTTCGATGGTTCTTGGATTGTTGGTTAGTGCAGCAAGGCCATCGTCTCTGTATAGTCCGACTTGTTTTCCGAGTTTTTTCTTGATGTTGGACAGCATGAATAGTCCGACCAGTTCACATGTTTCTGCACCATCATATGATCCCATGGTTACGTCGAATGTTGAGTTTCTGTTGGTTTTCCTGATCCAGGTTTCATTTTTGCTGTGTAGTAATGTTTTCTTGGTGTGGAGAATGATTTCCATTTCTGACCCTCTTATGTCTGTGTGGTTACTGGCAAACTTCAGGGCTTTGGTGAGTAGTTCCTCATCTATAGATGGGTAAAAGTCTACTATGTCAAATGTGATGAATACTGTATTACTTTGTTTATTGAGTTTTTTTGAACCATTGGATAACCTCGTATGTGTTCTTCCAGAGGATGTATTCAGACTTTGATTTTACGTTCTTTATTATTTTTTCCAGAATTTTCTTGCTTATTTTGCCTAATTCAGATTTGGATGGGTTTATTAGTCTACATGTTGGATTGTTATGAAAATTGGGCTTGTGGTCTTTGAGTGTTATGAAAGCTTCTTTTGTTGCTGTCGCTTCTATCCTGTCACTTAGGTCTATGCGCTCTGCAAGTTCTTTTTTCTTTAGTGCGGATACTGTCATGTATATTTTTGTCGGCTTTTTTGTAGTTTTTCTGGATGTTTTTGTCAAGGAGTTGAGAGTATTCTCTTGGTTCCATTTTGTAGTAATTGCTAGTTTTATAGCCTTCACAAATATTTTTTTGTCATTTTGTACTTGTTTTATTTGTTTTTTTAGTGTTGTTTGGAAACCGTTGTTGAATTTTTTGAATTCAATATTGGTTATCATTCTTTTCATTTGATCTTCAAAGGGTTTCATTTCGTCTATGGCTGGTGGTGATCGCCATGATTTGAAATCGTAGGTGTTTTTGTCCTCTTTTTTTGCATTTGGGTTCAGAAAAAGAATGCTTTCCATCTCATATTATGTACAAACTTTTCTGTTTGTTCTATTAATTTTTTTATATATGATTGCGGATTTGAAAACGGTATATTTTTTGTTGACTGCCTAAAATTGGTTTCCTCCATTTTAAAATCCTTCAGGCCACAGTGCTCAACGTGAGGAGCGATTAAGTCAGTATATTTAAAATGCCTAAAACGATTTTTTAAGTGCTCAACCCCTTGGGGAGCAACATAGCTAAAACAAGTTAAAAGAGGAATCTTAAAACTATCTACAAATTTGTTTCAAGCGTGTTGCGCTGTCATCAGGATGGTTTTTGGTTTGCCCACCGCCGATGTTATATAGCGTGTGGGCTCCCGTTTGCGGTTGTTTGCACGTGCGGGTTGGCTGCACTGTGTTTTTTTGGGGGCTTTCAGGTTTTTGTTTTGGGTGTGTTCACTTTTTTTTTAAACAACGATTTCCTTTAAATCCCTTTGGTTGTTTACAAATTTTTTTTTGGTTTTTTAAAGTTGCTAATTTGGGGTTTTGCATAGAAAAAAACCCTTTTTTTAAATTTAAAACCCTGGGTTTGCACCTTTTTGAAACATTTGCGGGGGGTTTAAGCTCTTTTTATGTTTTTCCGGGATAAAATTGTAGCTTTTTTTTGCCTTTTTTTTTTTTTTTTTTTTTTTTTTTTTAAAAAAGTTTCCAGATATTTTACTCAGTTCTTTTGGGTTTTTTTAATTTTTTTTTTTAAAAATGACTTTTTTTGTGGTTTCCATATTGGTTTTAAGGGGTTTTTCCCCCCCCCCCAGTGACCCCTAGTATGTTTCTTTTTCTTTTTGGTCACAGTAGCCTGGTATAAAATGGTTTTTGGAAGACATTTATTTTTAGTGGGCACTGCCCTTTCGGGTTTGCATTGAAGTTTTCCCTTTTCTTCCCCTTTTCTTTCCCTGTTTTTATTTTCATTTTTTGGATGCGAAATTGGTTTTTTGGGGTTTGGGCATACATGGTCCCATATTTTGGACAGTTTTTTTTGTTTAAAAAACAGTTTGTGTTTTTTTTGGGAAATAAGTTGTTTGGTTTTTTAAAGAATTCTTTCCCTATGTTTGTTTTTTTTTTCCCCGTCGTATGGGGGGTTAAAAAAAAATGATTTTTTTTTTTTCCTTTTTTTCTTGCTTTTATTTGTTTTTGTTGCCCTGGGTTTTTATTGAAAATTTTGGGAAAATTGAAAACCACTTTTTTTGTAGTGCCCCCGGTATTCTACTCTGCATTGTTGAACACCCCCTTCATTGCATGCAGGTTTGATATCTTTGTTTATGCCCTGGGGGAGGTCCCTTTTAAAATAGTTTGGGGGAAGGGGTATTTTGGTGTGTACATAAAGAAAGGGGTTTTCGTTGGGTTTTTTTGTTGGGTTTTTATATGTGATTGTTTAGATCCAGGGGTTATGTCTAAGTATTCCTAAACCTTTTTTTTTGCTTCAATTGGGAATCTTTTAAATTGTGGTTTTGGAAAAAATTTTTTGATAGTTCTTTCTTCTTGGTTTTTGATGGTTTTAGGATTTTTGGTTAGTCCGCAAGGGCCCTCGCCTTTTTATAGTTTCCCACTTGTTTTTTCCCGGTTTTTTTTTTGATGTTGGGGGGCAAAGGGTAGTCCGAAAACCCGTTTACAGGTTTCGGCCCCATCATATGATCCCAAGGTTTTTCGAATGGGGTTTTTTTCTGTTTTGGGTTTTTCCGTTTTCCCGGTTTCATTTTTTCTGGTAGTAATTTTTCTTGGTTGGGAAAGATTTTTCCCTTTCTGAACCCCCTTATGTCCCGTGTTGGGTTTCGGGGAAACCCTTTAGGCGGGTTTTGTGAGAAATTCTCTTTTAGATGGGTAAAGTCTTTCTTTGTCCAAAAAGTGGGGAATACGTTTTTCTTTGTTTATTGGTTTTTTTTTTCCATTTGGGTAACCCCCTTTTTAAAGTGGGTTTTTCCAGGGGGTTTTATTCAGATTTTGTTTTTAAATTCTTTATTATTTTTTCCAATTTTTCTTGCTTATTTTCCCAATTCAGATTTGGGGGTTTATTAGCACATTTTTATTTTTTATGAAAATTGGGGCTTGGGGCTTTGAGGTTTTTGAAAGCTTCTTTTTTCGTCGCTTCTATCCTTCACTTGGGTCAGCGCTCTGCAGTTCTTTTTTCTTTATCGGATACGTCAGGGTAATTTTTGTGGGCTTTTTTTGTAGTTTTTCGGGACTTTTTTGTAAAGGGTGTTGAAGTTTTCTCTTGGTTCCTTTTTGTAGTAATTGCTAGTTTTATCAGCCTTCACAAATATTTTTTTTTTTCATTGTCTTTTTTATTTTTTTTTTTTAGTTTTGTTTGAAACCGTTTTTATTTTTTTTAAATTTCAATTGGGGTTATCTTTCTTTTCTTTGATCTTCAAAGGTTTCATTTCCATGGCTGGGGTGATCCCCAGATTTAAATCGTAGGTGTTTTTGTCCTTTTTTTCATTTGGTTCAGAAAAAAGAATGCTTCCATCTCATATTAGTACAAATTTTTTTCGTTTGTTCTATTAATTTTTTTTTATATGACTGCGATTTGAAAACGGGAATTTTTTTTGTTTACTGCCTAAAATTTGGTTTCCTCCATTTTAAAATCCTTCAGGGCCCCAGTGCTCAACGTGAGGGGATTAAAATCTAATTAAAAAGCCTAAAAAATTATGTTTTTTCTTTTCCTATTTTTTTTTGCTTTTATTTTGGTTGTTTTTTTATTTAGTTTCCCCTTTTAACGTGTTTTTAGCAATATAAAAATAAATAAAAAATATATAATATATATAAATATATAATATATATAATATATATATATATAATATAGTTAATATATATAAAAAATATTCAGTTTTTATAATAATATATATATATATATAATATATATATATAATATATATATAAATATTATTTAAAAATAATAAGTTCCAAGGTAAGTACCGACACCATTCCACAACTTACAAGCACTTGGTGTGCAAAACTTCAAAAATATATATTAAAACAAAGCTTTTTTCTTTCTTAGGTGAAGAAATAGGGAAAAATAAGCATTCATATGCAGTGGTAGATAATCTGCTAAAAACAGTATGGCTGGTGGGGAATGGGAATAAAAAAAGCTTCTCAAAATAGCCTCACAAACTTTTAGTCTTTAAGGTGGAGACAAACTCCAATAGGGAGAAACTCACTAACAATAACTCCTGGCAATCCATATTTTGAAACCTGATTTTTTCTCCTCATGATCAGAAAGTGGTATTGACTCCTCTGCCTTTTCATTTCAAGAAAATGCTACCAAAAATAAAAGGGTGGGGAGACCGTACAGTTTATTGATTTTTTAAAAAAAACCAAAGGGGCCACCAAAAAGCAAAAAAAAATCATGAAGACAAACGACTAAAGTTCTTTTGAAAAGTAGAAAAAGTAAACACAAGTGGGAGGGTCATTTTTTGAAGAATCGCAAGGGGCTAAAAAACAATAAACTAATAAATTCCAAGGATAAGTACCGAGCACCATTCCAGCAACTTACAGAGCAGCTTAGTGTTGCAATTACTGCAAGAAATATTCAATTATAAACAAAACGTGCATTTATGTCTTAGATTGAAGAATTAGGGGGAAATAAGCATTCATATTTGCAGTGGTAGATGATTCCGCCTAACTAACAGTATGTGCGTGAGTGGGTGAATGTGGAATAATAAATGCTTCTCAAAATGAGCCTTCAGCGAGCTTATAGTCTCCAAGGGGGAGACAATCTCCAATGGGGAGGAAACTCACTAACATATAACTCCTGGTCAAATACCGATATTTGGAAACCTGACTGTTTCTCCTCAGTGACCGCAGAAAGTGGTAATTTGACTCCTCTGCCTTTTCGGTTTTAAGAAGAATGCTATCCCAGAACAAGGCTGCTGTGCAATACCGTAGTATGTTTGTTGAGTTTTCTAAAAACCAACCAGAGGTATCACCTAAGAAGCAAAACAAAATCACGAAAGAGCAAAACAAGCTACATTTTCTTGTGAAAAGTAGAAAATATAAAAAAGATAACGTCTTAAGACACAAGTGCTGAGGGCCAGTCCTTGGAATGAATTCGCAAGGGACTAAATACAATAAAATAATGAATTCCAGGGATAAGTACCGAGCACCATTCCAGCAACTTACAGAGCAGCTTACTGTTGCAATGACCGCAAGAAATATTCAATTATAAACAAAACTTGCATTTATGTCTTAGATTGAAGAAATAGGGGGAGATAGGCATTCATATCTGCAGTGGTAGTGTACAGGAAGGGGGAAATCGTGATGGTATTGCTTAAGTGCACTAAGTTGATGTATTATTAGTCAGGCTTAACACACCAAGGTTATCTTTGCACTCATATACGCATATGCACACTCATGCACCCACCAAGCATTCACCTCTCTCTGGGAATGGAATGTCACACACTCGTCTCTCTCCTAACAAGACTGAGCACAAGAAATAAAATCTCTATGCTACTTTATAATCAAACATGAAAAATCCAATTACACAAAATGAACAAATCAACACATCAAAGATCAATACTTCCTAATCCCGGGTTATAATAAAAATGACTTCTTACCTGGCCAGGTTTTCACACACACAACCACGCTTTCACACCACACCACAGTTCTGGAAAAAGTCTCTTCAAGTCTACTTCTGCACTGCTTGATGGTGACGCCCTTGGTTGACTGGCTTCAGGCTTCAGGAATGGGTCTTCGTGGTCGTCTCTGGGATCTCGACGTAGAACCCTTCTGCTTCGTCTCCTTCACCCACCTCTGTGTTCAAATTCAGTTTCCTTCTCTTCCAGCTTGTCTTTAACTCTAAGACTTTGCTGTCTCTTCTGTCTCCCAGACCACTTTCTCTCGACCTATTTCCTCCTCACTCTCCTCTCTTCTCTCTCTCCTCTGCCTTCTCTCTCTCTCTCTCTCTCTCTCTCTCTCTCTCTCTCTCTCTCTTCTCTCTCTCTCTCTCTCTCTCTCTCTCTCTCTTCTCTTCGGGGGGTCGTGACCTGACAGTGGAGCGCGCAGGTCGCATGTAGTGGCCGTCTCGTCAATTTCTGCCATTTGAGGAAGAAGAAAGTCGATCCTGGTCGCCATTTTTTGCCAGTGGCCTTCTACTGAGCCATGCCGGCCACCCCACTCGCTTTTCGAGCGACATGTGGCTCCTTCGTGCGGTTTTCCTCTCATTCATGACGAGGAGAGCCATAGAAAAGAAAGCCGCGCGAGTCGCCATGTTGACACCTCGCGGCAGACTGGACGGTGTCACCCTTGGCCTGCTCCTCACCTGTTGTTCTGGGGCAGTTTGCTGTTGAGGTGCGGAGACGTGGAGCAGAACCCGGGACCCAAGGACAGCCTGAGGCAGTCACGACTGGGCAGCAGTGGACGGTCGAGCTTGGACAGGGCCTCGGCATCCCGGGACAGCGGGCAGTCTTCTTCTCCTTCCCGGCAGCCTACCCTTACTGACGTCATGGAGATGCTTCAGTCCATGAAGGTCCAGACCGCCACAACAAACTGTAAGCTTGATGAAGTGGAACGCTGTGTGAAAGGACTGAGAGAACAGTATGCTGAGTTGCAAAGTAATGTGATGGGTTTAAAAGATAAAGTGGATGATCTGAAAAAAAGAAAACCAAAATCTTTTGAGGAAAAAACTCTGATCTGCTTTCCCGGGTTGAACAGCTGGAAAAAAAGACTGACGACCTTGAGGGCAGATCCAAGAGGAATAACCTTATATTCTATGGAATCAGTAAAGACCAGAATGAGTCCACAGAACAGTGTGAAAGTAAACTGCGTAATGTCCTTGCTGATAAACTGGATATTAGTACTGACACTGAATTTGATAGGGTCCATCGTTTGAACGGCAGACCAGACTCTCCAATCATTGCAAGGTGCACTTTTTACAAACACAAAGTGCCAATTCTGAAAGTTAAAAAAGAAACTGCAGGGCACCAGTATTTTTGTAGGGGAAGACTTCTCCTTCCAAGTAAGGGAGATTCGGCGCAGACTGTCCCCCCACCTGAAAAAAGCTAGAAACGATGGGAAAAGAGCCACGATGGTCTTCGACCACCTACTCATAGATGGCAGAAAGTATTTCCTTGGTGAGGGGGACACTTTGCACGAATCCAGATAGGAGATCGGCCGGCCACGTACTGAATGTATTTCCCGCCTGATAACAGCAAGAGAGGGAACAGAGGTAACCTAACACCGTGTGTGCGCTCATCTGTCTCTTATGTCAGTGACACACTTGAGCGACGCAATGCTGGTCAGGAGAGCGAGGTTGTGCCAACCAGCGACAGCGTGAATGAGCACGTGCAACAACACTGCGTGCTGAATCAAACATTTCTCTTTTTTGCTGTGGAATGTGAATGGGTTGTTGACAAAAATGTATGATTCCGATTTTACTTCTTTTGTTGTAAATTTGATTTTGTTTGTTTAGTTGAAACATTCATAGAGGAATGTCAGTGTGATGCTTTTGCTGGATACAGATTGTTTTGTAAACCTGCTGTAAAATTTACTAAACATGGTAGACGTTCGGGAGGACTTGTTTGCTTGATAAAAAATGACCTTTTCCAGTATGTCAAAAGTGTTGATGTTGATCATGTCAATTGTTGCAGCTTTCTGATTGACAAAGAACTGTTTGGACTGGATAAAGATATTCTGTATGTTTGTACATATATACCTCCAGAAGGATCTCCTTTCTACATCATTTTGATATTGACAATGGCATTAGTATACTTGAAGAGTGTTTAACTGATTTTCTGTTACAGAGTGACGTGTATGTTATTTTAGTGGTGATTTGAACAGTAGTACTGCTGATGTTTCTCAAGAATACTCTGTGAAAAATGATTTTGACCCACAATTCAATAATTTGTCTCTTAATTTGACCCGGCAATCAAACGATCTTACTTTGAACAACTATGGGAAATTATTATTGGACTTGTGTACTGCATTAGATCTGAGTATTTTGAATGGCGTGTGTAGAGGCGACCATGAAGGTTGCTACACATTCATATCTGATTCTGGAAGCAGTGTCACAGATTATTTTATATTCTCACGTGAACTTTTTATGATATTGTCTGACTCTGCAAACTGTCTATTGTTGAACGTATTGATTCTGACCATTTGCCAGTGACTGCAGGCGTTGTTGTCCCAAAGCAACATTTATGTGATATTTGTACGCAAAAAGAGGATTTTGTTGTATACAAACTTTTGTGGGACGACAAGTGTGCTGATAAATATACCAGTATTTTGTGTAGTGAGGAAATACGTACCAATATTGACCTTGCGATTGATTTAATCGATGTTAACATGAACGATGCTCTTAAAGCTTTTAATGATTGTATAAGAGTAAGTGCTGAATCCATGAAAACACGTAATCATTTGATAACAATGGAAATTCAAGTAAATGGTTTGATTTAGAATGCAAATTTTGTAAAAGAAATGCCAAAAGATTGTTGCAGATATTTTGCCGTTCTGTAAAATTTGAAAGAAAAAAGAATTGATTATCGAAAAAAGAAATGAATATGTTATTGACAGACGTGAGTATAAAAACTTATTAAAGCGGAAGAAGAAGCAATTCAACAAAGCCTTATTAGACAAACTTGTATTGACTGTGAGAAATCAAAAGGAATTCTGGGACGTTGTTCATAATGCATCTTTCAAAAGGAAACAGGCTAGAAATAACATATCAATTGACTCTTGGTTTCAACATTTTAAAGCTTTGCTGGAAACGAATGCTGACAACATAGTAAATGAGGACTCAGTTGAAGACACGGAAGACTATATGAATCGTCCAATCTCTAAAGAAGAAATACTGCTTACTTTAAGAAAATTAAAAAACCGTAAAGCAGCTGGTCCCGATGGCATTATTGGCGAGCTCTTTAAGTATTCGAATGAACAGGTTATACATTTTTTCTTAAAATTATTTAATAAACTATTTGATGATGGTATATTCCTGACAACTGGACTGAATCTGTTATTCAGCCAATTTTCAAGAAAGGTGACATCAATAACCCCAATAATTATAGGGGAATGTCTTTGAGTTATATTAGCAGTAAATTATTTGGTATGGTGATAAAAACAGATTGCAAGAATGGGTGGAAGGAAACAATATCACAGGTGAATATCAAGCTGGATTCAAAAAAGGATACTCAACAGTCAACCACATGTTTTTCTTTACTAGCTCTCATACAAAAGCGGTTCTGTTACAATCGAAAAACTTTATGTTGCATTTATAGATTTCGAAAAAAGCGTTTGATACGATAAATCAAAATCTTCTTTGGCCAGTTCTCTTAAAGAATGGTATTAAAGGTAAGTTATTTAAATGTATTAAAGCATGTACAATGATGTTAAAGCAAGAGTTAGATGTGGTTCTACGTTTACTGATTACATTGCCTGCACATCAGGCTTAAGACAAGGAGATGCCTGCAGCCTGTTCTGTTTTCTCTTTTTATTAACGAGTTAGCTATAGGAGTTATCAACAATGGAAGACATGGTGCTAGATTTTCACTTGACGTGTATGAATTATTTATTCTATTGTTGGCTGATGATGTTGTTTTTGATGGCGGAGACAGTTACAGGTTTGCAGACACAATTGAACAGCTGCAGCATGCCGCCTATCTCTTCAGCTTAAAGTTAATATGACAAAAAGCAATATTATAGTCTTTCGGAAGGGTGGCTATTTGAGTGTGAGAGAAAAATGGTTATATGATGGTGTTACAATGCCTGTAGTTAACGTGTACAAATACTTAGGAATACTTTTTCAACGCGCTTGAGTTTTACTGCTGCATGCAAAGACCTTGCAAGCAGAGCAAAAAATGTTTTGATTTATCTGTTGAAAGGTTAAGCATGTTAAACAACAACTCCTTTAATTTATTCATGAAATTATTTGATTCTCAGATACAGCCAATTGTGCAGTATGGTTCTGAAATATGGGGCTTAGAAAATGCTGTTGTCCATTGTGAATCAGTTCATTTATTCGCTTTGAAGAAAATTTCTAGGAGTAGACAGACAAACACCGAATGACTTGTTTATGGTGAAACAAATCGCTACCCAATATATATATAAATTCTGCTGTTAAGTGCATTCGCTATTGGATTAAGTTGATTCAAATGGAGAATTACAGGATTCCACGTAAAGCATATGATATGTTGTATAACCTAGATGCCAGAGGTAAGAAAAACTGGGTAACAAACATTCGCTTGAGTTTGTTTAAATATGGATTTGGTTTTGTTTGGCCGAATCAAGGTGTTGGAAGTGTGCGTGAATTTATACGTTGTTTTCAACAAAGGCTTATCGACTGCCGATGGCAAACTTGGTCCGATCATATTCAAATAGTGACATGTTTAGTTTGTACAGTACTTTTTGCAGTGACCACAGTTTTAAAGCCTTATTTACATCCAGATATTGATAAGCATCTGCAATATATTACAACTAGATTTAGGCTCGGGATTTCTGATCTATTGACACACCGTTATCGATATAGAACGTTTATGGCAAACGACCTAATTTGCCCCTAATGTAATGAAAGCGAAGAAAATGAGGTGCATTTTGTTCTGTGTTGTCCAGCACTTGGACGTACACGTGAAACGTTAATTAAGCCTAAATATTATAGAAATCCTTCACTGTTTAAATTGAGTTTGTTAATGTCATCGACGGTTCTGGAAGATGTACATAATCTTGCATTATTTTAATACAAAGGATTTAAGATGAGAGATGCTCTGACTACATGAATATGTTCTATATCATTGTTAGCTTCCATTTTGAATTTGCTACAAAACTTCGTTCAGTTGTATATTCACATCCCCCTTCATGATGGGCTGAGGCCTAAAATAAATAAAATATCTTGAGTCTTGAGTCTCGATTCTCTCTCTCTCTTCCTCTCTCTCTCTCTCTCTCTCTCTCTCTCTCTCTCTCTCTCTCGTGGTGTTATTCTCCTCTCTTTCTCGTGGTGGTCTTTTCCCTGCACGTTGTTCTCCCTTAGTTTATATAGGGATGGAAACAAAGGATTCCCCTTCAGGCCATGCCTTTGTCCATGCTGCTTCTCAAACCCCTAGTTCACAAGTACCCTGAATTCTCCATTCGCTACATCCTGACCCTCATATCAGCAGTTACACACATCCCTACCTAATTGATTAGTAAACACTTGGCACCAGATGGACATTGAAATTTCCCGTCGACTTTGGTGGTCACTTAACACAGTAATTATCTTAAGGAGGGCTACGACAACATCCACGCACATTCAACCAGCCTGACAATAGTACCAACACAGTGACCCACAGCAATACCATCTAAACGAGTCCAAGACTCCTGCTCTTCAATGACTGTTTACAAAAGAACCTCAGCTGACTGAGCATTTAGCGCCCACTTGGAGCACCGAGGTCCTAGTGGTTACATCCCTCCCCCCTTTCGCTATCGGGCAGGTCCGAACTCTCTACTACCTTAGGTGCCATCTGTCACCTGACCACGTCATCCTCCTTGACACAGTTCGACCGGGTGTGGTGGGTACGGCACCATGGTTAATGGGTATGTTACCTATTTGTATACTTCGTACAACGTCCCTTTGCCTCTAAGCGTTTAATGTCTTTTGTGATAATTTTAACGACCTTGACAAATTCCCCCCACTTCAAGACAATGCCCTGCATTGGCTAAAACACATCCAAGGAGCTGTAACTCTCACAATTCTCTCATTTAAACCAACTCTAATCTAGGCCTCTAATAAGCCTACTTACACTAGAGAATGCACGCAAGATTTACCTTACAACACAATTAGAGGAAAAAATCAATACCATATGCACTAACCAAGCAAACAACAATTACAAATCTGAAATCTCCACCAGCTCTAAGTCGTGTGGCCATATACAGATAAACATTATGTTTCTACTGAAATTCTCTCCCTTTCTCTTCATACACGTGGCCCGCAACCAACTACGTCACGCATACACGACACTGCAAAAGACACACGCACCCACTACCTGACTTCTCGACTGACCATTTTATTTTTGGCCTACGGCCCCGTCATTCTTTCTTCACTCTCTAACCCACGTTGTCGTACCCCGCGACATGTGCTGCATTGTGCACAGAAACGCCTGATATCACCAAGGATACTCGGCCAGTAGTACTCTTGCGTCACAACCTTTTGTGTGGCCTTTCTACCCTGTGGGTTGGGCATAGAATAGACCCACTGCCCTGCCATGCATGTCGTTAAGAGGCGACTAAGGCAGGACCACCTCGCCCCGAGGATAAAGGGGTTTGCGTAGGGCTAACAACCCTACCTGTAAAAAAAAAGACGAGTTACAGAAGCATTGACGACAATGAACCAAAGCATTCACCTGGGCAATGAAGGGTCTCCATCCCGGAGACTATGACGCAGTGCAGTGAAAGCCGAAAGGAAGCTGCAAGGCCGACTCCCCTTCTAACACCCAGGACAACAACGAAAGTAGCCACATGGAACATCAGGACGATGTTTGAAACAGGAAAAACCATCCAAGTTGCGAGAGAGATGAAAAACTACAAGATCGGAGTGCTAGGACTGAGTGAGACAAGGTGGCTACAATCAGGACAGCTGAGACTTTCATCTGGAGAACAGCTGCTGTACTCAGGACACACAGAGGATGGAGCCCCCCACACTGAGGGTGTGGCCCTGATGCTGGCACCGGAGGCACAAGGGGCACTCATCGGATGGGAACCTGTCAACTCCCGCATCATCACAGCCAAGTTTTACCACGAAGAAGAATGACATCAGGCTGAACATCATCCAGTGCTATGCTCCCACCAATGATGCGGAAGAAGAGAAGAAAGATGACTTCTACCAGCAACTACAGACAGTGATAGACAAAAGAGGAGCAAAGGACATAACCATACTGATGGAGATTTTAACGCCAAGATCAGAAGGGACAACACAGGCTACGAGGACATCATGGGGACACATGGACTGGGACAGATGAACGAGAATGGTGAGCGTTTTGCAGACCTGTGCGCCCTGAACCAGCTGGTGATAGGAGGAAGCATCTTCCCACACAAGCGCATCCACAAGGCCACATGGAGATCCCCGAACCATGTCACGGAGAACCAGATTGACCACATCTGCATTAGCCGCAAATTCAGGAGATCATGGCGGGATGTACGAGTGATGAGAGGTGCTGATGTGTCATCAGACCACCACCTTCTTTTAACAACAGTGAGACTTCGCCTCAAGAGATTCACCAACACCAACAACACACGTACAAGGTACAATGTCGGACTGCTCCGGAACAGGACACACAAGCAGCATTCCAGATCAGCCTTTCCAACAGGTTCCAGCTGCTACAAGAGCTGATAGAAGACAGTGAGACGGACATCGAGACACAGTGGGAACACTGCAAGAAGCTCTGGCATGACACATGTGAAGAGATCCTTGGCAAGAAGAAGGCCCAGCACAAAGAATGGATCTCTGCCGACACCATCCACAAGTTGGAAACAAGGAGAGAGAAGAAAGCTACACTGAACACGAGCCGAACAAGAGCAGCTAGGGCAAAGGCACAGGAAGAGCACACAGCAGCGAACGGAGAAGTAAAGAAGAGCATCAAGAAGGACAAGAGGGACTACTTTGACGACCTGGCCAGCCAAGCAGAGGCAGCAGCCGGACAGGGGAATCTGAAGGACCTGTACCTGGTGACCAAGAAGCTGACGGGTAAGTTCCAGCAGACAGACAAGCCAGTGAAGGACAAGAACGGAAACCCACTGACAACAACCGAGGAACAGCTGAAACGATGGGCAGAACACTTCAAGGAGCTGCTGAACCGCCCCGCCCCTGACGCACCACCAGACATCCCATCTGCAGAGACTGACCTGCCCATCAGCTGTGACAAACCCTCAAAGGCAGAGATCAAGAAGGCCATCATGACTCTGAAAAATGGGAAGGCTGCAGGGCCGGACGAGATACCAGCAGAAGCCATCAAAGCAGACATAGAGACAGCTGTCAACATGCTATACAGCCTCTTCAGCAAGATCTGGGAGAAGGAGGAGGTACCGGCTCAGTGGAAAGAAGGAATCGTCATCAAGCTGCCGAAGAAAGGAGACCTCAGGGACTGCAGCAACTACCGAGGGATCATGCTCCTGTCAACGCCAGGCAAGGTTCTCAACAGGGTTCTACTGGAGAGAATGAAAGAGGCCATCGACCCCAAGCTCCGAGACCAGCAGGCAGGCTTCCGGCAGAACAAATCATGTGCCGACCAGATCGCCAGCCTGCGCATCATCGTGGAGCAGTCGCTGGAGTGGAACTCCCCCCTTTACATCAACTTCATAGATTATGAGAAGGCTTTCGACAGTGTGGACAGAGAGATGCTGTGGAAGCTGCTGAGGCATTACGGAGTCCCGAGAAGATCATCTCCCTCATCCGGTGCACCTACCAGGACATGAACTGCAGGATTGCCCACGCCGGCCACCTGTCCGAAAGTTTCGAGGTGAAGACCGGAGTTCGGCAGGGATGCCTGCTGTCGCCGTTCCTCTTCCTCCTGGTCATTGACTGGATCATGAAGACCACTACAACAGGCAGAAACAACGGTATACAGTGGACACTCTGGACGCAGCTCGACGACCTTGACTTCGCTGACGACCTGGCGCTCCTGTCACACAGCCACAGCCAGATGCAGGACAAGACCACTCGCTTGGAGACCACATCAGCCGGGACAGGGCTCAAGATTAACAGGAAGAAGACCGAGCTGATGAAAATCAACACCACTGCCAACACACCAGTCACAGTCGATGGAGAGCCCATCAGGGAGGTGGAGTCTTTCGTCTACCTGGGAAGCGTGGTTGACCAACAGGGAGGCATGGACCGAGACGTCACAGCCAGAATCGGCAAGGCAAGAGCAGCTTTCGTCATGCTCAAGAACATCTGGGCATCTGGAGGAATCAGCATAAGAACCAAACTCCGCATCTTCAACTCCAATGTGAAATCAGTTCTGCTCTACGGATGCGAGACGTGGCGAACAACACAGACGATGCAACAAAAGATTCAGACATTCTTCAACACCTGTCTGAGGTGCATCTACAAAATCCGATGGCAGGACAAGGTCCGAAACGAAGATCTGTGGGAGCGTGCGGGACAGGAACCAGTGGCCAAGCAGATACTGCGAAGGAAGTGGGGCTGGATCGGACACACCCTCAGGAAGCCAGCATCCAGCACCACACGCCAAGCCCTGACCTGGAACCCGCAGGGAAAGAGAAAGAGAGGCCGGCCTCGCAAACAGCTGGAGACGAGACACTGAGGCGGAGTTGAAACAACAAGGGACAAACTGGACTGGAATGACCAGAACAGCCCAGAACAGAGTGCGATGGCGAAGAGTCGTTGATGGCCTATGCTCCACCGGGAGCGACGGGCATAAATGAAATGATTCTACCGAGATGGCCCGAGGCTGACGTCACATGATTGTCGGACATCACCGCCTTTCTGTGCTGCCTAGGAACAACAACCTGCTTCTTCGTTTTTCCCGAACGCGAATGAGTAAAAGTTCGGTACAATATGCCGTTGTCTAATTCGAACCCGATTGTACCCCCTTTAACATTTTCTTCTGCCCTCTGTGAGCAAAACGAACCAGTTTTCTAAGCGAGTAGTCGCCCTTTTTTTCTGCTCGTAAGTGAGTGGGGTTAGTCTCACCGGACACGCTCCAATGCTTTCTGGAGTGTTTGACTGCCTGGGGCCTTTTCCTCACGTGATTCCTTTTCTCTGATTCGGCACAGAAATCAGGGTCTGGGTTTTCGTACCCACGTGCTCCTGAAATGTTTCCAATTACCAAATCATACGGCGGCTTTGGGACAGCCAAAGCTTGTACAGTCCCACTATAAATGGTGTATCAATAAACACCTGGGCTGTGTTGAATTCTGCTACTGTTCCATCTATTTGTCTAAACCTCTGTGTTTTTCCTGTGAATTGTCCCTTCTTAACCAGGGATTCCTTCACCATTACGCCAGTGCACCCAGAGTCTCTAATGACAGTAACCACATTGTCCCCCACTCTGTCTTTGTGCACATCCATGTTATCGCCTGAATCTGTGAACACTCAGCACAATCCAGACAAAACAACACTGTCATCTTTTCCATCTCTTTCTACCTGCCTCTCACTTGGCCTGACCCTCATTGCTGCTGCTTTCTGTGACTTGAGTATGCAGTCCCTAGCCAAGTGTCCTGTCTTGTTGCACATGAAGCAGGTATGCTCATCTACAGCCTTAACCACGTGGGCCTTCACCCTTGTTTGCTCACATGATGCCATGGGCCTACGGGTGTGCAACACTGGCCCGTTGCGTGATATGTGCTGGCCTGCTATCCTCTGAATATGTCTCCAGGCTTTCCTCTTGTTCAGGCAAATTACACCTCGCTTCCTGGTAAGTCTCTGCCATCTGAAGTACCACAGCTAATGTGGTTGGACCTTTTTCTTAATGTGGATTGTGAAGCCCGTCCCACAACCGTCAAGTATCTGTTATTTCATCACCAGTGTCTTGAGGCCTTCCAAATCACTGTCCACACCACTAAGTTCTACCCACTTGTTAAAATAGTGATCTAGTCCAACTCGGAACTGTGTGTTTGTCTCACCATGTTCGATTCTTACGCCTAAAACCTTCTTCTCAAACCATATGCCTTTAGTACTGCTTGTTTCACCTTGTCAAAATCCCTTTGATCAACTCTGGGTAAGGTGGAAACAGTGTGTAACGCACGACCTGTCAACAAGGCAGACAGGTTTAATGCCCAGTCATCTTCGGGCCAGCCCTTGTGGTTGGCAACAGATTCAAACCGACTGATATAGGCATCGATCGAATCAGTTTCTTCTCTGAACAGTGGGAGTTTAAGTCTAGGTGCACAACTTAGTCTGCGGCCTACTGACACAGATATAGGCATCGATCGAATCAGTTTCTTCTCTGAACAGTGGGAGTTTAAGTCTAGGTGCACAACTTAGTCTGCGGCCTACTGACTCAGAACTGGTGTCTATTTCACTGCGATGTTCAGACTTTATTCTTTCCAACTCAATTTGTTTGGCTAAAATCTCTGATTCCGCTTCTGGTCTCACTCTTGCAGCTGCACTCTCTGCATCTGCTCTTGCTTTGGCTGCTGCACTCTCTGCCTCTGCTCTTGCTTTGGCAGCTAAACTCTCTGTATCTGCTTTAGCCTTCGATGCAGCAGTTTCAAGTCTAAGTCTCTCAGCCTCAGCATTTCCTGATTCTGTTTAAAGTCGAAGTTTCTCAGCCTCGACCTCTGAGTTTCGTTTGACAGCATCGAGCTGTTCCTTTTCGAATTTCCTTCTTTCAGCCCTTTCATCTCTGTCAGTCTTCTGCTGAGTCTCTATGAATTTACGCAGTTCATCTCCTGTATATCCTAGTTTCTCCCCTAAACTCATCAGTTTCTCAATGGGAGTAAGACTTTCTTCAGCCATTTTGTCGTTTTAGCACCACTAAAACAGTTACGTTACTCTTATTGACCCAGAAAAAGTTAGTACAGTTTATCTACTAAACGTTACGAGTACACCAACCAGTGGTAATGTTCCTAACACAAAGGAGCCTTAATCTTAAACCACAGCTTCTGTGAGAGTTAAGACTAGAACCTCGTTCTTCGTTTCCCTGAACGACCTTTGATTAATACAACCAACCTACACACAAGTCAATACTCAACCTCAAAGAACTAAAGGAAATAATTAGAAGAGCTAATCAAAAATTGCCTTTAGTACTACTCTAGTGTTCACTTTGTTTCACTCCTGAGACTAATTTGGGCCATGCAATCCTGGCAGGCTCGCCACTTTGTCCAGGACAGGGGAAATCGTGATGGTTTTGCTTAAGTGCACTAAGTTGATGTATAATTAGTCAGGCTAAACACACCAAAGTTATCTTTGCACTCATACACGCATATGCACACTCATGCACCCACCAAACATTCACCTCTCTCTGGAATGGGATGTCACGCATTCGTTTCTCTCCTAACACGACTGAGCACAAGAAATAAAATTCCTATGCTACTTATAATCAAACATGAAAAAGCCAATTACACAAAATGAACAAATCAACACATCAAGATCAATACTTCCTAATCCCGGGTTATAATAAAAATGACTTCTTACCTGGCCAGGTTTCCCACACACAACCACGCTATCGCACCACACCAAAGTTCTTGAACAAGTCTCTTCAAGTCTTCTTCTGCACTGCTTGATGGTGACGCCCTTGGTTGACTGGCTTCAGGCTTCAGGACTGGGTCTTCGTGGTCGTCTCTGGATCTCGACGTAGAACTCTCTTCTTCGTCTCCCTTCACCCACCTCTGGGTTCAAATTCAGTTTGTGTGTCTTCACCCATCTCTGAGCTTCAAACTTAGTTTCCTTCTCTTCCAGCTTGTCTTTAACTCTAAGACTTTGCTGTCTCTTCTATCTCCCAGACCATGTTTCATTCGACCCTAATGTCCTCCTCACTCTCCTCTCTTCTCTCTCTCTCTCTCCTCTCTCTCTCTTCTCTCACTCTTCTCTCTCTCTCTCTCTCTCTCTCTCTCTCTCTCTCTCTCTCTCTCTCTCTCTCTCATGGTGTTATTTTCCTCTCTCTCTCTCTCATGGTGGTCTTCTCCCTGCATGTTGTTCTCCCTCAGTTTATATAGGGATGGAAACAAAGGATTCCTCTTCGGACCATGCCTTTGTCCATGCTGTTTCTCAAACCCCTAGTTCACAAGTACCCTGAATTCTCCATTCGCTACATCCTGACCCTCACATCAGCAGTTACACACATCCCTACCTAATTGATTAGCAAACACTTGGCACCAGATGGACATCAACATTTCCCGCCGACTTCAGTGGTCACTTAATACAGTAATTATATTAAGGAGGGCTACGACAACATCCGCATGCATTCAACAAGCCTGACAATAGTACCAACACAGTGACCCACAGCAATACCATCTGAATGAGTCCAAGACTCCTGCTCTTCAATGACTGTTTACAAAAGAACCTCAGCTGACTGAGCATTTAGCGTCCACTTGGAGCACCGAGGTCCTAGTGGTTACATCCCTCCCCCCTTTCACTACCGGGCAGGTCCAAACTCTCTACTACCTTAGGTGCCATCTGTCACCTGACCACTTCGTCCTCCTTGACACAGTTCGACCGGGTGTGGTGGGTACGGCACCCTGGTTAATGGGTCTGTTACCTATTTGTATACTACGTACAACGTCCCTTTGCCTCTAACCGTTTAATGCCTTTTGTGAGAAGTTTAACGCCCTTGACAGGTAGATAATTCCGCCTAACAAACACTGTGTGCTTGAGTGGGTGAATGGGGAGTAATAAATGCTTCTCAAAATGAGCCTTCAACTAGCTTATAGTCTTCAAGGGGGAGACAATCTCCAATAGGGAGGAAACTCACTAACGTATAATTCCTGGTCAGATACCGATACTTTGAAACCTGATTGTTTCTCATCAGTGACCGTGGAAAGTGGTAAGTTGACTCCTTTGCCTTTTCGGTTTTAAGAAGAATGCTATCCCAGAAAAAGGCTTGTGTGCAATACCGTTTTATGTTTGATGAGATTTCAGAAAACCAACCAAAGGTGCTACCTAAGAAGCAAAAGAAAGTCATGAAAGAGCAAAACAAGCTATATTTTCTTGTGAAAAGTAGAAAATATAAAAAGAAAACCTCTTAAGACACAAGTGCTGAGGGCCAGTCCTTGGAATGAATCCGCAAGGGGCTAAATTACAATAAACTAATGAATTCCAAGGAGAAGTACCGAGCACCATTCCAGCAACTTTCAGAGCAGCTTGGTGTTGCAATGGCTGCAAGAAATATTCAATTATAAAGAAAGCTTGCTCTTATGTCTTAGATTGAAGAATTAGGGGGAGATAAGCATTCGCATCTGCATTGGTAGATAATTCCGCTTAACTAACAGTATGTGCTTGAGTGGGTGAATGGGGAATAATAAATGCTTCTCTTTGTTTATAATTGAATATGGGCAGCAACTTCTTCCAATAGAAAAACCTGAAGACACTTTCCCATTCCCTATTACGTAAGACTTTATCTTATTGCAAAAGTAACTTTATGCTGATGAATACGATTTTCCCCCTTTCCACCGATTTCAAAAGGAGATAGTCGAGGTGGCAGTAAGGCCTTATAAACACACTCTTTTCCTCACGCAGTTTTTGTGAATTTATTTGGGAATGGTTTGACAAAATCAAAGTTAGGTCACTAGAGTCAGTTCAAGACGATGGCAAACTTGACGCTACCGATGTGAGGACAGCGAGGAGGAATGGGACAATGTCACCGAGGGAACGCTCAGTGGACTGCCCAGAATTCCGTTGCAGCAGGAAGGAACGTTTCTGCATTCACCTCACTTTGGTTGTACGGCCACACCGCGCGAACAAATGGAGCAGGATAAGACAAAAAAGGATCCCTCTCCGCCTTTTCTCAACAAAAAAACAACAACAGCAAAACAAAAAACAAACAAACAAACAAACAAAAAAAAAACACGAAATTGGGCCAGAACCATGCTTTTATTTTGCTTGCATTGTTTGAGCACACTCTTTGGCAAGTAGTTTAAAATGATAATGATGATGAAGAGAGAGAGAGAGAGAGAGAGAGAGAGAGAGAGGAGAGAGAAACAGACAGACAGACAGACAGACAGACAGAAAGACAGACAGACAGACAGACAGACAGACAGACAGACAAACAGACAAATCGACAAACAGACAAATGGACAAACAGACAGAAGAAGAAGAAGAAGAAGAAGAAGAAGAAGACGAAGAGAAGAAGAAGAAGAAGAAGAAGAAGAAGAAAGAAGAAGAAGAAGAAGAAGAAGGAGAAGAAGAAGATGAAGAAGAAGGAAGAAGAAGAAGAAGAAGAAGAAGAGAAGAAGAAGAAGAAGAAGAAGAAGAAGAAGAAGAGAAGAAGAAGAAGGAGGAGGAGGAGGAGGAGGAGGAGGAGGGAGGAGGAGGAGGAGGGAAGAGGGACGACGACGACGACGAGGAGGACGAGGAGGAAAGAAAAACAAGAAGAAGAAGCAAGAAGATGTGTCTTTTAGTGGGCCAGAACCATGCTTTTATTTTGCTTGCATTGTTTGAGCACACTCTTTGGCAAGTAGTTTAAAATGATAATGATGATGAAGAGAGAGAGAGAGAGAGAGAGAGAGAGAGAGAGAGAGAGAGAGAGAGAGAGGGGGAGAGAGAGGAGAGAGAGAGAGAGAGAGAGAGAGGGAGAAACAGACAGACAGACAGACAGACAGAAAGACAGACAGACAGACAAATCGACAAACAGACAAATCGACAAACATCGACAAACAGACAAATCGACAAACAGACAAATAGACAAACAGACAGAAGAAGAAGAAGAAGAAGAAGAAGAAGAAGAAGAAGAAGAAGAGAAGAAGAAGAAGAAGAAGAGAAGGAGGAGGAGGAGGAGGAGGAGGAGGAGGAGGAGGACGAGGAGGAAAGAAAACAAGAAGAATAAGCAAGAAGATTTGTCTTTCAGTGAAAAG
>CM031597.1:125988847-126024559 GCA_018398815.1 Conus ventricosus | reverse complement strand
AGGGGCAAAAAAAAAAAACCCTCCTTAACCCCCTCAAAGTTTCCCGGGGGAAAAGTTGCCTACACATGCAGCACAGAAGGTAGCAAACTCTGCATGGATCCAAAGGGAAAAAGAGCCTAAAAAACCCAGGGCCGGGGGGGGCCCCCCCCCCAAACAAAATAGGTACAAACCGGGAAAATTGGATCCAAAGCAGGCCTACACATGCACACAGAAGGTAGCAAATCGGGGAAAAAATGGCCCCCCAAGAAAAGGGGTTAAAAATTTGGGCCAAAACGCCCGCACCCCACGCTGAATCAATTGATAATACTGGTTTTATTTTTTAAAAATTTTAAACAACCGGTATTCTTATTTCATTTTGCTTAGATTTTAAACAAACATTTCACAACGACTAAAATTAAATTTTGATGGCCTTTGGTCTCTGTTTGTAAGTCGCCCCCCCCCCCCCCCACACCACACCACATGCCCCCAAACACACACAACCACACAACCAAACACACAACAAAAACACACAACACCCCAACACACCACGCACGCGCACGCAGCACGCACGCACGCACGTACGCACGTTTCCCACGCACGAACACACATACATACACACACACACACCACACAACACATCACACACAACACCACCCACACACACACACACACAACACACACACACAACACACACACACACACCACACCACACACAACACACACAAAAATGAACAAAGCAATGAAGATCTCCCAACTGTTCTCGCCTTCATATTCAGTTTAAAGGGTGTGAGTGCCCCCGACTTGGTCGTCTAGGGTTTTCCCAAAACCGTTTCCCCAAAAAATCTTCTACTACAAAGGATTTACTCCCCACGCTGAAAAAAACCTTTCGCGTGGAAAAGAAGTCGTTTTGCAATTGTTTTTATTGTGGCTCAATGATATTCACAAAAAGACGTTGCATCCTCTAAAAACCCCTTTGCGCACACCGAAAAAAACCATCGCTAAAGAGATTCACACCCAACATTGTGTCAGAAAAGTGGCTTGCAACCCCCGAAAAAACAAAAACCCCGCGAATGTTCAACGCGGTTAAAAACTCTGAATATTCAAAGTTCCCAAAGTGTCCGTCATCACCATGAGATCTCCTTGCCACCCCCAACACTGAAAAGGGAGCCACCAAACCCAAAAAGGAGCCATGATTTGTGGAAAACTTGGGGCACACGTTCACCATTTTTTTGGAAGAAACCCCTCTGGCAGCAAATCCGGGAACCCCCGGTCTACACCTTTCTTCATGAGAAACGATCCCTTTCCTCCCCAGTTTCTCGTCACACAGTTTCATCTCAAACCTTTTCCCTGTCCGGGGCCCTGGGCGGAACTTCTATGTTTCTACAAGACTGGTGAATGATTTTTCAAAAAAACCTAACAACACTCCCCCCGCAAGAAGTCAGAGTTGGCTAAAAATGTCTGCGACTAAAAATGATAAACTGATCGTTTTTGGATAAATTTCCCGGGTTCCCATTTTTTTTTTTTTTCTAGCCGCTACATCGCATAGTTTCCCCCCCCCCCCCCCCCCCCCCCTTTTGTTTTGGTATGTGCGTTACACATTACCATCTTATTCCTTTTCTGGGCCTTCCCTTTTGAAAAAAGTTTCTCTTTTTGCTTACGTTCACTGATTATTTCATTGTGGGGAATTGTCTTTTATCTTTCTTTTGAATCATTTTCATTTTGCATTTCCTCCCTTGAATGTCCTTTGAAAAAAATTTGAGGGAAAAAGAAGACAAAAATTATTATACAAGGAACTCCGGTCGATTAAAAAGTTTTGGGTAAATCTTCAACAGCATTTTGAAGCCAGCTCCTCAGGTCCTTATTTTTCAATCACTAAATGTGTCTAAAAACGACTTGCCACGCTGGACGTTTTTTTTACCCGCCTTTGGTACAAAAACGTACAATGAGAAAGTCTCTGCAGCCTTTTATAAATCCATTTATTTTAACCCCCCCTTCAGTCACCATACCCCTGGCACCTCAGACTTGTATTCTTGTGCAGCTTCCCGTTCACTTTGAAAATCCAGTCTTACTTGTCTTGTGTATTCCCAAAAAGGGAGAAATTGATAGCAATTCAGCTGGCTCCTAAAAAAAAACTTTCAAAGAGTAAAGGTTAATTGCAGCGACTTAATGAACAGCTCCTTTCTGGATAAAAACTTGCACGAAAGTCAGTAAAAAACCGTTTAGTGGAGAACATACAGACCCCCCCTGCCTTTTTTAAATGATGGAAGTATACGAGACGCCTGAACCCTAGCCCAAGTCAGAAATTTGACCTTCTTTAATTCCCCCCATCAAGGGGTCCCGACGTACATGGCAAACTTATGAAAACATTGGGGGAGTGATCAATTCCATAGTTATTTCTCTGAGAGGATTTGTAGTGACCAAGATGACAGTAAGGATAAAATCCCAAAAAATTGATTACAAGCGAGTGACGGGGCCCCAAATTTAAATCTGTGCTATCTTCATATGATGTCAATTCTTTTGTAAACGAATAAATCTATGTACAGTCATTTTACTATCTCCTACTGCATGCAGCTGGTGAGGAAATTTCCCCGATCTTATCAAAAAAATTCCCCCAAACACAGGGGTTTAAAGTGGGGTGGACAGAATCTGCGAAACGCTGTTGAAAAAAATAAAAGCAGTTTAAACTGTCGAAAAGTAAAAAGGTTTAAAAGGGGACATACCAGTTAGAACTCCCAAAAATAAAAAAAAAAAAGAATTTGAAAAGCAAAGCAGTACGGCGTCATTTTGTTTTAATGAAATAAGTGAACATAAAGATATCAATAAAATTTAAAAAAAAATCCATGAAATAAAAAACGGAATCCTTTTTACCGCAACCAATCATAATGGGTTGAAAAATTTCCTTCGGCATACCAAAAAGCAAACTTTGCGACATGTTTTCCAAAAAAAGCTCCTTTTGTAGTTTTTTTAGACAAATGCAGAGCCCTGAGGGGGAAAACCCCAAACTAAAAAAGAAATGTCCTGACCTGACGAAAATAATGAAATTATCTAAATCTAATTACTTCTAGGAAATTTCCTTCTATTTCTTCATTTTTAATAAGAAAAAAGTCTGTTGGTTTTTGATGCCATTTTTAAAAGAAATGTAAAACATTACCCAAAATTTTGTTTTATTTCTACATGAAATTTAATAAAAAGTTGGATTGAAGGGGAAAAAACCTTCCCTAGGAGAGACTCAATTTTTTCCCATTTTAAAGAATGGGAAAACAATGACAAACACAAATCTATCGACCTAAGCTCTTTCATCTCATGTCTGTAAAATAATGGGGATAATTGTTCTAAACAGATTGACTACTATTGTGAAAAAACGGGATTATCCCCCCAAACCAGGGCCCGGTTTTAAAAGGGGGGGTCTACGATGATCATTTGTAAAGCCACTACGCAAATTAAACACCCTTTGCTAGAAACAAAAGTTCTCGGGCCCCAATTTTTCGATATCAACAAGGCATTTGATCAAATTTGGGATGATAGGCTTTTATATAAATTAAAAAAAATAAGGTCTCCGGTCATTTTATAAATTTGTTAAAACATTCCTGACCAAAAGAAGTATTCAGACAAAAATAGGTCAACTTATTCACCAAAAGATTACTAGATATGGGTATCCTCAAGGCTTGTGATGCCCCCCTTTCTCTTTAATATTTTAAATAATGATTTTCCTAAATACATTTTCAAAAAAATTTTAAATTTATTCAAAATCTGATGATATCTGCTTATGTTTAACGCCACATTGAAAAAAAAATAAAAACTGTTAATTTCATTAAAAAATATCAAAAAAGTTAGAAACATTGCGAAAATTTATGTCTGATAAAAGGGTTATGTCTGTCGGCTGAAAAATCCGATAATTTATTGACGGTGGGGCCCTCACAAAAACTCCTAAAATTTAAAGTACATAATACCCCAATTGAGCTACACTTTGAGATTAAATTCCTTGGTGGCACTTTGTCAAATCTTTCTTGGGAAAATTTTTACTTGGAACACAAATAAATCAAGCGAGAAAATCTCTTAATCTGCTCAATTATAAGCAAACAAATTTGGGGGGAGGGAAAAAAAAAGTTTAATACATCTTTTTTCGGCTTTAGTTAGATCCAAATTTCATTTTGCACAAGAGTCTTTTTTAGGCTCCTAATATTATTAAAAAAACTTCAATGATGACCTAAGGAATTTAAAAGCCCCTTTGGGGTTCCATTTCATGCTTCAGCTTTAGGAACATACCCTGAATCTGGTGTTTACCTCTTGAGACCATCGGGAAATAGCCTGCGCTAAGTACATTCTTTGCTGCCAACTATTTAAAATGCTAACCAAACGGAACTGGATAGAGGGCTGATGTAGACTTTCCTAAAAGTGCTAAAAACATTCAGCCACTAAAACAATCACTATTCTTCTCACTTGTTTTACAAATTCAGGTTCAATCATAAAAAGCTTTCTGTGGTTTTCCCCTAAGCCCGTTCCAAAATGGGACTCTTCAAACCAAAATTTGATTATAACTATATACTAAACAAAAAATGATAACATTAATATTCTAGCTTTCGAAGCAAAACACATATCATGATTTTTATCGTAACTTCGTAAAATCTATACCGGGGTCTCTATTAAACAATAATGCTGGTTTTGGGGTTTTTCATCCATTTTTTTAAAAAAAAAAAATCCTTTTACTTTGGGGGAAATTGTCATTTTTACGCAACTTATAGCCATATTAATGGCCGAGAGACATAAATGATTTTCATTGGACTGTTAGGGACTCTTCTGTGTGATTTTAAGTCAGTTCTTCAAACTTTTGAACCCCCCAAAACAAAAAAAACCCTGCTGAAACATATCAAAATTAAAATCTTTTTCACAACCCTTTTGTAAGAGGATAAAAAGTTTAATTTTTTTTGGGTTTCCTTTTCATTTTTTTTAAATCCGGAAATGATGGGCGACAGGATTTCCCAAGGTGCAAACAAATTTTGACAAAACGGCTACTATTCAATTCCCCCGAGCTTAAGAAAGGGAACTCTCTTACAAAGAGCCTCTTTTGAAAATTTAGGAATACTACAAAGAAAGTGTTCTCCCCCAAAAACACAAACCAAAACCCTTTTATACTTTGTTGTACAGCTCTCGAGCAAGTAATCTTTTTAAAAAGGGGTTTCCCCAGTAAATCCGTAAACTGTAATACAAAATAGGATTTTATCCAAGACACATAAACAAATTTTTCCTTATTATTTCGTTAAAAATAAATCATTCCAAAAAATATGTCAAGAAAATTCGATGTTCTTTCGGCGCCTTGATAATTGTACAACAACACACGTTCTTATTTTTTCCCTACTTTTATTCCGATTTGTCAGAATTTTTGAAAGTTTCAAATGCTATTCCAGGTACCATGCTCTCTTAAATTTTGTCGAATTTTTTATTTTAAGCCCTTTTGGTCAAACCCGAATTGCTGTTTCATGATCTTTTTTTGAACAGTTGTTTGTTTTTACTTTTTTTGTCTTTTTTTTTTTTTTTTTTTTTTTTTTTTTTTAACAGTTTAATTCTTTCTTAGAGTTTCTCCTCATCACACATACACGCACACACGCACACGCACGCACGCGGGCGCGCACTCACGTACGCACGCTGCACGCACACATGTACGCACGCTGCACGCACACACTCAAACACACACACACACACACACACACACACACACACACACACACACACACACACACACACACACACAACACACTCAAACAACACACCTTGTCTAATATCACATCTAGTGAAAAGACGTTAAATTGAAGAACAACAACAACAACACACACACACACACACACACACACACGCACGCACGCACGCACGCACGCACGCACGCACGCACGCACGCTTGCACGCACGAACACACATACATACACACACACACACTCACACACACACATGCACACACACACACATTTAGAGGGAGAGAGAGAGAGAGAGAGAGAGAGAGAGAGAGAGAGAGAGAGAGAGAGAGAGAGAGAGAGAGAGAGAGAGTTGCGTGTGCACGCCCGCACGTGTGTGTGTGTGTGTGTGTGTGTGTGTGTGTGTGTGTGTGTGTGTGTGTGTGTGTGTGTGTGTGTGTGTGTGTGAGAGAGAGAGAGAAGAGAGAGAGAGAGAGAGAGAGAGAGAGAGAGAGAGAGAGGCAGACAGACAGATAGACAGAGTGAGAATGGGAAAAGGAAATCAAATTGTGAATTTGAAATCCTTTTCTAGT
This sequence comes from Conus ventricosus, assembly GCA_018398815.1. NCBI lineage: Eukaryota > Metazoa > Mollusca > Gastropoda > Neogastropoda > Conidae > Conus > Conus ventricosus. Next base: position 126,018,321 of record CM031597.1, on the reverse strand, counting down.
AGCAGTCAGGGATATTAACAGAATATTAGAATAAGAGCCACACATATAGCCTACTCAGACGCTTTTGATTTGAAGATTCAGACTCTTCAGTAACACACGGTTAAATGTTTGTGGTCTCGTGGCATCCATAGGAGATATAGCATAGTCTGTAAATTAAGTAGCGGTCTCATCACCAGGAGTTGTTAAAAAAAAATCCATAAACACCCCAAAATCACCATTTTAAGGGGGAAAAAAGGGAAACAAGGAATGTTTTTTTTCAGGGAATGGAGTGCTGGGGAAAAAATAACAGCAAGTGCATCAATTTCTGTTTCCAATTGAAAGGGGGGGGGGGGGGGGGTTCAGCCAACCTTGAAAACCAAATTTAAGGAGGAAGGAGGTCAACCCCCGTCCCGGGAGTCAAATGGCAGCCCTTATTTTATGATCCCCAAAATTACCCGTATAGCAACTAAATTTTGCAAAAAAAACACACACACACCCACCCTCACACACACACACACACACACACAACAACACACAAAACAACCCCGCCCCGCCGCGCACAAAACACAAAACACCCCACACACACACACACACACGCCACACACCACACACACCACACACACAAGAAGGGAGAAAAGAGAGGAGAGAGAGAGAAGAGAGAGAGAGAGGAGAGAGAGAGAGAGATTGTTTAATGGGACGTCCATAGTAAACTGGCCATTTAAAAGGGTTTGGGGCAGGGGGGTGGGGAAAAAGGGGTTTAAAGGGCCCCATTTTGCTTAATTAAATTGCAAAGAACCTTTTACTGTTAAAGTTTTCCCCCCCTTTTTAAAAAATTTTTTTATCATTTAAACCCTTTGATTCAAAAGGGTAAAGACCAAAGCAATTTTGGGGCCTTTATATTAAACAATGCTCCGTAATTTTCAATTAACCTGTCTGTATACTTTTAAAACCAAAAAATATGTTACCGTTTTCTTCAAACACTGACATGGGACCCTCAGTCAGTGGGATCTTGCTTTTTAAAAAACATCGAACATTTGTTGTTTTTGCCTATTCGTGATTTTTTAACTATTTTCAAAATTTTACCTGTCTAAATTTTTTTTTTTTAAATTTTTCTTTTAACTAGCGAACTGAAGCTAAGCCAAGGGGCAAAACCTAGTTCCCCAAATTTACCGTATTCCCCAAACCAAAATTCCCAGCGTGTCCAGTTAGAATACTTTTTCAGCCAAAACAAATCACGCATTTACCATCCTGCAGGTCCCAAAGGGGCAACGTAAGAACATTTGCCCATTCACACAAACCAGGGATGGGTAAGGGAATGTAAGTTGGGGGCTTTTTTAAACTGCATGTGGATGCCCGATAGGAAAAGTAGAAATAAACCCCTCTCTACGACATCAATACTGGTGGATCCCTGAATTTGGGAAAACCAAAAAAACGACTCACTTCAATCGCAAAGGGGATCAAACCCTTTTGTCGAAGAATCATTTTTTGGGAAACAACCCCGACACTTTAAAAGCCGGTGGTTTTCAACAAACTATCCCTTTTCTTACATTTAAATTTTTAAAGGTAAAAAAAGCATAATGTAAAGGTTAAAAATATAATTCAAAGGGGGGGGCTTTTGGAAATGTGAAAAACCCCCTTTAAAAACACAATGTTCCTTCATGCTTTTTTACACATCATTGAAAATTTCCCATACGGCAGTCTTTATGGGCGCATTCACAATGGCACAGACCTAAGACACGGGCAATAATAGCGCTTTTGGGAAAAGTAAAATACAAAAACAAATAAAACTCAACCTCGCACACATTGGGGGACCCCTTTGTCCCCAGAAGCCAAGCCTTTCTCACATCATACTCAACATTTAGGGCATTTTAAATGCCGTCTACATCATATCCAATGTTTTTTTTCTACTTCCCCCCCAAAAATTTCCAACCTGTCTAAAAATCAAATGGGTTTTTTTAATTGTTTTTGTATCAAAATTTTTATTTCAGCAACACTTGCACCAAAAAAAACCAGTTTTGACGAAGGCGGGGGAAAAAGAACCCCTGTCCCTTTAACAGTCCTGGGGGTTTAGGGGGGGGTGGTTTCGAACACAAATTTTCTTCCAAAACCCTTTGGAAAAAAGGCCCAAAAATTTTTATCTAAAAATGGTTTTTAATTCTTGGACAAGGTGGGGCGCAGGGTCATTAAAGCAAAACAGAAATGGGATTCTCTGTTTTCTTTTTTAAAATTTTGAATTACGCCTTTAAAAAGACTGGTTCAAAAGGGGGATTCGAAGCCATTTATTTTCAGCAGGATTCGCCCTTGGTACATAATACTTTTAAAATACAACTTAAGAAAAAAAAGCCTTTTTTAAAATTTTTCCAAAAGAACATTTTCTTTTGAAGCTTTCTAGATCTAAAATTTTAACCCGTCAAAAATAATTTATAACCTATCTTTTGTAATACTTTGTGAACAAAAGATTCCCGTCACTCCGGAAAAATTTTTCAAAAACCCAAAAAACTTTTAAAAATTATTCCCGCTTCACAAACACATTTCAGCTTGTATATAGTTGTCTTCGTCATACACTAAATTTATTTTTTGGGCTATTATCGCAAAATGAATGCATGAACGCGAGCAATTTCTTTTTTTAAATGGGTTTTTTAATTTTCGAAAAGCAAAAAAATCAAAAACATTCAAACAGACCATGTTTACTTTTACATAAGACATGTTTCTTTGATAGAAATCACAACATTCACCATACCCTGGGATTGACTTCAAAAAGCTGTCCAACAACAGTGATTAATAAATTTTTGACCACCCCCCATTGACAACCCTTTTTGCCGAAAATGGGCAAATTGTGTTTTTGGAACCAAGGGGGGAAGGGGGTTTTTTAATTTCCCGGATAATTCAAAGAGGGGCACTCATTGAAAATACAAACTACTCGAAAGTGCTGAAAAGGGAGACAAAGACACGGGTCCACCTTAAACCCGGATGTACTGGTTACCTAACATGAAGGGAAAAATTAGGGTGAATCTTGCCGAAAACCTTACTTGAATTTTCTGAATGGCTGTACTGTCTCCCCTTTTATACCAGTGCCCAAAGGGGGGATGGGGGGGTTTTGGGGAGGATGAAAAAGGGTGGAAAGAGCAACCCTGTTTTGGGTTTTTTTATAGTCGAGTTTTTCCAGTTTTGTGTTTCCCTGGAATCCCTCTTGTGAAAGGGTGGGGGGATGCCCCCAAACACGATGATTTAACTGCTGTGTGACAGGAAAATTTTTTCCTGAAGGTTGGCCATGCAAGGGCCCTCTTTATTGTGGAAACCTTAAAAAGTGGATCTCTTCCCCCAGCTTTTTAAAATGGGCCACATTCTGGGAAAACTTTTTAAAGATTTTAAGGGAAAAAGTGTTTCTCTCATCTTAACAAACCCCACGTTACTCAATGAAAATTTCCTTTTAAACTTTCAACTTACATTCATTGATTTCGCCAACAACTATTTTTACAAGTCCCAAATGGGCACGTTTTTGGGCTTTTGAATCTTTAAAAAATCTTTCAAAAAAGCTCCCCAAAAACCCCCTCATGCGAAAGACAAAATTAAAATTTTTTCGAAATTTCATTTACTATACACTTTGCGGATGATCTAACAAAGACACGGGGCCCTTACCAAACAATTATACTTACCTAAATTTCAAACAATTTTAAAAATCTTTTTACTACATTTGGGGGCCCTCAACAGGGCTGAAAAAATAGCCGGAGATTAAGGGGGGGGGTCGGGGAAATTCCCCTTTTATTTCCCGGGGGAAAGGGTTTCAGATTTTTTTTTGGATTTTTAAAAATTTTATAAACAAAAACCTTCAGAGATTGGGTTTTTTGGAAAAGGGGGAAAATTTTAAATGGGGAAAATTTTAAAGTTAAAACGGTTTTGGGGGTTTGGGGGCAGGGGGGATCCAAAAACTTTTTAAAAGGTTTTTTTTTGGGGTTGCCTTTACTTGGGGTTTTTGGGGGAAATTTGCTTTCGTTTTATTTTGGGAATTTAAAAAGAATTTTAAAAAATGGCCCCTCCTTTTTGGATTTTTTAAGGGATTTTGGGCCCCTTTTATCCCCTGGTTTAACAAAAATTTTTCCAAAATTCATGTTTTGGGGAAAAAAAAGGCCAACAGACTAAATTTTAATGGTTTTGTTTTTCCCCTGGCTGAAATTATTTTTCCTCCTTTCTTCCGGGTCACACTTTTTATTCCCCCTTCTCCTTTCTTTTTTATTTCACCAACAGATTATTTCACTTAGGTTGTTTTAACCCGATTGCTTTTTTAGGGGGTAAAAAAATCAACAAAAACCAAAATTTTTTTCCTTGGGCTGACCAATTTTGGGGGGCTTCAGCCCAAAAATCTGCTGTCACTTGGGGTTTTTTGACATACTTAATTTAATCAAATTGGTTCCCCCTTTTTGAATGACAAAAACCCCGGGGCTTTTTCATAGAAATAAAATAAAAAGAACAAAAGGGAAAAAAAAGAAAAGAATGGTTGGGGAACCTTAGCACCTTGGAAAATTAAAAACATAAAACAAAACCTTTTTTAGGTCAGGGTTAAAGACAAAGTTCCGAAGGACAGTCCCACTATTTCCCAAGGGTGTGTTTTGGGTGGGTTTTTGGGTGTTTTTGTTTGGTGGTGTTTGTGGGTGTTTAATTTGTGTGGTTGGGGTTTTGTTGTTGTGTGTTGTGTGTGGGGGTTTGTGGTTTTTGGTTGTTGGTGTGTGTTTTTGGTGTTTTGTGTTTTTGTTGTGTTTGGCCCTGTTTTTTGGGGGGGGTGTGTGTGTGGGGTTTGTGTTGTGTGTGTGTTTTTTGGGGTGGTGTGGGGTTTGTGTTGGGGTTTTGAGAGACTCTGAACCCGACCTCATCTCAAAACCCCATGTATGGGTCGAAAAATCAAAAAGGAATTTACAACACAAAAAAGGAAAGTGCGAACTAAACACAATTAGAAAAATATCAATTACTTCACAAAACGGGGGGAAAAACTTTTTTTTCTCTCCAAACTGGAGACATTTTATACTTTTTTGAGTCACTTTGGGCAAAAATAACCCTTTAAAGTTTAAATGGAACTTTTAAAATTTGGGAAAAACCCTATAAGATATTAAAATAATTTTTTTGAACAATGAAGGGGTGAAACGCACTATAACTAAACGAGATTAAAATCATCATACCTACTAAAAAACGTATAAAAAAAAAAAACCCCACAAAAACTATTCATTCAAAACCCCACGTTAAACAATTTAAAAAGTCCCTTTTTTGTTTGGGAAAGGGCCCCAAAAAACGCTCCCCCTCGATTTCAAAGTTCATGTTAAATTATTCGTAAAGACCTTTCACTGTTCTCTTTTTGCATGTTTTTTAAAACAATTGAATATGTTTGGGGGGTATAGGATGCCATAAAATTTTTTTTTAATTTGGGAAACTTGAAGAATTCCCCTTTTTTTTTTTTTGTCAAACTGATTTTATGACTTTCGAAAATTTTCAAAAAGAAATACCTTCTCGCTTCGGGGGGGGGCACAGAAACCTTTTTCCGAATTGTGAAAAGCCCCTTAACTTAGCAAATGTTTTACGAGTTTGTCCAGGCCCAAAAATTTTTTTGTATCAATACAGGGTTTTGCCCCCCGGTAGCTGTCTTCCTTTATCCACCTAAATGAAACCCCAAAAAAGAAAAATTAAATTGGCATTCATGGTGAAAAATGAGATACCTGCCCCACACTGCCAACACATAACTTTATTATTGTTTTTATGTAAATCCTACACATTTTTTTTCAGAAAAAGATCTAACGCTCGCTCTCTTGGGTGTAAATTTTGGAAAAAAACATTAAACTGGAAAGATTTGTGGGCAAAACTTTTTCTTTGTTCATTGTCCCTGGTATTAAATGGAACCACGCATTGCCTCCGGGGAAATTTATGATCAAACCACTAATACCCCCAAACAATTTACCCTTACAAAATCCATTCTATTTGTTTTCCTAAAACTTTGCTTCCCCGGGCCGACTTCCAACCCCCCAAACCCTAATGGGGGAAAAATAATGCTAGATTTGCAGGGCATGGAAAAATTTAGAAGGGACGAATTTGGGCTCATCCCTATACTTTTAAAACACATCATTTTTCGTTTTAATTTATACATTTTCCCCCCAAACAATTTTGCGACCACATTTTGTTCTTTTGTTTCTTTTTAAATCTTTTCGGTATCCTCAAAAAAATTTTTTAAATTTTTGCCGGGAAAAGCTCTTTTGGGAGAGCGCCTGAAAATCGTAAACTTGGTGATCCTGGGGTTTCGGGGTTTGAAACCCCCCGGGGATTTCGTAAAGGGGTTTTTTTCCCCCGGGGTAAACCCTTGGGTTCCCGACCCTTTTCCCCTAAAGTCCTTGGGCTTTTAAAACCCAGGTTCCGTTTGTGAAAAGCATGCATAACATTTTTGCACACACGAAAAAACCCATCCCCAACTTTTGGAAGGGTACCAGTTTGCCGTTGGGATGAAAAAAAACGAAAACACAGCAATTTCACCCCGCGTGAAAAAATTAAAGAATGAAAAAAAAAAAGGAAAAATTTAAACGATGTAAAAGATACTGACTGGTTTACCCCGGGGAAAAACTGAAAAGAAGCGCCAGCTGGGAGCTCTTTATCGGCACTACCCAGGGAGGCAGCCCTTTTTTAAAAAGAGTGGTTTATTTAAACGCTTAACTTGGCCTCTACCGAGAAAAAGCCATAAAAGTATTTATTATTATTATTATTAAAATTAATTTTTATTATTTTTATTAAATTTCATTATTTTAAAAAAAACATCAACATTCTTTTAAAAATTCAACTTTTTCCATTTTTTTTAATGTTTTTTTTTTTTTCTTTTTTAGATACATTTTTTAAACACGGGAAAAAAGGGTTTTTTTAATGTTTTTGTTTTTTCTTTGCAGGGGAAGAAGACCACGACTTCTGCATCACTGGGGGGCTGTGTGCGAAGAAGCTGGCTGGGTTTAGGTTTGTTTTCTCGCGTTGATAATCTTTGCAGTGTAAAAAGAACCACAAGGTGAAACCCGTCGAAAAGCTGGGAAAATGGTCTTTTCTGTTTTTTTTTCCCAAAGATAGTTTTTTCCCTTGTACCCCCCAAATCCCGAAACAAAGGGCTTTTAAATCCAATTTTCCAAATTTTGCGCCCCCTTTGGGGCATCTTTGCACTTCTTCCGAGGGGGCAGGGGCCCCCCCCCAATTTTCTACAAAAAAAAATTTATAGGCCTTCAAATTCCCTTTAACGCTTATTTTTTCTTCCCATGGGGAAAACTCCTTCCACACTCGCCATAAAAACATTCCTTCTCCCTCCCCGATTTGGGGGCGTAATTTGCATTTCTAATCTTTTTTGTACGGGCCTTCTAAGCACTTTTTTGTATGGGAAAATTGTCCACCGTTTGAAAATTTCACATTTCGGAAACATCTCATTTAAAGAGTTTCGACTGCCGGGCCCTTTGAAATGGGATACAGTTTCCCAATTTCACAAAATGCGGATAACTTTGGGGCTTGGCCTCACTTTTTCTTCATTTTTCCTACACCCTGTCTCCCGAACTGCCGAAGATGCATTTTCCCCCTAATCATATGCTAAGTTTCCCCCCCCGAATTTTGGGAGTTTTAAAATTCATGTTTTGGGCCCAAATAAGTGGCTGCCCGAAGTTGTTAAAAGTCTAAATTTTTTCTACTTCCATTCTTTTCAATCTTTACAACATCCAAAACTTCTTTCTTTTTTGACTATGTAGCACATTCAATTCGCAGTCAAACGGGAAAAGAAGTCATAGGCATGGCTTCCTGGACCTTGGGTTTGGGGGGGGGTTTTACCCAAGTTAAGGGCTTACCCTCAGACCGGGATTTTAAACCCACCCCCGTGTCCCCAACTTTTAAAGCATGCAAACAGCAAAGAACAAAAAAACATATGAATAGAATAGGGGGGTGGCACATCGCCCTCTTACGGCCTTTTTAAACAGATTTAAAGGGTTGGGGTACTGCCCATGATAATTCACTCTTTCCTTCACACCGTCCCTGAAACTGCCTACCCTTGAATAACTTTTAGGGGCATCAAACTTGGGTATGATTTTTTCGCAGCCTTTCATGGCAGACATGGGCAAACCCTTTCTGCAAATGGGTTTCCCTGGGTGGCATTTTGCTCCTATATTTCCCCCTTTCCCTTTCCATCCCCGAAAAACATCCCACCGTGCTCGTCCTCCTTAAATCCGCATCGGCCTCTCAGGGAGCAACCTTGCTCCAGGGGCTGATTAACCCTTTTTAAAAGGGTTTTGGGCCCGAATCTTTCCCCAAGGAGAGAATGAGATGCCAAAACGGGTTTTCACATGTTTTTTTGGGTTCCAATTTTTTCCCTTTGTAGAGGGAAAAATTGTATGGCTTTTTAAATTTCTAGGAAGTTTCTCTTGGTTTTTCCCCTTGACTGGGAAAAACTCAGTGATGTCCCGATTGGGGTTTTGGGGCCCCAAAGGGGCATGTTGCCGCGAAATTTTGGGCACGCCATTTCTTTTAAAAACCCCGGGCCCCCTTTCCCCCCCGCTTTTCCCCACTTTATTTTTTTTTGGGAAATCATCATTTTAAAATCAGTTGGGACTTGAGGCATTCCCTTTTTCGATTTAAAACTTGTCTACAAAGGGTCGCAATATTCCCATTCAAAAGTGCTTTTAGGGGTTTAAAACCACAGTATTTTTTAAGAATACCGGGTTTTTATTTTCAAAAAAGGAAAAATTTTTTTTTTCCGTTTTTATTGGGAGGTAATACCTGATAACATATCACTCCTCTTTTTTGCCACACGGGCCGTAAATTTTTTCCCTTACCCATCCCTTTTTGACAAAACATTACTGAAAAATTTAAAAGAAATTTAAAAATAAGAATTCAATTTATTTAAATTACTTTTTCAAGCCCGGGATAGCCCTACCACAACACCCCCCAGCCATGCTATTCCTTTACTTTTTTTACTTTCAGATATAAAACTAGAAGAAAGTGGGGTCTTCCCTATATGGAAATATAACAGCACTTTAAAAAAGTAATCAACCCGTATTTATACCATATAAACTGCATTGGGGATCACAAAATTTTTTAAAATATCAGAAAAAAACATGCTACATTTGCAATTCCCAAATTAAATTCAAAACTGGGAATTTTTAAAACCTTTTAAATGCAAACCTTTTTTTTTGATGTATACACTATAAAAGCCTCTTTATTTTCAACACATCAAGAATAAAACACAAAAACCCCGTTCTGACGATTCCTAAATTTATTTTGCCACGTCAAAAGTAAAACAACTTTTTCCACGTCAAAAGTACAGAATGGTTCAAACCCAACAGGGAAAAAAGACATTGGGGAAAATCCTCTCCCTCCCCCTTTAAACCCAAACCATACACGCATTTGACAAGGGGCCGGGCCCTTTTTAAAACGTCAGCGCTTTGGCTTTGGGCAAACCATTTGTTTTTGGCCCCTTATTTGTTTTCCATCCATTCATTTTTTGATTTAAAAAAAACAAAAAAAATCTTTTTTCATATGAACATATCATACAGCCACAAAAATTCTCCTCCTTTTTTCCCCTCCCCTTTTTGTTTCCCACCCCTTTTTTTTTCCCCTGTTCCCCTTTCACTGGGCACACTGCATGCGCACACACACACACAACACACCACACACACACACACACACCACACACCCACACACACACCCCCAACGCACGCACGACCACGCACGCCGCCCCCGCCCCAAAACCCCAAAACCAAACACACACACACACACACACACACACACACACACACCACACACCACACAACACACACACACACACCCCCACCACACACACCACACACACACCACACACACACTCACAACACCGTGTCTGCAGTCTTCTGTCTGTCTGACACTGCCTATTTTAAACCCCACCCCCTGGAGAGGGGCCTCCCCAATGTATCTGGTCATGTCAACAGAAGATCTACAAATTTGGCGCATTTGCTTCATACCCCCTAAACTCCCCTCTGTAGCAGCCCAAAACCCCCCCCTGACTCTCTTCTTTTGCTTTTTTTAAAATCGATAGTAAGAACTCGATAATTAATCATTATTTATTCTTATTTTTTCTTTATTTTAATTAACACAAATGGGGCTAACAAATAAATCTTCACTTAAGAATCAACTGACAATAAATCAACTGATCAATGAAATTTTTAAATTAATCACCCATGAATAAAAAAATCAATCAATTTAAACAACAACCCCAAAAATTTAATTAAAGAAAAGGATGAAACCCAAAAAATGTGTGCACAGGGCAGCTTTGCAAACCCATGTGCAGGGCCAAACAGGAGATGATTTGCTTGTAAAAAGAAAACTATATCAACCGGATGATTTTAATTTTTATATATATAATATAATTTTTAAAATATATAAAAAAAATATATATATATATTAATAATATATTATATAAAGTGAGAAAAAAAGTTTCAATACCGCCCACAGAGTTATTTTTTTTTTAAACCAACTTTTGCCAAAAGGGGTTTTTTAGGGAAACCATGGACTTACATCCCTTACAGCAAGAATTTTAATAAAATTGCGTATATAACTACATCAATTTAAAAACGACGTCACATTTTTTCTTTTTTTTCTTTTTTTCTTTTTTTTTTTTTTTTTTTTTCTGGGGTTTTTCCCCCTTTTCCAACCCTTTTGAAAAATTTTTCGCATTTTTTAAAAAATACTGACTCTCTCTTCTCTCTCTCTTCCTCTCTTCTCTTCTCCCTCCCCCTTCTCTATAATTTAAAAATATATATATAAATATAATATTTATACAGATCTGTATATTTAAATGCCAAAAAAATTTTTTTTAAAGGGTCAACCCCTTGGGTAAAATTATTAAAACAAGTTAAAAAAGGGAAACTTTAAACTATCTACAAATTTTTTCAAGCGTTTGCGCTGCATCAATGTTTTTGGTTTGCCCACCCCGAGTAAATAGGGGTTGGGGGTTCCCTTTTCTTTTTTCACTGCGGGTTGGTCACTTTTTTTTGGGGGGTTTCGGTTTTTGTTTTGGGGTGTTTACAAAACGATTTCCATTTACCTGCATTGTTATATTTCTTTTTTTGTTTAAAGTTGCTAAATGTGGTTTTCACTATTTAACCCTTTTTCAGTTAAAAAAGGTTTCACCTTTTTTAAACTTTTCGATTATGCTCTTTTTTTAATTTTCCAGGATATATTGTAGTTTTTTTTGCGTCTTTAAGTTTCCCGATATATTTGCTCAGTTCGTTTGGGTTTTTTTATTTTTTTTTTTTAAAACTGTTTTTTTTTTGCATTCGGGTTTTGAAGTGGTTTTTTGTGATCCCTAGGTATGTTTATTTTTCATTTTCTGATTGTCACATAGCCTGGTATACAATGTTGTTGTGAAGACATTATTGTTTAGTGGGCACTGCTCCTTTCTGGTGCAATTGCAAGATTTCCTTTCTGCACCCTTTCTTTGCTGTGTTGATTTTCTTTTTGTGGATGCGTCAAGTAGGTTTTTTGGAGGTTGGGGCATACATGAGTACGGATAGTTTTGACAGTGTTTTTGTTAATAGTTTGGACAGGGTGTGTTTTGTTGAAATGAAATTGTTAGGATTTTGATAGAATTCTTCTCCATATGTTTGTTTTGACGTTTCCGTGTATGGGGGGTTATACATATGATTTTTCATTTCTTAATTTTTTGCTTTGATTTGTTGTTGTCTGGGTTGTATTGTATTTGTAATTGTATCACTTGTTTGTAGTGCCTCCGGTATTACTGCTGCATTGTTGAACTCTCTCACTGCCATGGAAGATTGATAGTCTCTTGTGATGCCATGGGGTATGATCTTTAATATGGATGGTGGATGTTACTTTTGGTGTGTACATAAAGAGGTGTATCGTTGGGTGTCTTGGATGTGTTAATATGTGATTGTTGAGATCCTAGTGTTATGTCTAAGTAGTTCACTATCTTTTTGTTTGCTTCAATGGTTAATCTTTAGTTGTGGTTTTGGAAGATTGCATAGTTCTTTCTTCCTTGTTTTCGTTGTGTTCTTGGATGTTGGTTAGTGCAGCCAAGGCATTCGTCTTGTATAGTCCGACTTGTTTTCGAGTTTTTTTTGATGTTGGAACAGCATGGACTAGTCGACCTGTTCACAGTTTGCACCATCTTATGATCCCATGGTTACGTCGATTGTTGAGTTTCGGTTGGTTTTCGATCCAGGGTTTCATTTTTTTTGCTGTGTAGATAATGTTTTCTGGGGTGGAGAATGATTTCCATTTCTGACCTGTTATGTCTGTGTGGATATGGCAAACTTCAGGGCTTTGGTGAGTAGTTATCATTATAGATGGGTAAAAGTTTACTATGTTCAATGTGATGAATATGTATTACTTTGTTTATTAGTTTTTTTTAACCCTTGGATAACTTCGTATGTGATTCTTTCAGAGGTTGTATTCAGAGTTGATTTTACGTTCTTTATTATTTTTTTCCAGAATTTTTTGCTTATTTTGCCTATTCAGATTTGGATGGGTTTATTAGTCTAATGTTGGATTGTTATGAAAATTGGGCTTGTGGTCTTTGAGTGTTTTGAAAGTTCTTTTGTATGCTGTCGCTTCTATCCTGTCACTTATGTTATGCGCTCTGCAAGTTCTTTTCTTTAGTGCAGTACTGTATGTATAGTTTGTCGGATTTTTTTGTAGATTTTTGGATGTTTTGTCAAGAGTTGAGAGTATTCTTTTGTTCATTGGTAGTAAATGCTTGTTTTATTACCTTCACAAATATTTTTTTGTCATTTTGTACATGTTTTAATTTGTTTTTTTTTAGTGTTGTTTGGAACCGTTGTTAGATTTTTTGAATTCAATATGGTTATATTCTTTTCATTTGGATCTACGAAGGGTTTCATTTCGTCTATGGCTGGTGGTGATCGATGATTTGAATCCGTAGGTGTTTTTGTTTTTTTTGCATTTGGGTTCAGAAAAAGAATGCTTTCTCTCTCATATTATGTACAAACTTTTCTGTTTGTTATATTAATTTTTTTTATTTACTTAAGAAAGGATTGAAAAACCGGTTTATTTTTTGATGCCTGCCTAAAATTGGTTTCCTCCATTTAAAATCCTTCAGGCCACAGTGCTCAACGTGAGGAGCGATTACGACCAGTATATTTAATGCCTAAAACACTGTTTTAAGTGCTCAACCCTTGGGGAGCAACATTAGGGTAAACAAGTTAAAAGGGGAAATCTTAAAACTTATCTACAAATTTGTTTAAGCGTGTTGGCTGTCTAGGATGGTTGTTGGTTTGCCCACCGCCGATTGTTATATCGCGTGTGGGCCTCCCGTTTGCGGTTGTTTGCACGTGCGCGGTGGCTGCACGTGGTTTTTTGGGGGCTTTCAGGGTTTTAGTTTGGGTGTGTTCACTAACAAACGATTTCCATTTATGCCTTGCAGTTGTTTATATTTCTGTTTTGGTGTATAAAGTTGCTAAGATGTGGTTTGCATAAGTATTAACATTTTTCAGTTAAACATAGGTTGCACTTTTTGAAACATTGCTGTATGGTGATGCTCTTTTTATGATTTTCCAGGATATATTGTAGCTTGTTTTGCGTCTTTAAGTTTCCAGATATATGTGAATCAGTCAGTTTGGTTTTATATAATAAAATTTTTCTTTATTAAATGACTGTTTTGGTTCTGCATATCTGGTTTTGAAGTGGTTTTCATTGATCCCTTGTATGTTTCTTTTTCTATTTTCTGATGTCCTGTAGCCTGGTATACAATGTTGTTGTGGAAGTCATTTATTGTTTAGTGGGAATGCTCCTTTCCTGGTTGCAATTGCAAGATTTCCTTCTTCACCCTTCTTTTCTGTGTTGATTTCATTTTGTTGGATGCGTCATAGGTTTTTTTAGGTTGGGCATACATGAGTACGATAGTTTGACAGTGTTTTTGTTAAATAATTTTGGAAAGTTTGTGTTCTTTTGAAAGAAGTGTTAGGATTTAGAAGAAATTCTTTCCCTATGGTTTGTTTTGAGTTTCCCGGTATTGGGGGTTACCACCATAGATTTTTATTTCCTATTTTTCTTGCTTTTATTGTGTTGTTGTCTGGGTTGTATTGTAATTTGAATTGTATCACTTGTTTGTAGTGCCTCTGTATATCTACTGCTGCATTGATGAACATCTCTCACTGCATGACAGGATTGATAGTCTCTTGTTTATGCCATGGGGTATGGTCTTTAATATAGCTGGTGGTGGTTACTTTTGGTTGGTGTACATGAAGGAGGGTGTATCGTTTGGGTTTCTTGTATGTTTATATATGTGAGTGTTGAGAATTCAGTGTTATGTTAAGTAGTTCATACCTTTTTGTTTTGCTTCAATGGTAATCTTCTAAGTTGTGGGTTTGGAAGATTTTGCATAGTTCTTTCTTCTTGTTTTCGATGTTCTTGGATTGTTGGGTAGTGCAGCAAGGCATCGTCTCTGTATAGTCGACTTGTTTTCCGAGTTTTGTCTTGATGTTGGACAGCATGAATATGTCGTCCAGTTCCACAGTTTCTGCACCATTATATGATCCCATGGTTACGTCGAATGTTGAGTTTCGGTTGGTTTTCCTGATTCAGGTTTCATTTTTGCTGTGTAGTGATGTTTCTTGGTGTGGGAGAAATGATTCATTTCTGACCCTGTTATGTCGGTGTGGATACTGGCAAAACTTCAGGGCTTTGGTGAGTAGTTCTCTTCTTTTTGATGTGGTAAAGTCTACTTGTCAAATGTGATGGAATACTGTTATACTTTGTTTATTGAGTTTTTAACCATTGGATAACTTCGTCTGTGTTCTTTCAGAGGTTGTATTCAGAGTTTGATCTTTACGTTCTTTGTTATTTTTTCCAGAATTTCTTGCTTATTTTGCCTAATCAGGATTGGATGGGTTTATTAGTCTACATGGTGGATTTTCTATGAAATTGGGCTGTGGTCTTTGAGTGTTATGAAAGATTCTTTTGTGCGTCGCTTCATATCCTGTCACTTAGGTCTATGCGTCTGCATGTTCTTTTTCTTTAGTGAGGATACTGTCATGTATATTTTTCGTTTGCTTTTTTGTAGTTTTTCTGGATGTTTTGTCAGGAGTTGAGAGTATTCTTTTGGTTCCATTTTTGTAGTAATTGCTAGTTTTATCAGCCTCACAAATATTTTTTTGTCCATTTTGTACTTATTTTATTGTTTTTTTTAGTGTTTTCGGAAAACGTTGTTAGATTTTTCGAATTCAATATGGTTATCATTCTTTTCATTTGATCTTCAAAGGGTTTCATTTCGTTCTATGGCTGGTGGTGATCGCCCATGATTTGAATGTGTTTTTGTCCTCTTTTTTTGCATTTGGATCAGAAAAAAGAATGTTTCTATCTATATTATGTACAAACTTTTCGTTTGTTCTAT
Source organism: Conus ventricosus (assembly GCA_018398815.1). Classification (NCBI taxonomy): domain Eukaryota; kingdom Metazoa; phylum Mollusca; class Gastropoda; order Neogastropoda; family Conidae; genus Conus; species Conus ventricosus. The sequence continues at coordinate 126,002,951 of CM031597.1, read as the reverse complement.
TAATTTTTTTTTATATCTTGATTGCGGATTTGAAAACGTATATTTTTTGTTGACTGCCAAAAATTGGTTTCCTCCATTTTAAAAATCCTTCAGGCCACAGTGCTCAAGTGAGGAGCGATTTCGTCAGTATATTTAAATGCCTTACTAAAACATGTTTTAAGTGCTCAACCCCTTGGGGAGCAGCAACATTAGTTAAAACAAGTTTTAAAAAGAGGAATCTTAAAAACTATCTACAAATATGTTTCAAGCGTGTTGCGCTGTCATCAGGATGGTTTTTGGTTTTGCCCACCGCGATGGTATATAGGCGTGTGGCTCCCTTTTGCGGTTGTTTGCACGTGCGGGTTGGGCTGCACGTGTTTTTTGGGGCTCTCCAGGTTTTTGTTTGGGGTGTTGTTCCACTAACAACAATTTCTATTTTATGCCTGCAGTTGTTTTACTATTTCTGTTTTGGTGGTTTAAGTTGCTAGAGTGGTTTGCTAGTATTAACCATTTTTAGTTAAACATAGGTTGCACCCTTTTAGAAACATTGCTGCTATGGGTGTGTTGCTCTTATTAATGATTTTCCAGGATATATTGTAGCTTGTTTTTGCGTCTTTACGTTTTCAGATATATTTGGCTCAGTTCAGTTTGGTTTTTATATTGTTTTTTTGTTTATTAAATGACTGTTTGTGGTTCTGATAATCTGGTTTTGAAGTGGTTTTCAGTGATCCCTATGTATGTTTCTTTTTCATTTTCTGATGTCACAGTAGCCTGGTATACAATGTTGTTGTGAAGACATTTATTGTTTAGTGGGCACTGCTCCTTTCTGGTGCAATTGCAAGATTTCCTTTCTTCACCCTTCTTTGCTGTGTTGATTTTCATTTTGTTGGATGCGTCAATTAGGTTTTTGAGGTTGGGCATACATGAGTACCATAGTTTGACAGTGTTTTTGTTAAATATTTTGGACAGTTTGTGTTCTTTTGGAAATGAAGTTGTTAGGATTTTGAAAAATTCTTTCCCTATGTTTGTTTTGAGTTTCCCGTCGTATGGGGGGTTATACATATGATTTTTTTTTCCTATTTTTCTTGCTTTTATTTGTGTTGTTGTCTGGGTTGTATTGTAATTTGTAATTGTATCCACTTGTTTGTAGAGCCTCCTGTATTCTACTACTGCATTGTTGAACACTCTCTCATTCATGACAGGTTTGATAGTCTCTTGTTTATGCCATGGAGTATGGTCTTTAATATAGATGGTGGATGGATACTTTTGGTGTGTACATAAAGAGGTGTATCGTTGGGTTTCTTGTGTGGTTTATATATGTGATTGTTGAGATCCAGTGTTATGTCTAAGTAGTTCACTACCTTTTTGTTTGCTTCAATGGTAATCTTTAAGTTGTGGTTTTGGAAGATTTTGCATAGTTCTTTCTTCTTGTTTTCGATGGTTCTTGGATTGTTGGTTAGTGCAGCAAGGCCATCGTCTCTGTATAGTCCGACTTGTTTTCCGAGCTTTTTTCTTGATGTTGGACAGCATGAATAGTCCGACCAGTTCACATGTTTCTGCACCATCATATGATCCCATGGTTACGTCGAATGTTGAGTTTCGTTGGTTTTCCTGATCCAGGTTTCATTTTTGCTGTGTAGTAATGTTTTCTTGGTGTGGAGAATGATTTCCATTTCTGACCATCTTATGTCTATGTGGTTACTGGCAAACTTCAGGGCTTTTGTGAGTAGTTCCTCATCTATAGATGGGTAAAAGTCTACTATGTCAAATGTGATGAATACTGTATTACTTTGTTTATTGAGTTTTTTTGAACCATTGGATAACTCGTATGTGTTCTTCCAGAGGATGTATTCAGACTTTGATTTTACGTTCTTTATTATTTTTTCCAGAATTTTCTTGCTTATTTTGCCTAATTCAGATTTGGATGGGTTTATTAGTCTACATGTTGGATTGTATGAAAATTGGGCTTGTGGTCTTTGAGTGTTATGAAAGCTTCTTTTGTTGCTGCGCTTCTATCCTGTCACTTAGGTCTATGCGCTCTGCAAGTTTCTTTTTTCTTTAGTGCGGATACTGTCATGTATATTTTTGTCGGCTTTTTTGTAGTTTTTCTGGATGTTTTTGTCAAGGAGTTGAGAGTATTCTCTTGGTTCCATTTTGTAGTAATTGCTAGTTTTATAGCCTTCACAAATATTTTTTTGTCATTTTGTACTTGTTTTATTTGGTTTTTTTAGTGTTGTTTGGAAACCGTTGTTAGATTTTTTGAATTCAATATTGGTTATCATTCTTTTCATTTGATCTTCAAAGGGTTTCATTTCATCTATGGCTGGTGGTGTCACCATGATTTGAAATCGTAGGTGTTTTTGTCCTCTTCTTTTGCATTTGGGTTCAGAAAAAAGAATGCTTTCCATCTCATATTATGACAAACTTTTCTGTTTGTTCTATTAATTTTTTTTATATATGATTGCGGATTTGAAAACGGTATATTTTTTTGTTGACTGCCTAAAATTGGTTTCCTCCATTTTAAAATCCTTCAGGCCACAGTGCTCAACGTGAGGAGCGATTAAGTCAGTATATTTAAAATGCCTAAAACGATTTTTTAAGTGCTCAACCCCTTGGGGAGCAACATAGCTAAAACAAGTTAAAAGAGGAATCTTAAAACTATCTACAAATTTGTTTCAAGCGTGTTGGCTGTCATCAGGATGGTTTTTGGTTTGCCCACCGCCGATGTTATATAGCGTGTGGGCTCCCGTTTGCGGTTGTTTGCACGTGCGGGTTGGCTGCACGTGTTTTTTGGGGGCTTTCAGGTTTTTGTTTTGGGTGTGTTTCACTTATTTTGTTGTTACCAACGATTTCCATTTATGCCTGCAGTTGTTTACTATTTCTGTTTTGGTGTTTAAAGTTGCTAAAGTGTGGTTTGCATAGTATTAACCATTTTTCAGTTAAACATAGGTTGCACCTTTTTGAAACATTGCTGTATGGTGATGCTCTTTTTATGATTTTCCAGGATATATTGTAGCTTGTTTTTGCGTCTTTAAGTTTCCAGATATATGTGCTCAGTTCTGTTTGGTTTTTTATATTTTTCTTTATTAAATGACTGTTTGTGGTTTGCATATCTGGTTTTGAAGTGGTTTTCAGTGATCCCTATGTAGTTTTCTTTTCATTTTCTGATGTCACAGTAGTCTGGTATACAATGTTGTTGTGAAGACATTTATTGTTTTAGTGGGCACTGCTCCTTTCTGGTGCAATTGCAAATTTCCTTCTTCACCCTTCTTTGCTGAGTTGATTTTCATTTTGTTGGATGCGTCAATTAGGTTTTTGAGGTTGGGCATACATGAGTACCATAGTTTGACAGTGTTTTTTGTTAAATACAGTTTGTGTTCTTTTGGAAATGAAGTTGTTTGGATTTTGAAGAATTCTTTCCTATGTTTGTTTTGAGTTTCCCGTCGTATGGGGGGTTATAACCATATGATTTTTCTTTTCCTATTTTTCTTGCTTTTATTTGTGTTGTTGTCTGGTTGTATTGTAATTTGTAATTGTATCCACTTGTTTGTAGTGCCTCCTGGTATTCTACTGCTGCTATGTTGAACACTCTCTCATTGCATGACAGGTTTGATAGTCTCTTGTTTATGCCATGGGGTATGGTCTTTAATATAGATGGTGGATGGATACTTTTGTGTGTACATAAAGAGTGTATCGTTGGGTTCTTGTGTGGTTTATATATGTGATTGTTGAGATCCAGTGTTATGTCTAAGTAGTTCACTACCTTTTGTTTGCTTCAATGGTAATCTTTAAGTTGTGGTTTTGGAAGATTTTGCATAGTTCTTTCTTCTTGTTTTCGATGGTTCTTGGATTGTTGGTTAGTGCAGCAAGGCCATCGTCTCTGCATAGTCCGACTTGTTTCCGAGTTTTTTCTTGATGTTGGACAGCATGAATAGTCCGACCAGTTCACATGTTTCTGCACCATCATATGATCCCATGGTTACGTCGAATGTTGAGTTTCTGTTGTTTTCCTGATCCAGGTTTCATTTTTGCTGTGTAGTAATGTTTTCTTGGTGTGGAGAATGATTTCCATTTCTGACCCTCTTATGTCTGTGTGGTTACTGGCAAACTTCAGGGCTTTTGTGAGTAGTTCCTCATCTATAGATGGGTAAAAGTCTACTATGTCAAATGTGATGAATACTGTATTACTTTTTTATTGAGTTTTTTTAACCATTGGATAACTCGTATGTGTTCTTCCAAGGTTGTATTCAGACTTTGATTTTAAATTCTTTATTATTTTTTCCAGATTTTTCTTGCTTATTTGCCAATTCAGATTTGGATGGTTTATTAGTCTACATGTTGGATTGTTATGAAAATTGGGCTTGTGGTCTTTGAGCGTTATGAAAGCTTCTTTTGTTGCTGTCGCTTCTATCCTGTCACTTAGTCTATGCGCTCTGCAAGTTCTTTTTCTTTAGTGCGGATACTGTCATGTATATTTTTGTCGGCTTTTTTTGTAGTTTTTCTGGACTTTTTTGTCAAGGTGTTGAGAGTATTCTCTTGTTCCATTTTGTAGTAATTGCTAGTTTTATCAGCCTTCACAAATATTTTTTTTGTCATTTTGTACTTGTTTTTATTTTTTTTTAGTGTTGTTTGGAAACCGTTGTTAGATTTTTTGAATTCAATATTGGTTATCATTCTTTTCATTTGATCTTCAAAGGTTTCATTTCATCTATGGCTGTGGTGATCGCCATGATTTGAAATCGTAGTGTTTTTGTCCTTTTTTTGCATTTGGGTTCAGAAAAAAGAATGCTTTCCATCTCATATTATGTACAAACTTTTTCTGTTTGTTCTATTAATTTTTTTATATATGACTGCGGATTTGAAAAGGGTATATTTTTTGTTGACTGCCTAAAATTGGTTTCCTCCATTTTAAAATCCTTCAGGCCACAGTGCTCAACGTGAGGAGCGATTAAGATCAGTATATTTAAAATGCCAAAACAATTATGATTTTTCTTTTCCTATTTTTCTTGCTTTTATTTGTGTTTGTTGTTGATTTAAGATTCCTCTTTTAACGTGTTTTAGCTAGTATATATATATATATATATATATATATATATATATATATATATATATATATATATATATATATATATATATATATATATATGTATATATATATAATATATATATATGCAGTTTATATATATATATATATATATATATATATATATATATATATATATATATATATATATATATATATAATAAACTAATAAGTTCCAAGGGTAAGTACCGAGCACCATTCCAGCAACTTACAGAGCAGCTTGGTGTTGCAATAACTTCAAGAAATATATATTATAAACAAAGCTTGTTCTTATGTCTTAGAGTGAAGAAATAGGAGGAGATAAGCATTCATATCTGCAGTGGTAGATAATTCTGCGTAACTAACAGTATGTGCTTGAGTGGGTGAATGGGGAATAATAAATGCTTCTCAAAATGAGCCTTCAGCAAGCTTATAGTCTTCAAGGTGGAGACAATCTCCAATAGGGAGGAAACTCACTAACATATAACTCCTGGTCAGATACCGATATTTAGAAACCTGATTGTTTCTCCTCAGTGACTGCAGAAAGTGGTAAGTTGACTCCTCTGCCTTTTCAGTTTCAAGAAGAATGCTATCCAAAAATAAAGGCTGGTGTGGAAGACCGTACTATGTTTATTGAGTTTTCAAAAAACCAACCAAAGGTGCCACCAAAAGAGCAAAAGAAAATCATGAAAGAGCAGAACGAGCTACATGTTCTTGTGAAAAGTAGAAAATGTAAGACACAAGTGGAGAGGGTCATTTCTTGGAATGAATTCGCAAGGGACTAAAATACAATAAACTAATAAATTCCAAGGATAAGTACCGAGCACCATTCCAGCAACTTACAGAGCAGCTTAGTGTTGCAATTACTGCAAGAAATATTCAATTATAAACAAAACGTGCATTTATGTCTTAGATTGAAGAATTAGGGGGAAATAAGCATTCATATTTGCAGTGGTAGATGATTCCGCCTAACTAACAGTATGTGCGTGAGTGGGTGAATGTGGAATAATAAATGCTTCTCAAAATGAGCCTTCAGCGAGCTTATAGTCTCCAAGGGGGAGACAATCTCCAATGGGGAGGAAACTCACTAACATATAACTCCTGGTCAAATACCGATATTTGGAAACCTGACTGTTTCTCCTCAGTGACCGCAGAAAGTGGTAATTTGACTCCTCTGCCTTTTCGGTTTTAAAGAGAATGCTATCCCAGAACAAGGCTGCTGTGCAATACCGTAGTATGTTTGTTGAGTTTTCTAAAAACCAACCAGAGGTATCACCTAAGAAGCAAAACAAAATCACGAAAGAGCAAAACAAGCTACATTTTCTTGTGAAAAGTAGAAAATATAAAAAAGATAACGTCTTAAGACACAAGTGCTGAGGGCCAGTCCTTGGAATGAATTCGCAAGGGACTAAAATACAATAAAATAATGAATTCCAGGGATAAGTACCGAGCACCATTCCAGCAACTTACAGAGCAGCTTACTGTTGCAATGACCGCAAGAAATATTCAATTATAAACAAAACTTGCATTTATGTCTTAGATTGAAGAAATAGGGGGAGATAGGCATTCATATCTGCAGTGGTAGTGTACAGGAAGGGGAAATCGTGATGGTATTGCTTAAGTGCACTAAGTTGATGTATTATTAGTCAGGCTTAACACACCAAGGTTATCTTTGCACTCATATACGCATATGCACACTCATGCACCCACCAAGCATTCACCTCTCTCTCGGGAATGGAATGTCACACACTCGTCTCTCTCCTAACAAGACTGAGCACAAGAAATAAAATCTCTATGCTACTTATAATCAAACATGAAAATCCAATTACACAAAATGAACAAATCAACACATCAAAGATCAATACTTCCTAATCCCGGGTTATAATAAAAATGACTTCTTACCTGGCCAGGTTTTCACACACACAACCACGCTTTCACACCACACCACAGTTCTGGAAAAAGTCTCTTCAAGTCTACTTCTGCACTGCTTGATGGTGACGCCCTTGGTTGACTGGCTTCAGGCTTCAGGAATGGGGTCTTCGTGGTCGTCTCTGGGATCTCGACGTAGAAACCTTCTGCTTCGTCTCCTTCACCCACCTCTGTGTTCAAATTCAGTTTCCTTCTCTTCCAGCTTGTCTTTAACTCTAAGACTTTGCTGTCTCTTCTGTCTCCCAGACCACTTTCTCTCGACCCTAATTTCCTCCTCACTCTCCTCTCTTCTCTCTCTCCTCTGCCTTCTCTCTCTCTCTCTCTCTCTCTCTCTCTCTCTCTCTCTCCTCTCTCTCTCTCTCTCTCCTCTCTCTCTCTCTCTCTCTCTCTCTCTCTCTCTCTCTCGGGGGTCGTGACCTGACAGTGGAGCGCGCAGGTCGCATGTAGTGGCGTCTCGTCAATTTCTGCCATTTGAGGAAGAAGAAAGTCGATCCTGGTCGCCATTTTTTGCCAGTGGCCTTCTACTGAGCCATGCCGGCCACCCCACTCGCTTTTCGAGCGACATGTGGCTCCTTCGTGCTGGTTTTCCTCTCATTCATGACGAGGAGAGCCATAGAAAAGAAAGCCGCGCGAGTCGCCATGTTGACACCTCGCGGCAGACTGGACGGTGTCACCCTTGGCCTGCTCCTCACCCTGTTGTTCTGGGGCAGTTTGCTGTTGAGGTGCGGAGACGTGGAGCAGAACCCGGGACCCAAGGACAGCCTGAGGCAGTCACGACTGGGCAGCAGTGGACGGTCGAGCTTGGACAGGGCCTCGGCATCCCGGGACAGCGGGCAGTCTTCTTCTCCTTCCCGCAGCCTACCCTTACTGACGTCATGGAGATGCTTCAGTCCATGAAGGTCCAGACCGCCACAACAAACTGTAAGCTTGATGAAGTGGAACGCTGTGTGAAAGGACTGAGAGAACAGTATGCTGAGTTGCAAAGTAATGTGATGGGTTTAAAAGATAAAGTGGATGATCTGAAAAAGAAAACCAAAATCTTTTGAGGAAAAACTCTGATCTGCTTTCCGGGTTGAACAGCTGGAAAAAAAGACTGACGACCTTGAGGGCAGATCCAAGAGGAATAACCTTATATTCTATGGAATCAGTAAAGACCAGAATGAGTCCACAGAACAGTGTGAAAGTAAACTGCGTAATGTCCTTGCTGATAAACTGGATATTAGTACTGACACTGAATTTGATAGGGTCCATCGTTTGAACGGCAGACCAGACTCTCCAATCATTGCAAGGTGCACTTTTTACAAACACAAAGTCCCAATTCTGAAAGTTAAAAGAAACTGCAGGGCACCAGTATTTTTGTAGGGAAGACTTCTCCTTCCAAGTAAGGGAGATTCGGCGCAGACTGTCCCCCCACCTGAAAAAGCTAGAAACGATGGGAAAAGAGCCACGATGGTCTTCGACCACCTACTCATAGATGGCAGAAAGTATTTCCTTGGTGAGGGGGACACTTTGCACGAATCCAGATAGGAGATCGGCCGGCCACGTACTGAATGTATTTCCCCGCCTGATAACAGCAAGAGAGGGAACAGAGGTAACCTAACACCGTGTGTGCGCTCATCTGTCTCTTATGTCAGTGACACACTTGAGCGACGCAATGCTGGTCAGGAGAGCGAGGTTGTGCCAACCAGCGACAGCGTGAATGAGCACGTGCAACACACACTGCGTGCTGAATCAAAACATTTCTCTTTTTTGCTGTGGAATGTGAATGGGTTGTTGACAAAAATGTATGATTCCGATTTTACTTCTTTTGTTTGTAAATTTGATTTTGTTTGTTTAGTTGAAACATTCATAGAGGAATGTCAGTGTGATGCTTTTGCTGGATACAGATTGTTTGTAAACCTGCTGTAAAAATTTACTAAACATGGTAGACGTTCGGGAGGACTTGTTTGCTTGATAAAAAATGACCTTTTCCAGTATGTCAAAAGTGTTGATGTTGATCATGTCAATTGTTGCAGCTTTCTGATTGACAAAGAACTGTTTGGACTGGATAAAGATATTCTGTATGTTTGTACATATATACCTCCAGAAGGATCTCCTTTCTACACTCATTTTGATATTGACAATGGCATTAGTATACTTGAAGAGTGTTTAACTGATTTTCTGTTACAGAGTGACGTGTATGTTATTTTAGTTGGTGATTTGAACAGTAGTACTGCTGATGTTTCTCAAGAATACTCTGTGAAAATGATTTTGACCCACAATTCAATAATTTGTCTCTTAATTTGACCCGGCAATCAAACGATCTTACTTTGAACAACTATGGGAAATTATTATTGGACTTGTGTACTGCATTAGATCTGAGTATTTTGAATGGCGTGTGTAGAGGCGACCATGAAGGTTGCTACACATTCATATCTGATTCTGGAAGCAGTGTCACAGATTATTTTATATTCTCACGTGAACTTTTTATGATATTGTCTGACTCCTGCAAACTGTCTATTGTTGAACGTATTGATTCTGACCATTTGCCAGTGACTGCAGGCGTTGTTGTCCCAAAGCAACATTTATGTGATATTTGTACGCAAAAAGAGGATTTTGTTGTATACAAACTTTTGTGGGACGACAAGTGTGCTGATAAATATACCAGTATTTTGTGTAGTGAGGAAATACGTACCAATATTGACCTTGCGATTGATTTAATTTCGATGTTAACATGAACGATGCTCTTAAAGCTTTTAATGATTGTATAAGAGTAAGTGCTGAATCCATGAAAACACGTATATCATTTGATAACAATGGAAATTCAAGTAAATGGTTTGATTTAGAATGCAAATTTTGTAAAAGAAATGCCAAAAGATTGTTGCAGATATTTTGCCGTTCTGTAAAATTTGAAAAGAAAAAGAATTGATTATCGAAAAAAGAAATGAATATGTTATTGACAGACGTGAGTATAAAAACTTATTAAAGCGGAAGAAGAAGCAATTCAACAAAGCCTTATTAGACAAACTTGTATTGACTGTGAGAAATCAAAAGGAATTCTGGGACGTTGTTCATAATGCATCTTTCAAAAGGAAACAGGCTAGAAATAACATATCAATTGACTCTTGGTTTCAACATTTTAAAGCTTTGCTGGAAACGAATGCTGACAACATAGTAAATGAGGACTCAGTTGAAGACACGGAAGACTATATGAATCGTCCAATCTCTAAAGAAGAAATACTGCTTACTTTAAGAAAATTAAAAAACCGTAAAGCAGCTGGTCCCGATGGCATTATTGGCGAGCTCTTTAAGTATTCGAATGAACAGGTTATACATTTTTTCTTAAAATTATTTAATAAACTATTTGATGATGGTATATTCCCTGACAACTGGACTGAATCTGTTATTCAGCCAATTTTCAAGAAAGGTGACATCAATAACCCCAATAATTATAGGGAATGTCTTTGAGTTATATTAGCAGTAAATTATTTGGTATGGTGATAAATAACAGATTGCAAGAATGGGTGGAAGGAAACAATATCACAGGTGAATATCAAGCTGGATTCAAAAAAGGATACTCAACAGTCAACCACATGTTTTCTTTACTAGCTCTCATACAAAAGCGGTTCTGTTACAATCGAAAACTTTATGTTGCATTTATAGATTTCGAAAAAGCGTTTGATACGATAAATCAAAATCTTCTTTGGCCAGTTCTCTTAAAGAATGGTATTAAAGGTAAGTTATTTAAATGTATTAAAAGCATGTACAATGATGTTAAAGCAAGAGTTAGATGTGGTTCTACGTTTACTGATTACATTGCCTGCACATCAGGCTTAAGACAAGGAGATGCCTGCAGCCCTGTTCTGTTTTCTCTTTTATTTAACGAGTTAGCTATAGGAGTTATCAACAATGGAAGACATGGTGCTAGATTTTCACTTGACGTGTATGAATTATTTATTCTATTGTTGGCTGATGATGTTGTTTTGATGGCGGAGACAGTTACAGGTTTGCAGACACAATTGAACAGCCTGCAGCATGCCGCTCTATCTCTTCAGCTTAAAGTTAATATGACAAAAAGCAATATTATAGTCTTTCGGAAGGGTGGCTATTTGAGTGTGAGAGAAAAATGGTTATATGATGGTGTTACAATGCCTGTAGTTAACGTGTACAAATACTTAGGAATACTTTTTTCAACGCGCTTGAGTTTTACTGCTGCATGCAAAGACCTTGCAAGCAGAGCAAAAAATGTTTTGATTTATCTGTTGAAAAGGTTAAGCATGTTAAACAACAACTCCTTTAATTTATTCATGAAATTATTTGATTCTCAGATACAGCCAATTGTGCAGTATGGTTCTGAAATATGGGCTTAGAAAATGCTGTTGTCCATTGTGAATCAGTTCATTTATTCGCTTTGAAGAAATTTCTAGGAGTAGACAGACAAACACCGAATGACCTTGTTTATGGTGAAACAAATCGCTACCCAATATATAAAATAAATTCTGCTGTTAAGTGCATTCGCTATTGGATTAAGTTGATTCAAATGGAGAATTACAGGATTCCACGTAAAGCATATGATATGTTGTATAACCTAGATGCCAGAGGTAAGAAAAACTGGGTAACAAACATTCGCTTGAGTTTGTTTAAATATGGATTTGGTTTTGTTTGGCCGAATCAAGGTGTTGGAAGTGTGCGTGAATTTATACGTTGTTTTCAACAAAGGCTTATCGACTGCCGATGGCAAACTTGGTCCGATCATATTCAAACTAGTGACATGTTTAGTTTGTACAGTACTTTTTGCAGTGACCACAGTTTAAAGCCTTATTTACATCCAGATATTGATAAGCATCTGCAATATATTACAACTAGATTTAGGCTCGGGATTTCTGATCTATTGACACACCGTTATCGATATAGAACGTTTATGGCAAACGACTAATTTGCCCCCTATGTAATGAAAGCGAAGAAAATGAGGTGCATTTTGTTCTGTGTTGTCCAGCACTTGGACGTACACGTGAAACGTTAATTAAGCCTAAATATTATAGAAATCCTTCACTGTTTAAATTGAGTTTGTTAATGTCATCGACGGTTCTGGAAGATGTACATAATCTTGCATTATTTAATACAAAGGATTTAAGATGAGAGATGCTCTGACTACATGAATATGTTCTATATCATTGTTAGCTTCCATTTTGAATTTGCTACAAAACTTCGTTCAGTTGTATATTCACATCCCCCTTCATGATGGGCTGAGGCCTAAAATAAATAAAATATCTTGAGTCTTGAGTCTCGAGTCTCTCTCTCTCTCTCTCTCTCTTCTCTCTCTCCTCTCTCTCTCTCCTCTCTCTCGTGGTGTTATTCTCCTCTCTTTCTCGTGGTGTCTTTTCCCTGCACGTTGTTCTCCCTTAGTTTATATAGGGATGGAAACAAAGGATTCCCTTCAGGCCATGCCTTTGTCCATGCTGCTTCTCAAACCCCTAGTTCACAAGTACCCTGAATTCTCCATTCGCTACATCCTGACCCTCATATCAGCAGTTACACACATCCCTACCTAATTGATTAGTAAACACTTGGCACCAGATGGACATTGAAATTTCCCGTCGACTTTGGTGGTCACTTAACACAGTAATTATCTTAAGGAGGGCTACGACAACATCCACGCACATTCAACCAGCCTGACAATAGTACCAACACCAGTGACCCACAGCATACCATCTAAACGAGCCCCAAGACTCCTGCTCTTCAATGACTGTTTACAAAAAAACCCTCAGCTGACTGAGCATTTAGCGCCCACTTGGAGCACCGAGGTCCTAGTGGTTACATCCCTCCCCCCTTTCGCTATCGGGCAGGTCCGAACTCTCTACTACCTTAGGTGCCATCTGTCACCTGACCACGTCATCCTCCTTGACACAGTTCGACCGGGTGTGGTGGGTACGGCACCATGGTTAATGGGTATGTTACCTATTTGTATACTTCGTACAACGTCCCTTTGCCTCTAAGCGTTTAATGTCTTTTGTGATAATTTTAACGACCTTGACAAATTCCCCCACTTCAAGACAATGCCCTGCATTGGCTAAAACACATCCAAGGAGCTGTAACTCTCACAATTCTCTCATTTAAACCAACTCTAATCTAGGCCTCTAATAAGCCTACTTACACTAGAGAATGCACGCAAGATTTACCTTACAACACAATTAGAGGAAAAATCAATACCATATGCACTAACCAAGCAAACAACAATTACAATCTGAAATCTCCACCAGCTCTAAGTCGTGTGGCCATATACAGATAAACATTATGTTTCTACTGAAATTCTTCTCCCTTTCTCTTCATACACGTGGCCCGCAACCAACTACGTCACGCATACACGACACTGCAAAAGACACACGCACCCACTACCTGACTTCTCGACTGACCATTTTATTTTGGCCTACGGCCCCGTCATTCTTTCTTCACTCTCTAACCCACGTTGTCGTACCCGCGACATGTGCTGCATTGTGCACAGAAACGCCTGATATCACCAAGGATACTCGGCCAGTAGTACTCTTGCGTCACAACCTTTTGTGTGGCCTTTCTACCCTGTGGGTTGGGCATAGAATAGACCCACTGCCCTGCCATGCATGTCGTAAGATGCGACTAAGGCAGGACCACCTCGCCCCGAGGATAAAGGGGTTGCGTAGGGCTACAACCCTACCTGTAAAAAAAAAGACAGTTACAGAAGCATTGACGACAATGAACCAAAGCATTCACCTGGGCAATGAAGGGTCCATCCCGGAGACTTATGACGCAGTGCAGTGAAAGCCGAAAGGAAGCTGCAAGGCCGACTCCCCTTCTAACACCCAGGACAACAACGAAAGTAGCCACATGGAACATCAGGACGATGTTTGAAACAGGAAAAACCATCCAAGTTGCGAGAGAGATGAAAAACTACAAGATCGGAGTGCTAGGACTGAGTGAGACAAGGTGGCTACAATCAGGACAGCTGAGACTTTCATCTGGAGAACAGCTGCTGTACTCAGGACACCAGAGGATGGAGCCCCCCACACTGAGGTGTGGCCCTGATGCTGGCACCGGACAAAGGGCACTCTCGATGGGAACTGCAACCCCGATCATCAAGCCAATTTACCACGAAGAAGAATACATCAGGCTGAACATTTC
>CM031597.1:125974282-125980591 GCA_018398815.1 Conus ventricosus | reverse complement strand
ATATATTGAAATAAATAAATCTTTTGAAAAAAGAAACCTTCTAAATGTGGTGATTATAGGGAATGAATAAACAATTTGTCATGACGAAAGAATTTATGTTGATGAAAGTAATCAGTAAGTGTGTAATGAATTGTATTCATGGTTATTGAAGAGGGTCCAGGTGGAGATCCTTTCCCCAATTTGGAAAACTAGATTTTGAAAGGTTTATATTGAAATCCTTTCCTGTGTAGTGTTGTTCTTCCGGAAAAGGGAAGGTTGTAGTGTTATGATTCCGGAAAAGGGAAATGTGGTAGTGTTGAAGAAAGAATATGCCGATGTTTGTCCCAAGTTCCAGTGGAATGTGATGTGGCTAATGAATATGAATACAGTCGTGATTGTAATGAATAGTAACCATGATAAACAAGGTAGTTAATCAGTTTCCCCCAGGTAGAAGTGTACCCTGGACTGAAGGGGACTGGCTGCCACTCTCTGAGGGTCGGGGCCGTAGCTAAGTTCTACCCCTTGTTCTCCACCCTGTGTCGGTGTTGAGAGGCCAGCCTGAGTGCCGACAACTACCCTACCTGCCACTGCGCCCGGGACCGACTACCCACTAAGCCAGTTGGGCTGGAGACGCCGCTGCTGCCAAGCCAGAGCGCCTCTCCCGAGTTTTGAACCAGCGACCTGTTGGCTAGGCCGTCGCTGCGTTCTGTGTTTTCGTGTGTGAGCCACAGCTCCTGTGTGAGACTGTCTCCTTGTCGTCGGCAGAGACGCCGTGAGTGTGGTAGTGATTTGGAGCCACAGCTCTGTGAAATTCCAATGGTCCTGTGTCGGACTTGAATCTGTAGACGTCGCCTTCGTCGTCTCCATCGTCTACGTCGTCTTCGTTCTCTTCATCGTTTTCGTCGTCATCATCTACGTCGTCGTTGGAACAGCAGCGCTAGTAGATAGCCAGTTATATATAGATATATTTTGTGTGTACGCCTTAAGGTTGGCGTGCCGACCTATTGATGTTCTTGCATTTATTATATATGTTTGTCGGATGGCTCGGGCAGGATAAAACAAAAAATAGGTATTGTTCTGTTGCCTGGCTGTCAACGTTCGGGTGAGTGGGGGTGTGTATGTGCATTGGAAAAGTCGTGCACGCATCCATGATTTCTGTGTGAGAGTCAGTCAGACACCCGCAGACACGACCCATTCCATCCGTAACAGTTTGAATACCCCCACAGTCAATTAGTCCTGATGTTTTCTCTTGGGGTGTCTTAGAATCGGCTTTGCAGTGTTGTAGAAGATTTCTTCCTGGATGGAGCACTTTCTCGTGTGTGTGTGTGTGTGTGTGTGTGTGGTGTGTGTGTGTGTGTGTGTGTGTGTGTCATGTGACGTAGCCTCACATCAAGGCATGTTACGCTCCATCACATGTAGTTTAGTGATATGAATCATTTCCCATGCCACAACTAAAAAGGAAGAATATTCATGTGGCTTGGCTAGTGTAGCGGGCGTCCCAAATAATTGTGAGATTTACTCATTGATTAAACAACAGTTGTCATTGGGTGAAAGTGACCACTGAGAGATAGTTTAATAAGGGCTGGTAAGGTGCTGGTCATGTGTTTTGAACACTGAGTATGCACTCACTTGGAGGAGGGAGGAAAGAATCAGTTTTAGCCCAGCAGATGGCCTAGAGACTCGAACCTGTCAGGACGCTGGTCCTCACTGCTGACTAGTCATTACCAGGTGAGCCATAGATAGTTGGGGAAAGCTACAGGGGAAACCTAAAGAAAAGAGAAAGAAATAACTCATGTTAAATTGGGAAGCAGGTTACTTACACGAACCTTATTCGTGTTTCAGCCCTTCACCTTTCACCCCTCACCTTTCACTCTTCACCCCGTGAGGTGTTTAAAGATGGCCATGGTGTGGGGAACACACCGGTAGTTCAGCCCAGCAATTAAAGACTCCAGGGAGAGGAGTTGGAACTCATCATCTCTCCAGTGACAGGAGAATTCAAGGGGGGACACGGTTTATGAGAGAGACAGGGAATCATGACGGTAAGGGGCGAGTCTCATCTCTGATGCGGGAATGGCATCATGATGGCAGGAAATTATTTATTCTCCTGGTTTGGATCTTGGGCCTATGTTATGTGAAGGCCATGACTTTATAGAATCTTGATGTATTGAGTTATCTCTCGGTGTAGGAAAAGAAGAGATACATGTATAAAATCTGTTCATAAATTGTTTGATGTGATTTAGTAAAGTGTTTTTCTCCGAAGGAGAGGGGGAGAAGAAAAAACTTTCGGCAGTGCGCCTTTTGGTTGATTGGAAAGATTGCGTGTGCGTATGGAGTAAATGCTGTCATGAATGCATGTGTGCAAAAGTGACAGTGTGACAGTGGTGACCCCGACGAAAGAAAAATCTGATTTCTATTTGTGCCCTCGGGGCCTGGAAAGATAAAAAGGACAAGAAAGATTTCTGTTTGTGCCCTCAGGGCTTGGGGAAAAAAGATATATTTTCATTAGAAAGAAAAAAGATTTTGATTTGTACCCTCAAGGGTTTGAGGGAAGAAAAGAAAAAGAAAGTTTAATTATTTATTGTGTATTTGCATTTGTTTTCTTTCTGTTTGTGTGTGGTGTGTGTGAATTTATTTTCAGTGCGAGTGAGGACTTCTCTCTTATTTCTGACTCTGAGTTTTGCTAGTGTTTTTTTTTGTTTGTCGGTTCCTAATTTTTTTCCCCCCCGATCGGTGAGCCCCACCACTTTTCGCTACCTTGAGCGACTAGTTCAAGAGTGGAGCAGCCGTGATTCCCTATTTTGTCCTTTTCCCCGATCGGTGAGCCCCACCGCTTCTGGCTACATTGAGCGGTTAGTTCAAGAGTAGGAGCAGCCGTGATCGCCCTTATTAGGTTTATTTTGTTGTTGTTTTTTCTTTCTCTGTCCTATCGTTTCATTTCAAATTGTCCCCTTTTCCCAGAGTTTGAACCGACCTTGTCTCCTTCACCAGGACAGAGGTTGACAAGTGCGGGGAAAACTCCTAATAAATAATAAATTTTCTAATTTTTTTTTTTGGTGTTGTGATATCTTCTTTGCGTTTGGGTGAATGTGCATTTATTGATTGATTGTTTAGTATTTTGTATCATTACTGTAGTGTTGTGTATATTGTGCATGATTTGTTTTTCCGTCTCCAGTTTCATGGGAGACAGTGACCACTAGGGTGCTGTCTGAGGGCTTCTTTTGCTGTTCTTGATTTCGTCTCACTGTTTTGATCCTGTGTATCCTTTCATTTCCTTTTCACCCCCTTTTTCAAAACCTCTAAACCTTCTCTTCAATAAGCTCCTATCTAGTTTTCTTTTCAACATTTTCATCTTTTGGTAGGATTTCCGCTAGTTTGTGTTTCTTCCCCTCTTTTTAATTGTTTGTGATTCCATTTGTTTTGTATAATTCATTTTCATTTATCGTATAAGGCGATACATCTGTTTTGTAAATTCATTTGAAATTAAGTAAGAAAGACTGACAACAAGAACATTTAGAACTAAAACTTTATAAAGAATTTATTTCCAGAAAACTTTATTGTTTTTTTTCCTTTCTTAGGAAAAAACAGATTAGCAGATTGTGTGTGTGTGTGTGTGTGTGTGTGTGTGTGGTGGTGCGTGCTGGTGCGTGGTGCTGTGTCTGTGTGTGTTGTGGTGCGTTGTGTGGTGTGTGTGTGTGTGTGTGTGTGTGTGTGTGTGTGTGTGTGTGTGTGTGTGTGTGTGTGAAACTGCATACGTTTAGTGGTGTTCTAAAGAAAAAGAGAGGATAAGAATTATGTATATGAAAACTCTGCGGGGTTGGCACTCACTACGTATACTTCCTTGATGCGCATCTCTTTTTCTCTCTCTCCTCTCTCTCTCTCTCTCTCTCCCTCTCTCTCTGTCTTCTCTCTCTCTCTCTCTCTCTCTCTCTCTCTCTTTCGTTCTCTCTCTCTCTCTCATTTCTCTCCTCCTCTCTACTCTCTCTCCTCTCTCCTTTTCTTCTCATATTCTCCACCACTTCCACACTCTTCTTTCTTTCTTTCTTCTTTCTTCTTCTTTTCTTCTCTCTTTCTTGTTGTGGATATTTGTCTGTTTATTTTCAGTATAGTTTTAAGTAGAGCTTTGTAGGTGTTTTAGGATCAGCTATATCTGAACAGTATTCCTGTTCTCTCAGGAGTTTTACGTTTACATCAACCCCCCCCCCCCTCCTCCTCCCTCATCCTTCAGTGTTTGGGTTGGCAAAGTATATTGGTTCATACTCTGGTAGCGGCCAAAGGGCCAATAACCCATTCTGCACCTTACTTTCAACATACAGTTATATCCTTCCATGTGTGCACCATAGCGATATACGAGTTGAAGTATTGACTATGTTTGTTAGATTTAACCGCATTACATGAAAATAAATAATGATTTATGGAATGGCTAAATGAAGGCAACAAACAAGGAGGTAATGAGCATGGACCTATTAGTTTTCTTCAGGCAGCACGAGAATAAAGAAAGAGCGGTCATAAACACATTGTAGGAATCAATACGCACAGGTGGACACGTACTCTTTCACCATGAAAATGTCATAACGAGGATAGGGTTGGTAGGCGGGTGTGAGAAGAATTGAACAAAAAGGACGACTTTGAAGACTTTAGTGCAAACTCATCATATTCTTCATGAAAGCAATGGTGCTATCTGAGTGCTCTATTTTGAACAGAACCGTTTGCTTCTGCCCGAGTAGAATCAACTTTCGTGTCCTACGCCGGAACCATTTCGTCGTCACGGACCTTCGTGGTTGTGGTTATCCGCCTACGGCGAGTAACGTAGAACACCGCACATGATTTTTAGTATGTTCAACTCATCCGAAGCCTGCAGACACCCAAGCAGGGTAATGGAAAATACAAAAGGGAAGCTGGGGAAAGTGATATAGAAATAAGTTAACAGACTCAAGTCAGGGATATATCTAAGTCTGTGATTATGGATGCTAGACGAAAGAAAGGGAAAATACTTGAATGCAACAGTCAACACAATACAAGAGAGCAGTCAGTTTGAATAAAAGTGGGCTGCAAGGTATGGTGACTGCAGGTGGAAGTCAAAACATGATAATACATGTTGGAGTACTGAATCGTCAGATGAACACAACACACAACTGATATCAATGCATCATCCTGTGTTTGATATTACTTGTCTGTATGTTCATATTCTGGGCTCAAGCATTAGTTTGCCACTCTTCGTGACTGAACCTCCTCTTCCCCAACCCTTTCAGTTTACACTTGTAGCTCATTCCATGTATACCTCAATCCACAGAGGTGAATGCTCTTCGTTCTGCCTTGGCTACCCTGCAGCAGGTTTCCCAGCTCACGTCATCCAGTGGATTCCATCAGGCTGCAGCATCCAGGGCAATGATACAAACTGACCAGCAGGTAAAGCAAGAAGACAGCCTGCTGCAAGAGGATCACAGAATCACTTTTGATGAAATGTTGCTGCTGTTGTCGTACCCTGGTTAAAGACACCAGGGATCATCCAAACAACCGAAATATTTGAACGCTATGGTACAAACGCATCAGCTAGGGATGAGAACAATATGTGTGTGACCATTTTTATTACCTCGCCACGTGGGAAGCCACACTCCTACTTTGAGGGATTTTGAGACTGATAATGTACGATAGGAGCTTGTCACGACTGAAGACAATCCCCGCATTACTATGCAGAGCATAGCAACATTTTGATGTGGCTTTGGTGTTCTAGCCTGTGTCAGTTGGTCGTACACAGCCTTAACCCCAGGTGATCATTCAAGAAATGAAAACAATAGCGAGGGAGAAGTAAGAAGCAGGTGATATCAGCAGCCATCCTGACTATGACGGGTATATATGCCTATTATCTCCTACCCAGGTAAGATTAGAAAATGACCATCATGAAACGGAAGGACAGGAAACGGCGGACTTGCAGAACATTACATGCTCACAAAGTCTCAAACTGCTGATTTTGCAGTGTGCCCCCGTGGCACACCCCCAGTAAAGTAGAAAAACTCCTTCCAGGACAGCCGGATGGAAGTGAGTGCCTCTCAGTGCAGTTAGCGTCTTCTTGATTTCCTCCAACGCCCTGTATGGCTTCACCCCCTCCAAAGTCCTGTATGACTTGACCTCCTCCAACGTCCTGTATGGCGTGACCTCCTCCAAAGTCCTGTATGACTTGACCTCCTCCAACGTCCTGTATGACTTGACCTCCTCCAACGTCCTTTATGGCTTGACCTCCTCCAACGTCCTGTATGACTTGACCTCCTCCAACGTCCTGTATGACTTGACCTCCTCCAACGTCCTTTATGGCTTGACCTCCTCCAACGCCCT
>CM031597.1:125909115-125957595 GCA_018398815.1 Conus ventricosus | reverse complement strand
GGTCTTTGCGGGGCGTGTGAGGTCAGTCACTCCTTCCTCCCACCTAGACCGATCCTGTCAGGGCAGACCTCCAGGGTCGGTCGTGACAACCGGTTCGCAGAATCGTTGACCACTTTCTGTGCATAAGTAGCAGCCGAAGGAGTCCTGGCCCCCACTAACCTTCTAGCCTCAAGAAAGGAACATTTCCTCTCAATCTTTACTTTTTGAATCTCGCATTCCTTCTTCCACACTGGACAACTTTTGGAATTTGCTGGATGATCACCGTTACAATTGTCACAGTATACAGCACTTATACAAGATTCATCATGCTTCTTCTGTCCACAGTCATGACAAATCTCCTGACCCCGACAAGCTCGTCTGGAATGCCCAAGGCGTTGCCACTTGAAACAACGCAAAGGAGATGGTACAAAAGGCGTAACTTTCACTCGGACATAACCCACTTTGACAAACTCTGGGAGAGATGGCATAGCAAAAGTCACGAATAGCGTGTTGGTTTCGATTAAGTCACTTCCTTTAGAGATTTTAACTCTTTGGACCTGCAGAACACCCTGACTTTCCATCTCAGTCCGAATTTCTGATTCAGCAACTCCAGCCAAGTCAACACATCTGATTACCCCTTTCGAGTAGTTGAGAAAGGGGTGAATGGAAACCTTAACTGTGATCTGCATGAGTTGAGAACCATCCCTTTCAGCAGCAACCGAGACGCCGCTTCCGTAGCACAGTTAACAAGGTAACTACCAGATCGGAGTCTTTTAATCATTTTAAATCCTGTGGACGAAACTCCCTCGAACCACTTACAAACAGCAAATGGAGAAATCCGAGCAATGGATTCTTTCGGATCTTTTGCTTCCACTAAAAGGAAGCTTGGCCATGTGTTTGGGATACCCTTTCTCTTTGCCACTTCTCTTATCTTGTTTTCTGAATCTGAATCTCTACTCATAGTCTCGTCCATAAGCGTGCCATGTCCATCATCGTTTCTTCTCTTTTTGTTAGGGGGTAGTTGTTTAGTTGTCATAATGAAAGGAAAAAAACTTCACCTCCCCTACTCCCCACCCGCCATCGAGTGCCCACAAGGACGATGCCCCTAAGCGGTCCTCCAGCAAAGGGAAACACCAGGGTTATAATGCAGGTATACACTGCGTAACACGCACTCCACCCCATCCACCAGGCTCATGACCAACTGCCGAGGACAGACAGGAGGCAACTCACCTGGCTTCCAGGGCAAGCAACGTGGCACACGGTTTGACCCATGCCATGCCCACACTGTGGAGGCGACCGGTTGACAGCATTGGGCCCCATGCTGCCCCCCGTCTAGGGGAAGTCCGGGCCAAAGTGGCGTGTTGAGGGGCGCGGATCCCACTCCGGGTCCCTCTCAACCACCAGGACACCATTTCTCCCCCGACACGGGTCGCACCGCACGGTCAACACGGTGGACCAAGAGGCCACAGAGAAAACAGAGAGAGTGCTACAGAAGATTGTGAAAAAAGGAAAAGAATAGGATAAAGATCCGTAAAGGTAGAAGATAGACAAAACAGAAAACTGCAGATTAATACGGAGAATGTTGAAAGTGAAATGCAGGTGAAAGAACCATGGGTAGGCAGAAAAAAACACAAAAAACAGAGAAAAAGAAAGCCCACTTAAAACAAAGTCCCACCCTCAAGGGGCACAAGAGGTGACCCTGAGAACTAAAAATAAGACACCCCACCCAGGTCCCCAGGGCAGACCCCGGTGGGGAAAGACAATGGAGGCTTTAGTGTTTACTGAGATGAGAAGATTTAGGACACCCCAAGAACTTCTAGAGCTGGTTTTGTCATGTTCATCAAAATACCTAGGAATGTGGACAGCCTGCCTGAAGCCTTTACAAGGTCTCGTGCATTAACCGAGCAGAGGGCTGTTTTGTCACGGTCATAAGAGCCTAACACAGGACGATGACAGAACATGCCGATGTCAAAAAACACTTCTGTGAGGATTGGATCCCCTCAGATTAGTTAGCCAAAAGGACGAGCTCACCACTGTTGGGGATTTCAGTTTGCAGGTAGACACGAACTATTCCTGCTGGCAGAGCACCCTTGCAGCGTCACGGCTCTGGACAGTGTAAGAATGATGGTCCTGTCTGCACAGTGTGAACATCTTCCTTGCCAACATCCGCTTCCAGGATGCCAGCAACAAGTTGAAAAAAAAACAACCGAAAACATGAATGAATGCTTATTAACCCCTCATCGTCCATAGTATATTATGTCTCAACCATGATATTGTCTGTGACAGAGACAGACATGATGTACATAGCACATACTGAATTATAGTGGGGGGGGGGGGGGGGGGGTTTGAACGGTTGCCTGATCATTGCCTGTCGTGCAGTGCGAGCACATGCGGTCCCGTGATGACCTATCATCGTTAGGTCGCCAGTAAGCTGCCTACCGAAGGAGACCATGTGATGCTTTTAAATCACAGCAGTAGTGTTCTGTGCTACATTTCCTTTTACATTAAGTGTGTGTATGTGTGCGTGCGTGCGTGCGTGCGTGCGTGTGTGTGTGTGTGTGTGTGTGTGGGGTGTGTTGTGTGTGTGTGTGTGGTGTGTGTGTGTGTGGTTTTGTGTGTGTGTGTGTGTGTGTGTGTGTGTGTGTGTGTGCGTACCTGCATATTGGCGTTTGCAAATTGATTCATGTGTGAAAGGACATAAAAAAACACTGTTGCGTTTGTGTGTGTTGCATGTGAGCTCATGTGTATACATACAATCATGAAATAGGTTACTCTTTTTTCAGGCTGTGAGACGCAGATGCCATAAAGGTAAGCAATTGGTGCGGAAAACCAGGTCAGTGGGATGTTTACAACTATGTAAGCACTCTCAGATAGTCTAAAATGGATTGGTTGATATTATAGGTTATGCGTTTCTAGTTTGCTGCTACTCGCGTGTGTCAAAATCTAACAAAAACAGCCATTCTCTTGTACAGGTTTGAGCAGAGCGACTTAACCTGGAAACGTGGTCGGAATCCATCCCCATCCCGTCTGTTTGTCTGTCAGTCTGTCTATGTCTCTGTTTCTCTTTCTGTCTGTTTCTTTGTCTGTCTGTGCGTCTCACTATTGTCTGTAAGTCTCTCTCTCTCTCTCTCTCTCTCTCTCTCTCTCTCCTCTCTCTCTCTCTCTCTCTCTCTCCTCTCTTCTCTCTCTCTCTCTCTCCAGAAACACCAAACAGAAGCTCTAAGTCTCAGTCTGACTTTCGATGGCACGCCATAGAACAAGTACATAAGCACCGAGTCATGGCAGTGATGGTGGACGAGGAACTTAAAGTGGTGGTGCCACATTGAATTTGTCATTAACAAGCTGGCTCGCAGTCTCTTCGTGCTTAAACAACTGAAGCCTTACATAGATACAAACGCTCGAAAATGTCTTTTTCCCGACTCACTGTCTCTCTCATATAACTTGCATCTCTAATCTGGAACTGTGGCAGCGCAAAAAGCACCATAGAAAACTAGATGCAATGTACAGAAGAGCTGAAAAGATAATTCTGCCAGACTCTTCCTTATCAAGTTTCGAAAAGCAGGCTAGATTAAACATACTGCCGCTGGAAACACAACTGGATTTCAACAAAGCTGCACTTATGTATAAAGTACACAGTGTTCTGGCCCCACTGTACCTCAGAGATTTACTTGCTAAGGCCTCATGTCGATATGGGTCTAACAATGACATTCTACCACGCACTCAGATGACATGTTCAAAACTAGTTTTGTATTTTCAGGTTCTGCCATTTAGAACACTCTTCCCCCAAACCTGATTTATTGTGCCTTTCACTTTACGCCTTAAAAAAAGACCTTCGAAAATACTTCTCAAGTTCTTTGACGTAGACTACACCGTCTCATAGAAGTGTTTTTGCAGCAATCACTTAGATCATCAACAGTTGCAGATGTGTACATTGTTACCGTACTGGTTATGTCAATAATTGATACCACTAACTGTCCTCCTCGGTGAGGAAAATTGCTTCTCTTAGAATACTGTATTTTGTTCATGCCAATGCCATTGATCACAAACTCCACCAACAATAACAAACACACGACAAACATTGGCGTGTTGTATTTGTCACGGTCGCTAAGCCGACGGCCCCACCACCCCTACCCACGCCTATCACACTCTAGGTCAATCAACACAGCTCACTAACACAGCTTACAATCATGCACACTCTTTATTTCAACATACACACTATGGCGCCACCACTCACGTCCATCCACAACCGCACACCGGTATCCTACTTCCTCACTGACCCACCCTACCCTGCTACGACCTGGGGAACCCTAACCTATCCTAAGACACCAGTTGCGGTATATCACTGCAACCTGGGGACGCAGCGATAGCCCGCACTACGTGGTGGCTAACTACTAGTACAGGACTAACCAAGGACTCTAATCTCTAAACTACTACCACCCACCCCTATCCGCGGGACCCACCCTTCTTTTTTGACCCGGGACTACTACCACACCGGTCGCTGCGTCCCCAAGGGAGGCAACGATAGGTACCCTATCCCGTGCTAGCCACTACGTCCGTAAAGGAGGCGGCAGCTAACACCCCTAACCCTACTGCCTATTGCTACACTCCCTTCCTACCACAAAAAAACTTGGACACCCTTCCTCCCTGGGAAACACAGCTCCCCTCGGCACTGTCTCCGTGTGATAGACCTGCTCCTCGCACTGTCCGTGCCTCGCAGGCTGACCCTCCCCAGACGACCCTGCTCCTCGGCACTGTCCGTGGACCCTTGCAGGCTGACCTCCCACGGAAGATCCCGCTCCTCGGCGTTGTCTGTGGCCTCACACAAGACGACTCCTCGCGATGTGCACGACACCCACACACACACACACACACCAGGCTCCCTCTCGACGGGCCCGACTCTCGAAGGAACCCCTCCTCCCTGAAGGTTCCGCCGGAACTGAGGGTGAAGGAAGGCCTGGCGCAGCACCACCTCACAAGGCGCCTGAACAGGGCGGTCCTTCCCTCCTGGAAAGAGGAACAGGTGGCTGGAGAACTGCCTCACAGACAGCAGACGGCTTGGGTGGACTCCCCCTCCCGGGAGAGCACAGGTACAGGAGGAGAACTGCCTCACCGACGGCAGACGGCCTGGGTGGCTCTCTCCCTCACGGAGAGGCAGCAAGTAACAGGAATCCGCCGCTACCTGCCCGCACGCGACCGCCGACTGCGGTGATCCGACCCCAGGCTCGGCACTGAAGTAGGATACCTGCTGAAACAACTGGACAGACAGACGATCAACCACATCAGTTCTGCAACTGGCTGAAAGTGGCTGCCAACGAAGACGACACAGACGCGGCACAGGCCAAGAGCACACCAACCCGATGAGGACCTGGCCCTAACTATGACTCGAAGTCACTCACTCAGAACTAACGGCGCTCCCGCCGCACTTACAAGGAGCACGTCCACTCCAACGAACACCAAGGACCGAAGTGAAGCTACCCCAACGCATTCCGCCCTGGTCGGAATCAAGCGAGCTCCACTCACAACACAACGCAACCATTGGTCAGAACAGTGTATCCCTCTGCAGAGATGACACACCTGACCAACGGACTAGTTGTTGCTCGTGCAAAACACAATTTACAACAACAACTCACTGACTTGACAACACAACAACAGCTGATATCCTGCCCCAGCCTCTCTCATCTATCTGGAACCAAAGCAATAAGCGTAAACAGTCGAAACGAATACCAACTTCCTCCTACCACTCCCTCAAATAGATGAAGACCGAAGCAAAAGTACCATATTTCCACTCCCCTGCCCCCCTACCTAGCCTAACCTTTCTACCTAAACCACCAGGAACTTCAGCCTTAACACCCACTAACTAAAACCCCAATCTATACACACACCACACCACACCACACACACACACACCACATACCATACATTATATCTTGAACCGCCACTCTGAACACATGGACGTGCTGGTTTAGTACCGATGATCGGTGACAGTACTGTTTATCTATACACCCTTTTACTTCCATTCCCAACCACTCCCTCACACTATGCCCCCACCCCCTTCCTCCCCTGTCTGCCCTCCCCCCCCCCCACACACACCCCCTTCCCCACCCCTATTTCGTTGCTCATGTTTGTCTGCAATTTATGATTGCGTATATATGCATGCTCTTGTTAGACCTTCGCATACAATGCGTGTAGTGTGTGTGTGTGTGGTGTGTGTGTGTGTGTGTGTGTGTGTGTGTGTGTGTGTGTGTGAGTGTGTGTGGTGTGTGTGTGTGTGTGTTCATGTTGTGTGTGGGGGGGGGGGAATCATGCATTCTTTAATCCTGCGTGCCTGTAATCTTTCTTGTCTTTAAATCTCATTGCAAATTTAGCTTAGCACGGACAGATCGGAAGAATAGGCTCTGCCTAAAATCTCAGTTATTGATCGAATAAAAGATTTATGATTCTGAGTTCTGAGTTCTGTGAGCATACAAGTGTGTGTGTGTGTGTGTGTGTGTGTGTGTGTGTGTGTGTGGTGTGTGTGTGTGTGTGTGTGTGTGTGTGTGTGTGTGTGTGTGTGTTGTGCGCGGCGGTTCGTGCGTACACGCGTGCCTGCGTGCCTGCGTGCCTGCGTGCGTGGTGTGTGTGTGTGTGTGTGTGTGCGTGCGTGCGTGCGTGCGTGCGTGCGTGCGTGCGTGCGTGCGTGCGTGGGTGGTGCGTGCATGCTGCGTGCGTGCCTGCGTGCGTGCACATGTGCGTGAGTGTTTGCGTGCGTGCATGCGCGCGATGTGTGTGTGTGTGTGTGTGTGTTGTTGTGTGTGTGTGTGTGTGTGTGTGTGTGTGTGTGTGTGTGTGTGTGTGTGTGTGTGTGTGGTGTGTGTGTGAACATTATGAAGATTGACAGAATGAAACGATTGTCCACAACTAGACTGTTACAGTATAATGAAAACACGTCACAGGCGTTACTCACTGTGTAAGTTCAACCATGAATTTCACGGTGGCAATGCAGATGCCCAAGCAATGGGCAATGACTTCTGTATGAAACTGGGAGGTAAACTAAGTTGTCCTACCTATGGATTCAATTGGACTAATGCGATTAATGTATGTCAAAAGCAGAGGGATATGTCGGTAATTATTTGACTGGTGTTTTCTCTTATAATATCTCACTGCCCTCCATATATAGACATTGTGCAGTTTGTGAAGATAAAACAGTTCTTCATCATGCTTTTTATTCTGATATGAATTTTCCATCTGCTAAGAAGAGATGTTTTTTCTTAATTGTGTTTGAGCGCTCTGCATACCCGGTGTTATGGTTCTGTGATTTTTCAATAGCTGGGGTAATGTGTACATTCAAAGAAACTATGGATGTGTTAAAGTCTTCTTATTTAAGTAACATTTCATTGACCACCACACCTGTGAAACAACCATCTGTGACAATCTGCCGTGACGGTCACTTTACCTACACATTTTTTCTCTGCCCTCTCAACTCTCATGGAGATTTCTGCCAAACAAATGCGTCTTGTATTTTCTTTTACCAGACTTCGACGACTGCTATGAACCTTGATTCCAGTAAACACAATGTTACTTCAGTTCCTTTATTTGAGTGTATAGATGAAGGCAGGTCACTGTCATACACCTGGTGTGTAATTTCATAAACGAGTGTCAAGATGAGAGTGACGAATCCTTCTGTCGTTATTCTCCATGTGTAAACACCTTCACATGTTCCAGTGGCCAGTGTGTGCCCTATAACAAGGTGTGTGACCAACGAGGTTCACTGTTGGGATGAATCAGATGAACACAGTTGTAGTGCTTTCCAACTCTACACGTACTGGTCACAGACTTTCCCTCTCCTGTTCTTATCAATTTCAATCGAAACTTCCTGTTCCAATCCACTCCAATGAATTCCAATGAGTCTTGCCCTGATAGCCACTATCGTTGTCCTGGTGACTTCAACGACTGTCTGCCTGTGTCTACACACGATGCAATGGTATGTACGACTGTGCAAACCACCAGGATGAAGAGGGGTGTGAGGACATGACATGTCCAGGCTTTTTACGATGTAGATCTTCCAGAATATGCGTGCACAGCGATCATTTATGTGATGGCTGGTGTCACGTCCAATGAATGATGACGAGTTACTGTGTGACATGACCTGTCTTGTAGACTGCCAGTGTCAAGGTCACACATTTCGGTGTTTCCATCCCTTCATTTGCAGCACTCTTTCCTGACCTCCGTTCCCTGGATGCCACAGGGTCTGGCATGACCCTGACTGAGGTCAGCAACAATACCTATCTCATTCATCTGGTCCTTGCCCAGTGTTCTTTAAATCACATGCCTAATGTGATACTGGCAAATTTAAAGTTCCTTGACCTCTCTGGTAATCAGTTGAAGCAAATCAGTTTGGCAGTTTTTCCTCGTTTGGACAATCTAAAACATTGTCGCTGTCAAAGAAACCCTCTGATCTCACTTTTTATGAATCCGTCTTCTCTCCAACAGAACAGACTCACAGTCATAGATCTGTCGTACACTACACTTACATTGTTTGACGCACAGCTCTTCTCTGCATTCTCTCACATACAGATACTGAATTTAAGTTTCACTTCCATTCACACTTTCCGCAGCAGTTTTCAGTCCATGCCTCATCTGACTGAACTGCACATGGACGGCAGCCCGGTGAAAACGTTTCCAGTTGACATTTTCAATCATCTTTCCCGTTTGAGAGTTATACACACAGACAACTATAAATTGTGCTGCAGTGAGATTCTACTCATGGCTTTGATAGTAGTTTGTGCTACGCTCCAAAAGATGAGATATCCTCGTGTGAAGACTTGCTGCAGTCATGGACATACCGCCTGTTTCTGTGGCTGATCGTCTGTCTGTCTCTGACCGGTAATGTCTTCTGTTTCGGCGCACGTGTATTTCTCAGATCTACAGTCTCTGTCGGTGGTTACAGCGTGTTCGTCACCAATCTACGATGGCGGACTTTCTGATGGGTGTCTACATTTACCATCATTGGGGCAGCTGATGAAAGGTTCAGTGGGAGATACCTGCATTATGACGACAAATGGAAAAACAGCGTGGCATGTAAAGTGGCTGGATTTCTGTCTTTGTTGTCCAGTGAGACGTCCGCTCTGGTTATCTGGTTAATCACCCTTGATCGTTTTATTGTCCTTCGATTTCCATTCAGCACGATGCGATTTGAGAAAATGTCTGCAGCAATGGCTTGCCTGTTAACATGGATGGTTGGCTGGTTTTTAGCCCTTTTGCCTTTACTTCCATAACATCACACTGGGAGTTTTACAGTCAGACAGGTATATGCATTCCTCTGCCTGTCACCAGACAGGAGTTCAAGGGAAAGGTTTATTCTTTCAGTGTTTTAATAATCATGAATTTTATTTTGCTCTCATTGATTTTCAGTGGGCAAATCTTCATTTATTGGTCTGTACAGAGCAACGCTTTGAAAAACCCACTCCACTAAAATGTCAAGGGACATGACCATAGCTCAACGGTTGATTAGTGTTGCAGTGACCGATTTCCTGTGTTGGTTTCCCATTGGACTGTGTGGAATTTTATCACTAGCTGGCAGTCCCATCCCAGGGGAAATGAATGTGGCCCTAGCCATTTTTGTGTTGCCTGTGAACTCTGCTATTAACCCATTTATGTACACACTTAATACTTTGATGGAAAAACGGAGAAAACAGACGAAGAAAAACTTCTTATGTGGTTGAAATCACAACCTGAGGTAGCTGGTATTTGACAGGGCATGTACGCCCTCAAACACTAACATTAAACCGCAATGCAGAGTTTTTTTGTTGAAAATTGAAATAAGAAATTTTTGTAGCGAATTTGGAAAAGAATTGTGATGCCAAAAGAAAAACGATTCGCTAAAGGTAAACCTACAGATTTCAGAAATGGAAAAAAGGCTCATTAAAGACCCTTCAAATGAAGAGTCGCAAGCCACATATATGTATTTAAAGCATAAATTAGAATTAAAACAATTGCATGACGCAAAGGGGCACAGATAAGATCGAGAGTTAGATGGGTCGAAGATGGGGAACGAAACACTAGGTATTTCTGCAATTTAGAAAGAGCTAGGGGTAAACGAAAAGTCATAACAAGGTTGCGTAGAGAAACAGGAGAAGTATTAACTAAACAAAGTGATATTTTACAAGAGGAAGTCTCGTTTTATAAAAATCTGTACAGCCAAACAACGATCGCAGAAAATGTTATAGAGGAGACTAACAATTCATAGTCAGAAGTTTTTCCATGTTTAGATGATGATGATGATGATGATGATGATGATGATGCCTTATGTGAAGGACTGGTTTCCTTAGAGGAAACAACAAATGCTCTAAGTAAACTACGTAATGGGTCGGCACCTGGTTGTGACGGAATAACAGTAGAATTCTTAAAAATTCTTTTGGGGTAAATTAGGTAAATTGGTAACAAGCTCTTTTATTGAATCTTCTCATAAAGGTGAATTATCGTACACTGAAAGACAAGGAATCATTACTTTATTACACAAAGGAAAAGACTTAGAAAGAGATCAGTTAACAAACTGGAGACACATTACCTTGACTAATACAGACTATAAAATCCTTGCAAAAGTTCTTAGCGGAAAGACTTGGTAACGTAATTCATAGATTAATTAACAACGATCAGGTTGGCTATCTGAAAGGTAGAAATATTGCAACAATTATAAGGTCCATTGATGATGTAATAAACTACTTAAATACACGTAATGAGGATGGACATCTACTAGCAGTAGACTACTGTAAAGCCTTCGATTCAATATCCAGAAATTTTTGTTACATGCATTTGATGTTTTTGGTTTTGGTGTGGACATTAAAAGGTGGGTATGTGTTCTTAACAACGGTAGTTGTAGTAGTATTAATTATGGAGGATGGATTTCCGAACCTTTTGATATTTCCTGTGGTATCAGACAGGGTTGCTCCTTTTCACCTCTCGCGTTTGTATGGCTGTAGAGTTGCTTGCGATCAAAATTAGAAACAGTTCCATTGAGGGCATTAAAGTTCCAATTGCCCATTGCACAAGCCCAGTTCGTATTAAAATAAACAAATGGCCGACGACACAACACTTTTTCTGAAAAAACAGACAGACACGCTTACAGCTTTAGAAATATTAACTGAGTTCGAAAGAATTTATGGCCTTAGATTAATACACAAAAAACTAAAATTTTAAGAATCGGTAATAAGAATGAAGATGAAAATATTCCATTTATTTTGGTCAGTAAAATAAAAATATTGGGCATTTTTTTTGAAAAAAACCCAAAAAAGGCACGAGACTTTTGAAGACCCGGGACTCTAAAATTAGATGAAATAAAAACCACTTTAAAAGGAATGGAGAAAACGGGCCCCTTTTTTATTAAAGGAAAAGTTGTGTTTTATATACCTTTTTTTTACACGCCCTTTTGCCCCAGGGTTTTTCATGACAGCTTTTACTCTTCCCAAAACCCCAAAACTTTCCAATTAAAACGAAAAGGGCATCCCCGAATTTTTTTCTTCTCCCCCTTCCTTCGGGGGAAAAAAAAAACTTTACTAAAATACATCAAACAATTTAAAACGTTTTTTATCATGTTTTCTCCCCTTTCCACTGAGGGGCCCAACTAACTCACCAAGACTTCATAAAGCCCGGGGCCCTTCACACAAAATTTTACCCCCAAAAAACCAGACCAGGAAAAAAAAATTTCCCAGAAACCACTTTGCCACGCCTGATAAAACCCCAAAAACCCCAACAATAAAGGTTTTTGCTCTCACAGACTTCGTACACCCTTGTTTTTCTCCCGTCACGGGAAAAAGGGTTTTTTCCAAAATTTCCTCCCGATTTCCCAGCCCCGGGGAAAGAAAAATTAAGTTCCGAAACCCTTTTCCCTTCCCCCTCCCCTGGAGTCTTTAATTGGGGGGCCTAAACAAAGGGGTTTTTCCCCACCCCAAAGGCCCTTAAACCCCCTCAGGGTTTGGGGGGAAAAGGGTGAAGGGGGGAAGGGGTTAAAGGGGCGGGAAACACGAAAAAGGTTCGTGAAAATAACCGGCCCCTTTTTAAAAAAAATTTTCCCTTTCTCTTTTCTTATTTTTCCCCCCTTTTGTTTTTCCCCAAATTTTCTTTCTAGGTCACCGGTTAATGACGGCGCAAGGGGCCCCAACGTCCTGACGGGTTTCAGTCTCGGGCCCTTTCTGTGGGTTTAAAACTGATTTTTTCCCCTCCTTCCCCTATTTGAGTGCAACTCAGTGTTCAAAAAAATGACCCCCCTTACCACCCCTTGTTAAATTTATCCCCTTTGGCCCACTTTCCCCCAATGACCACCCTGTTTTTTTAAATTTAGTTAACTCAAAAAATTTTGGGGGGACCCCGCAACACAGCCCCAAGCCACACAAAATTTTCTTCCTTTTTATAGGGAATGGGGAAAAGATTCATATCACTAACTAACTTGTGAGGGGCGTCACAAGGCCTTGATGGGAGGCTACCCCAAATGACCCCCCCCCACCCAGGGATGAAAAAAAATTTCTCCAAAAAATTTTTTTTTTTAAAGGGGATATACAATTCATTTTAAAACCATTTTCACCCATGAATCTCAAAATGGGTATCCATCCCACATGATTCCCCAAATTAAAAATTAAAAGAAAAGAATAAAAACATCATGATCCCCCCAAAAAATTGCATTTTTTAAAAACTTTCAGTCTTTCAAAAAAAAAAAAATTAAAAAAAAATTTCAAATTTTGATCCCAAAACTCACAAAAATACATTTCACAAATTAAAAGGAAAAAAACCCATTGGGGATTTTAAAAATTTCCCAAAGTCCCAATTTTGGGGTTCATACAAAAAAAAATGTGAAGCACAAATTTTCCCTTAAACTTTTTTCTCAATCAAATTTTTCCCAAAACCCCATGAAAAGAGAAATTTTCCAAGTGTAAATTTTTTAAAATTTAGACATGAAACCCCAAAATAAACTTTATTTAAAAACATAGTTTTTCCCACATGTAATGTTAAATTCCATTGAAATTTTCAAAAGTTTTTCCATTTTTGGACGAGACCAAAAGAAAACAATTGGTTTTTTCCCATTGCCAATAAAAAAAGGGGTATAAAACCTTTCAAAGGGGTTATTTTTTTTAAACCAACACATACACCCTAAATTCATCTTCACAAGCAATTTAGACAAAATAAAACTTTTTTTTTTTTCGTTTTAACGACAGAATAAATATGTTTTTACATAAAAACAAGTATTTTTGCTTTTTAAAAAAAAATATCACTTAAAACAAGCAAATTAAGCAAATTCCATTTGTTTTTAAATACCCCGTAGCATAAAATCACTTTCCCAATGTGATCACAGTAAATAAAAAAAAGAAAGAAAAAAAACAGGAAAAAAATTTTTCTTTCCCTTGAAGACATTACTTTTGTCAAAAATTTTCAACACTTTGACAAAAAATCTGCCATGACTTTTTGGGTTTTCCCAGGCACGGGGTTAAAATGGTAAACGGGAAATTTTCGAAATTTGCCAAAGACCCCCCTTTAATAATCTGCTGTTCTTATTTTTTTGACAAATTGAAAGAAAGTCAAGGGCCTGTGGTCAGTCGAAACCCCGAAACTTCTTCCAGTAAAAGAACCGGGGCAACTTCCACATGCCCATCCCAATACCCCAAGCACTCTCTCCAAAAGTGGAGAAATTTTCTCCTTTTGCTTTGAGAATTTCTTACTGGCGTTTGCCGGGATGAACAAATCACTTTTTTCCTGAAAGCATTTCCCCGCCCCCATTCCTTTGGAAAGGCATGGGGTTCCAAAATAAAGCCCTTAACTGAGAGGGAGGGTAACAAAAGAACGGGAAAATGATTTGGGAGGGTTTTAAACCACACCCAAACCTTCGGCACTCATCAGACCCCAAAAATTTCTTTTTTCTTCCCCCCTTTCGTCATTTTAAACAAAGGGGCCGTCGGGGGACGCAAAGGGGGTACATATCGTCTAAAGTAAGAAAACAATCCGTGAGGGACCTGATCCGTTTTTTTTGTATTTTTTTTTTAAAGTAAAAAAAAAAATTTTTTCCCACTTTATTCCCTTTGGGGGCATTTTTTTTTCCCCAAGAAATTTTGGGACCCAAAAACCCTCGGATTTTTAAAAACCGGCAGGGAATTTTGGATGGTCTCGCATCAAACCAAAACTTTGAGTCTGAAAAAAACAGTGTATTTAGAAAGGGGGGCCACCCATTTTTTGGGCACCCAAAACCAAAAATATCGTAAAAAAAACACTGCCCCAAATTCTTTGGAAAGTTTTCGGGCTCGCATCATTCTACAAAAAAAGTGGGCTTTTTAAAAAACCCAAAATGGCTTTTTCGTCCACGGAAAAAAACCAAAAAAAGGGGGTTTTGGGTTTTTAAAATGCGGTTTTTTCCTTTGTCAGCTTCAGCCTTTTGGAATCTCCCAGTACCCTTTAAAGCAAGTCACTTTAAAAATTTTAATTTTCCTTTGAGGGGCTACCCAGAAGTTATAAAATGTTGGGAAAAGGCTGGGCATCCGAACCAGTGTTTTTTTATTTATTTTTCCCGAAAACGATGCAGAAACGCACCGACCCAATATTTTTGGGCCCCCAATACAACGGGTGATTGTAGGGAAATTTGTGGGGGGGTTTCATGCCCTTTTAAATTTCCACAATCTTTGTTTTTCCTCTCTGGGAAAACCCTTTTTTTTTGCAAAGGGGGGGTTGGTCTGGTTCGAAACCTGGTTTTTCCCCGGGATTTTAACTAAATAAGGGGGTTCAATACCAGTCACTGACTGGGGAATCTGTCAACACATCCTGAAAGTCTTTCAAATGTTTTGGTGTTTTTTGATTTTGCAGAAAATCATTCGAAGAACCACTTATCATAGGTTTAATTTGAAAGCCCGAGAAAGGAAAGGGGGTACAACTTTCATTTCACGGTGATTGGTTAACCTCCCATTTGCGGTTTTCAAAATTTTTGGAACTGTCCCCTTACGTTCTTTGGGCAAAAACATATGAAAAAATCGGGTCATGGGGACATAAAATTTCTGAATGGGAAACCTCCTTTAAAAGGGATGGTTGTTTGGCAACATTTTACGTTCAACATACTTTTTTCAACAATTTCACAAAAAAACCCTTTCCCAGGGGTTTGCCATTTGATCATAATAACTGCAAAAATTTTTTCGCCCCCGAAAAAGGACCCCCCAAAACCAATTTTTAAATTTTCTTTCTTTGAGTTTTAAAAGGGGATTTTTTCCCCTACACTAAAGGGAACTTTCCTTTTTGCTTTTCTGTCTGAAAAGACCTTGTCCAAAAACTTTTTTTTCATCACCCTATTTTTTGACAAGCCCCTTCCACCCTTTTTCCAAACGTTTAAAGCTTTTCAAAAAAGAAATTAAAAAACTTTTTTAAACTGCGGGGATGCCCGTCTTTCCGCCTTTGGTTTTCATCAGTAGAAAAAAGGGACCCTTGGGG
The DNA here is from genome assembly GCA_018398815.1 of Conus ventricosus. Lineage (NCBI taxonomy): Eukaryota > Metazoa > Mollusca > Gastropoda > Neogastropoda > Conidae > Conus > Conus ventricosus. The sequence goes on along the minus strand of CM031597.1, from coordinate 125,942,184 downwards.
ATTGCCGAAAAAAAGCTCAATGGGGAATCCCCAGCTTTCGTTGGGAAAATTTCCATTTTGGGAAAACCCAAAGGGCCGGTATGAAACAAACCCATTCTTTAGGTTCCTGCCTTGAAAACCCTTTCCTAAACATGATTTTAAGTTCCCCAATTGAAACGTTAAACCCTTTCCTTTGGGAAGGGGGTGTTTTGGCGTGGAAAAAAAGGAAAGTTGAAAACTCTGAAAATTTCTCCATGAGATCGGAAAAAAATTGCTTTCCACCAAACCGAAAAATTTTCTTTCGGGAAAGCCCCACCGGGAAAAAAAAATCCCCAATTTGGCTTCAGCACAGCACTTATCAATTTTTTTCCAAGGGAATCGCTTTGGAAATTTTTCGCTGTATCCCCCAAAATTTTTAAGTATGCGACCCCCAAAGGGAAGACGTGGTAAAGGCCAAACCAAAAATCAATAGCCCCCCTTTCCAAAAATGGGACGGAAAATAAAGGGGCCTTTTGTGCAAAGGTGACGGGACCGACCTTTCGGGGAGAGGTCTTTGGCAGATTCAAAAGAGCCAGAAAATTCTGAAATTCCTTTGTGCCCTCCTGGCCAATAAAAAAATCAAAAACCCCTTTTTTAAAGTTTTTTTTAAATTCCACAGTGCCCAAAGCAAACCAATGCATCATGTGCCTTGTGTAGTACTGTCTTTTTAAAGGGTTTTGGGAAACGCCCATTGGGGTTTTTTGCCCTTTGTCCGGGGCCCAAAACCATAGAGAATGTCAGGGGCCCCGAAAGTACCCCCGGTTTGTCCGGGGAAATTTCAGTGACAGCTGTTTAGCAGCAGAAAGTTTTTTTCCGTCAGCGTCTCGCTTTTCCCTGCATTTTTTAAAAAGATCATCTGGGGAAATTTGGATTTTCACCAGTTTTGAGATTTTTAACGGTTTTTGGTGGGTTTTCCCCCCTCTATGATTTTAGCCCGGGTACTGACAAACAAGGGAAAAAACCACCCTCCGCACCACCATGTACTGTAGCACACCTGCAAATTCCCCCAAGTCAAGTCGCGGGAGGGGTTTTATCAAATAAAAGGGTTGGTAAAAAAACCCGGGAGTAGTACGGGGGATCGACCAAAAATTTTTGGGCCGGGGAAAAACTTTTAAATCTTGCCTCCAAAACCCCCTTAACTTTGGCCCAGTGTCCGGGAAACTGGTTTCGAAGCACGAAAGATTTTCTTACACCAGCATGTGGGACCCTGGGGCTCGCCCCAAAACCAAAAGCCCAAACCGTTTATTGGCTCCGTTTTCTAACATGAACCCCTTAACCGATTGATCTGGTGCCAAAACAAGGCCTTTTTCACATCCCCTTTTAGAAAATGCGGGGTTTGAATAATTTTTTTGGGAAAGGGAATTCCTTTTCAAATGGGAAGCAAAACGCAATTTGAAACATCATTGCTGATCGGGAGCTGTGATTTTGTGAAAATTCGGGTTTTGTCCACAACGGCCCCAAAAGGGCTAGTGGGGGTCGTTTTCCACGAAACCCCGGAAAAGTTTGTTTTGGGAAACAACGGGGGTTTTTTCCCGGGGGGATTTCTGGGATTGACGAAAAGTTTAAATTTGAACCGCGGGAAAATCCCCGGGCCCTTCTAGGAAAAATATAAACCTTTAGGGGCTAAAAAAAGAACCACGATTTCCTTTCCTGTAAACTTCCCCGATAAAGGGATAGTACATTGCCCTGAGACTCAAAAAATGGAAAATTCCCCTTTCCCCGCCCCCGCCCTTATTTAGGGTTACGTTTCAATTTCTTTATTTAGCCCCTCTGACACCTTTCCCCAACGTTTTTAAATTGCCTTTTTTTTAAAGGGAAAAAAAGGCCCCAAACTTTGCCACCTCGGGAAAAATTTTTTTTTCCTTTAAAAGGAGATCTCGCATTTATTTTTAAAAAATCTTGTTCGTTTTTGATAAAACAATCCAACGATCCCAAAAAGACCAAACGGAATTTGAAAAAGACGGGAAAAAAAATTTTCCTTTGTCAGGGCCGAACGGGAAAAGCTCGCGGGAAAAAATTTGGGGGCCAAAAATTGGGAAAATTTTTTGAGGGAAATTACTTCCCTTTAATTTATCCCAAAAATTAAAATTTTTTTTCGCCGCGAGTGTGGGAAAAAGGGGCCCAAAACGCTACCCTTAAAAAACGACGCAATATACAAAATTTCCCTTTTCCCTTTGGCCCCAAAAAAAAAACTTGCGGGGGACTTTTTAAATCGGGGGAAAAAAAACTATCGCCCTTTTCCGTTTTTTCCCAAAAGGCCCGGGAACTTTTGGGAAAATTTGCTGATTTTTTATTGAGGCCCCCTCTTTCGGAACCGACTGGTGGAGGTTCTCCGATTTTTTGAATTTTTTTTAATTTCAGCCCAGTCTCTAGTTTTAACTGCCCCCCCCCCCCCCCAAATTAAATTGACGTTTTTTTTCCCTTTAGCTTCCAAATTTCAGCTTCCCCCTGTTTTCTATTTTCTTCTCCTCCCTTAGGGCCCGTTTTTCCCTATCTATGCATTGTTGTTTAAAAGTTAAAGTTTTTCCCATCAAACCCAACGTTCCGCCCTTTTTTAAAAATATTTAAACAAAAACCCCTTTAAAGAACCGTCAACAATAAAAAACCCAAAAAAAAACCAAAAAATGAAAAAAAATAAGGGGAAAAAATGATGGCGCTTTTTGTTTTTCAAAAATTTTAATTATAATTTTTTAAAAAAAATACAAAAATCAATTTCCCGGTTTTTAAAAAGAAAAACCGGGTTACCAAAAAAAGGGGGGGGGGGAAAAAAAGGAAAAACAAGGAATGTTTTTTTCCAGAAGTATTGTTTTTTAAAAAGGTATCAATTTGGGGAAATTTAAAAAAAAATTTTAAATTCAATGCTAATCTTTTTTCCCGGGGAAAGGGAAAAAAAACAATAAATAAAGTTTTTTGGGAAAAAAATTCTTTATTTAAAGTTTTAAATTCCCTTTAAAAAATCTTGTTGTCATCTTTTTTTTTTACTTAATTTCAAATGAATTTAAAAAACAAAAGTATCGCCTTTTACCTAAATGAATATAAATTTCCCAAAACCCAAAAGGGAAACCAAAAAATTAAAAAAGAGGAAGAAAAACAAATAGGAAATCCTACCTAAAAAGGGTGAAAAATGTCGAAAAGAAAAAAATAGATAGGAGCTTTGATTTAGAAGGTTTTTTGAGGGGTTTTTAAAAAAAAAGGGGGTGAAAAAGGGAAAAGTTTAAGGTTTAACCGGGGCGGGAAAAGGGGAACGAAATCCAAAAAAAAGCCAAAAAAAAACCCCCAACCCGACCCCAGTGGTCCACTGTCCCCGTGAAAATGGAGAGGAAAAAAAAAAATCCGCACCCTAACCAACAATCAGTAAAAACTCAAAAAGATAAACAAACAATTAAAAAAATGCCAAAATTCACCCAAACTCAAAGGGAAAAACCGACCACCCCAAAAAAAAAAAAAATCAAAGATACAGATGTTTTTTGGGTTTTAGCGGAAAACAAAATCCCCCACCCAAAACTATTTGCGGACGGAGGGGAAGTCAAAACCACATTGAGGGGGAAGGGGAAAAAAAACAAAAAAGAACGATAGGAAAAGGGAAAAAAAAATAGTATTTACGAAAGGGAAGGGGAAACCCACCCCCCCCCAAAGCCCTGCCCCCCCTTAAAGCAGGGAAAGGTTTTGGGGGTATCGTTTTGGGGGAAGGGGGCAAAACAAAATCTAAAAATCAAGGGGGGGGAAGGGCCCCCTCAAAGCCCTGCCCCCCTTTCGCCAGGGCCCAGCAAGAGGAGTTGAGGCTATCGGTCCTGAGGTGGGGAAGGGGTTTAAAAAGGGAAAACCTACCAAAAAAAAAAACCCTTAACGGGGTAGAGCCCCCCAAAAGAAATGTTTAACCACCCCATCAAAATAAAAAATAGAAAAAAAAAAAAACAAAGCAAAAATCATACAAATAAAAACCACAACTTTTTTTTTTTCTTTCCTGTCCCCAAACCCAGGGTACAAATCAAAATTTTTTTCTTTTTTTTTTTTCCCTCAAACCCCTGGGGTAAAATTTAAAATTTTTTCTTTTTTTTTTCCCTCAAAACCCTTTTAGGGACAAGCAAAATCTTTTTTTCCAGGGCCCCCAGGGCACAATAGGGAAATTTTTTTCTTTTTTTTTTTTTTTTCCCCGGGGAAAAAAAAACCCGGGAAGCTACGTCGTGTTCCAAACCCCCGTTTACACTGTCACTTTTGCCCCCACGCAAATTTATGACAGCAATTTTCTCCCCTCGCCCACGCAAACCCTTTTTTAAAAACCAAAAAGGGGCCCCAAAACCCAAAAAGGGTTTTTTTCTCCCCCTTTCCTTCAGGGAAAAAACACTTTACCCAATACATCAAAAAAATTTAAACAGATTTAACAATTAAACTCTTTTCCCCTGAGAGGCAAAAAAACTCCGCAAGAAATTCAAAAAGTTACGGCCTTTTTACACCCAAAATTGACCCCAAAAATGCAACCCCGGAAAAAAATAATTCCAGTACTCACTGATGCCCCCGCCTTTCATCAAACACCAGACTTTATGATTCTCGCTCTCACGACATTTATCACCCCTTGAAATTTTTTTCCCCTCACTGGAGATAGGATTTCCAACTCTTTTTCCCGCTTCTCCTTTTTTGGGGGAGGTGACGAGTTTCGACCCCTCTCCCACGACTTTTTCCCGAACCCCGGGGGAATTTTCAATTTCCCACCCTCTCCCTGGGTCTTAAAAATTTTTGGGATGAACAAACCGGGGTGTTCCCCACACCATGGCCTTTTCAAACCCCCTCCCCGGGGTTTTAAAGGGGAAGGGGGTTTAAGGGGGGAAGGGGAAGGGCCAATTAAAAAAACGAATAAGGTTGTGTAAATAACCTGCTTTCCCCCCTTTTAAAATGAATTCTTCCTTTCTTTTTCTTTGTTTTCCCCCGTAGCTTTCCCCAATATTATGGGTTCACCTGGGAATGAAGGTCAGCCGAGAGGACCCAACCCTCCTGACCGGTTTTGAGTCTCTTGGCCCTCTGCTTGGGGTTTTAAAAATGATTTTTTTCCCCCCTAGGAGTGCATATCAGTGTTCAAAACCATGACCGCACCTTACCAGCCCTTGTTTAAAATATCACTCGTTGGGGCACTTTACCCAAAGCCCCCCTTGTTTTTTGAAAAGAGTTTAACTCACAAATTTTTTTGGGGACGCCCGCTACACTAGTCAAGCACACGAATATTCTTTCCTTTTTTTGTAGTGGGATGGGGGAAAGAATCATAACACAAATACATGTGAATTTTGGGGCGTCACATTTCCTTTTATTGTGACAAAGTTTTACATGAATTTTTGATTTACCCAATTTTTTATTCGTAAAAACAATTTTATAGGGGCCCTTTCCCCTAGGGGTTCAAATAAAAAAAATACAATACTTATAAATTCCCCTGGCAGAAAAAAAAAAAGTAATAGGAGGGTATTTGAAAAAAAAAAAACAAAAGTGTTTGGGAAAGGGGATTTTGGAGAGGGGGGGGGGTTTAAAAGGGTTTAAAAATGCTCGAGTCAAAAAATATTTTAAAAACAAAGGGGAGGAAAAATGACCCACTGAAAAACAAAAAAGGAAGTTTTAATTTCCAAAAAGGGTTTGGAAAAACGGGAAAAAAAGGGTAGAATCTTCCTTTCAAATGTAAAAGAAAAAAAATTAAAAAAACTTTAAAGAATGGGCAAAGTATTTTTTGGAAAAAGGGCTAACGACTTATTTAAGGGGGAACAAAACTTTTTATTAAGGGTGGAAGATATTAAGAAACAAAATTTTAAAAATTTGAATGAAACTTCCTAAATTCCCCTCTCAAACCTAAAAACAAAAAAAACGTTTTTTCATTTCCAAACTTGGGAAAAAGGAAGGGAAAAAGGGAAAATATTAAAAATTAAAAAAATTTCCCAGAAAACCCTTTTTCCACTCTGGGGGTTTACAAAACATTTTGGGGGAAAAAAAGAAAAAATATGTACCAGAAAATAACAATTTTTTTTAACAATTTTTCCCAAAAAAAATGGGTTCAATTTGGGTACAGAACGGCGAAAAAAAGAAAGGAAGCAAAAAAGCGAGGCGAGGGCAGTTCAATAGGAAAGTAAAGGATAATTTAAATTAGGAAAAAGTCCCGTAACGACAAAAAAAAAAACAGTGGGCCCATGTGCGCTCAATTTTGATTCAGAAAATTTTTTTTGTCCCGGCAAAAAACATTATAAATTTAGAGGGGGAAAGGGGTTTTAAAAAGAAACAGATTTGAGTCCGGGGATTGGGGAAAAACCCGCAAAATATTTTCTCCACAAATATTCTTTTAAGTAAAATTTCCAAGTAAAAGAAAGTAATTAGTGTTCGTATTGTCCTGACACAATTGATTAATTGAGCATTTTTTCTATGATTGTCCACCTGTGCAAATGTTTTGGTTGTCAATCGAGGATTTTATATACGTAAAAACAGATGTAAGACTAAAGCTATCAGTTTTGGACATACTTTTTGGTTATAAACAAATTTGATCTCAATCTTGTGAATTACAAATTCATTGATTACATGATTATTTTAGCTAAGGTGTGTATTAGCATTTTCAAAAAGACCAATTCTGTCTTCTCTCTACAACATATTTTTGAAAAAAAAGCTAAACATTAGAAAGCATCACCCCCTCTTTAAGTAGACTAGAAACACACTATCTGATGCAGAACTCCTTTGCATATTTCTACAGAAACAGGTACCGCTACCGTTGGGTAAGGTATGTTAGAAGCCTGTGAGTTTCCTTTCTCTGTCTCTCCCTCATTTCTTCGCTCCATCTCTTTGTTCCTCTCAGTTTGTCTGCCTGTCTGTCGGCCCGTCTGTTTGCTTGCCCGTCAATTGTCTGCCCGCCCTCCTTTGCTCCATCTTACTTTCTTTCTCTCTCTGTTATAGCATGGGAGTGACTCTTCTTTTATGTTCTCTACGTGTTCGTTAGTCTGTCTATCTGTCTGTTTGTCTGTTCTGTCACATTCACACGCATGCTCAGAGAGGAGAAGAGAGAGAGAGAGAGAGAGAGAGAGAGGAGAGAGAGGAGAGAGAGAGAGAGAGAGAGGAGAGAGAGAGGAGAGAGAGTGAGAGAGAGAGAGAGAGAGAGAGAGAGAGAGAGAAGAGAGAGAGAGAGAGAAGAGAGAGATCCAACAAACAAGAAACAAACGTTGGGAAGAAAAGTTCGGAGAAGAGTCAAATATCAGGCATGGGAAGACACAGAAACAGTTACCTGCAACCCATGCTGTGCAAGTGTTAACTTCATCCAATGACAAACACAAACATAACTCGGATCAATTGTCACAAATAACAAACCACAGATATAACAGGAGATGAATGTGTCCCTTAACTCCACAGACTTAAAAGTGGATGACTATGATCAGTGACAAACCACAGATGTGACAGGCGATGATTGTATCCAGTGACAAACCACAGATGTGACAGGCGATGATTGTATCCTGTGACAAACCACAGATATGACCCAGGATGATTGTATCCAGTGACAAAACCACAGATATGACAGGCGATGATTGTATCCAGTGACAATCCACAGATGTGACAGGCGATGATTGTATCCAGTGACAAAACCACAGATGTGACAGGCGATGATTGTATCCAGTGACAATCCACAGATGTGACAGGCGATGATTGTATCCAGTGACAAACCACAGAGATAACGGAAGATGATTTGACAGTGAGACACCAGTCAGACTAGGGGACGATTGTTACCAGCGACAAACTACATCTGTGACAGGGGATGGTTTTGACTAGTGACACAGACGATACAGGGGATGATCGTGACCAGTGACAAACTGTAGATATGATTAGGCATGGCTTTGATGAGGGAGAAACAACAGAGAATACGGGAGACGACAATGACCAATGACAAAGATACAACAAATGATGATTTTAACCATTGAAGAACCACAGACACAGCTGTGGAGGATTATGACCAAACAGAAAAATCTTAGACATATCAGGGGATGATTGCGAACTGTCAAAACCACATGTGTAACAGGGGGTGGGGTGGTTTTGTGGTGAAACACCATAGACATAATGAGTAGGACTGTGACCAGTGACAAACCACACGTGTAACAGAGGGTGAGTGTAACCAGTGACCAGTGATGATTTTTGATGTTGAGGAAATACACAGATATAACTGGGGATGACTGTGACCACAGCCAAATCTCACATATGAAGTGTGTATGTGTGTGTGTGTGTGTGTGTGTGTGTGTGTGTGTGTGTGTGTGTGTGTGTGTGTGCGTGTGTGTGAGTGTGTGCGTTGTGTGTGTGTCTGTCTGTGTCTGTGTGCGCGTGCGTGTGCGCGCGCGCGCGTGTGTGTGTGTGTGTGTGTGTTGAACAGTAACAACCCACAAATATAACGGGGGAAAGAATGTGGCCAGTGACAAACTACATATAAAAGGAGGGGACAGTGCGGTTAGTTAAGAGCCACGGATGCAACAGGGAAAGAGTGTGACCAGTAAAAGATCCAAAATGGAAAGGTAACGAGGCTGACAAGCTACAAACCACAAATATAAGAGGGCAACGTGTTGCCAGTGACAAACCACGTATACAACAAGGGACGATTGTGACCGGTGGCAAGCCACAGGCATAGGAGAGGACGAATACTGACAGTGACAAACCACATCAGTAACAGGGGATGATTAAACCAGTGAGCCAAACTCCGTGTACTGGAATATAAATGTGTACCTGTTTCATTCGTGTTTTACAAGACACCACTCTGTAAATCTGACTTTCTCCTTTTAGCCATCTCATGTGTGTGTGTGTGTGTGTGTGTGTGCGCGTGCGTGCGTGCGTGCGTGCGTGCGTGCGTGCGTGTGATGTGAGTGTGTGTGTGTGTGTGTGTGTGTGTGTGTGTGTGTGTGTGGTGTGTGTGTGTGTGTGTGTGTGTGTGTGTGTGTGTGTGTGTAATTGGAAGAGCAGATAGGACGGAGGGGGCTACTCCCTATCTAATTTGGCTGGTTAGAGATGGCGCTGGAGAAGGTCAAAGAGACAAAACCTGCAATCAAAAGTCCCAGTGATGCTAAAAGCCCGCCAGACATTGACTTCCGTCGGGATTGCGCCGACTCATTACGACATGCTGATATCGTAAGACATCATCACTTCGCTTAGTCTGCAGATGTGAGGAAGTGCGGAACTAATTGAAGGTGTAGGAAAGGTACTTTGCTTTTTAAGTAGTGTTATGAACAGTATGACTGTGATGATAATAAGAAAATGATAATGCTGCTGCTGATGATGATTTTTCTTTCTTTTTCGAATGCCTATGTTCCGTGCTTGGAGCACCTTTCTTTTCTATGATGATAATGATGATGGTGATGATGATGATGTTGGTGGTAGTGGTGGCGGCGGTGGTGGTGATTTTCATAATAATAATCGCATTCATGATAATAATTATAAAAAAAAGAAATATGTTCATATCATCATCATCATCTTTATCATTATCATTTTTCGTGATAATGATGATTATGATGACAACGACGACGACGACGATGACGATAATGGTGACGATGACGATAATGTTGATGATGACGATAATATTGACGATGACGATAATGTTGATGATGACGATAATGTTGATGATGAATGATGATGATGATGATGATGATGATGATGATGATGATGATGATGATTGTTGTTGTTTTTGGTGCTGCTGTTGCTGTTGTCATACATTTTCTATATGCGTTTCTAACTATCTTCATAATCACCATAATGACGTCATTGCTTTCCCCCTTGCTTTTTCCTTTTGGCCTCGCTGTTAGCCCCAGCACTGTACTTCTCCTCACCTTTTTCCTGTGGTTTTTCCCTCTTGTTATTTGTCAAGTAGACTTCGCTGGGGTTTTTTTTAACCCTTTTTACCTTGCACTCCCTGGGACTGAGGGGAGAAATTTACCAGAACCCTTTGTCCACTACAGCATTCATGTGTGGCATTGCAGTTTGATGTTAATGATGTCCCTCACGAAACATATTTATCGTTGATATTAAAAAACCTGTCATGTTTTAGACTAAGTTTTCCCAGATTTGAGACATTGCTTGGGTTTAGAACGTCAACAGTAAATTTGGAAACCATACCCTTTGTGAAAAAATTTAATGCAGAAAATGGAAACAGTTTTTTTTTGGGTTTTTTCTTTTTTTCGTCACAGCAACATATCAGGATAATGACATGCCAAAATGTCATGGATCCATTTGTTAAAAATCGTGACAATAAGCTTGCATAGGTCTTTCCACACGACAGAATTTTTCCCAAAAAGTTAAAAAGGTGGCAACATGTTTGGGTTATTACTTAGTTTTGTTAGTGTTTATTTGTTGATTTTTTTCTTTCACCTCTTCCACCTCAGTGGCTTTGCCTCCACATAGTATTCCGTCCCCCCACCACAGTCACGTTTTCCCTTTTTTTCCTGCCAACAGGCGTGGCAATCCCACAGAAACGTCAAAGTCCAGTCATGTTTGCAACCCGCCAGAAGGGGACACTCACTGCTGAAAAGCCCTTGGGGTGTTCAGGGGTGCCTGTTCTAATTCAGCTTATGCGGGGATCAATTCAAACCCACCTACGAAAGAAAAAATTTCTTCCCTGCGTGCGCGTGAGAAAAAGTCCTGCCCAGAGCACCAAGAGTCTGTTGTGTCCCTCATAATTTCCTTCATCCCACCACCTCAATACCAGCTCCCCCAAGGACAAAGACGGGAAATGTAAAATTCTATGTTCAAGACCCCCCCATTTATTTGCACAAAACCCCCTTTTCACATACAAATTACGCCCTTTCTTATGTTTTTTTGCCAAATTAAAACACCTGTTTTCTAAACAAAATTACACGCAAAAAAAGCAAAAATCGACATAATCAGTACATTAAATGGGGGGTTTTTGTGCAAAAAAGATTTTGGGGATCGTGCAAAGATTTTTCATTCTCCCAGGGGCATAAAGGTCAAGCCTAGGGGCGTGAAGGGTCAAGCCCAAAAGGGCGCTGAGGGGGTCAAGCCCACAGGGCGTCGGGGGGTCAAACCCAAATGGGCACGAAGGAAGTCAAGCCTAAAGTCGCTGAAAGGGGGCAATCATACAGGGCGTGGAGGAAATCAACCTATATCGGCGAAGGAGGCAAAAATACAGAGGTTGTAGGGGTAACCTAAGGGGCGCGAGGTGAACCATACAGGGCGTTGGGGAGGTCAAGCCTACAGGGCGTTTGGGGGGGTCAAGCCCAAAAAGGGCGTTGGGGGAGGGAAGCCAAAAAGGGTTGGAGGATTCAAGTCATACAGGCGTTGGAGGAGGTCAAGTCTTTTCAGGGTTGGAAGGTCAAGCCATAAAGGGCGTTGGGGAGGGCAAAATCTACAGGGCGTTGAGGAGGTAAGTATACAGGACTTTGGAGGAGGTCACGCCATACAGGCGTTGGAGGGGGGTCAAATCATACGGACTTGGAGGAGGTGAAGCCATCGGGCTTTTTGGGGAAAACAAGAGACGCTAACTGCACTGGGGGCACTCCTTCCATCCCGGGTGTCTGGGGGTTTTCCTACTTTTTCTGGGGGGTGCCCCAGGGGGACACGCAAAATCACAGTTTGAGGGTTTGTGACATGTAAATGTTCTGCAGTCCGCCGTTTCTGTCTTCCGTTTCATGTGGTATTTTTTTAATTTACCCGGTAGGAGAAAATAGGCAAATTTCTGCAAGTCAGGAGCTGCTGATATCACCGCTTCTTACTTTCCCTCGTATTTTTTTTCATTTCTTTAAAGTCACCTTGGCTTTAAAGGGTTGTACACCAACGCACAGGCAGAACCCAAAGCCACACAAAAAATTGCTATGCCTTTTCTTTAATGGGGGTTGTCTTTAGCGTGACAAGCTCCTACTACATTATCAGTCTCAAAATCCCCCAAAGTGGGTGTGGCTTCCCCCGTGGCGAGGGAATAAAAAATGTCCAACCCCATTTGTTTTCCCTCCCTAGCTGATGCGTTTGTCCAAGCGTTCAAAAAAATTTTTGGTTGTTTGGGTGTCCCCGGTGTCTTTTAAAAAGGGTACGACAACAGCAGCAACATTTCATCAAAAGTGATTCTGTGATCCTCTTGCAGCAGGCTGTCTTCTTGCTTTACCTGCTGGTCAGTTTGTATCATTGCCCTGGATGCTGCAGCCTGATGGAATCCACTGGATGACGGTGAACTGGGAAAGTGCTGCAGGGTAGCCAAGGCAGAGCAAAGGGCATTCACCTCTGTGGATTGAGGTATATATGGAATGAGCTACAAGTGTAAACTGAAAGGGTTGGGGAAGAGGAGGTTCAGTCACGAAGAGTGGCCAACTAATGTCTGAGCCCAGAATGAACATACAGACAAGTAATATCAAACACAGAATGATGCATTGATATCAGTTGTTTGTTGTGTTCATCTAACGATTCAGTACTCCAACATGTATTATCATGTTTTGACTTCCACCTGCAGTCACCATACCTTGCAACCCACTTTTATTCAAACTGACTGTTCTCTTGTATTGTGTTGACTGTTGCATTCAAGTATTTTCCCTTTCTTTCGTCTAGCATCCATAATCACAGACTAAAGATATATCCCTGACTTGAGTCTGTTAACTTATTTCTATATCACTTTCCCCAGCTTCCCTTTTGTATTTTCCATTACCCTGCTTGGGTGTCTGCAGGCTTCTGATGAGTTGAACATACTAAAAATCATGTGCGGTGTTCTACGTTACTCGCCGTAGGCGGATAACCACAACCACGAGGGTCCGTGACGACGAAATGGTTCCGGCGTAGGACACGAAAGTTGATTCTACTCGGGCAGAAGCAAACGGTTCTGTTCAAAATAGAGCACTCAGATAGCCCCATTGCTTTCATGAAGAATATGATGAGCTTGCACTTCAAAGTCGTCCTTTTTGTTCAATTCTTCTCACACCCGCCTACCAACCCTATCCTCGTTATGACATTTTCATGGTGAAAGAGTACTTGTCCACCTGTGCGTATTGATTCCTACAATGTGTTTATGACCGCTCTTTCTTTATTCTCGTGCTGCCTGAAGAAAACTAATAGGTCCATGCTCATTACCTCCTTGTTTGTTGCCTTCATTTAGCCATTCCCTAAATCATTATTTATTTTCATGTAATGCGGTTAAATCTAACAAAAATAGTCAATACTTCAACTCGTATATCGCTATGGTGCACACACGGAAGGATATAACTGTATGTTGAAAGTAAGGTGCAGAATGGGTTATTGGCCCTTTGGCCGCTACCAGAGTATGAACCAATATACTTTGCCAACCCAAACACTGAAGGATGACGGGAGGAGGGGGGGGGGGGTGATGTAAACGTAAAACTCCTGAGAGAACAGGAATACTGTTCAGATATAGCTGATCCTAAAACACCTACAAAGCTCTACTTAAAACTATACTGAAATAAACAGACAAATATCCACAACAAAGAAAGAGAGAAAAAAAGAAGAGAGAAAGAAAGAAAGAAAGAGGAGTGGTGGAAGTGGGTGGGAGAATATGGAGCAATAGGAGAGAGAAGGGGAGAGAGAGAGAGAGAGAGAGAGGAGAGAGAGAGAGAGGAGAGAGAGAGAGAGAAGAGAGATGCGCATCAAGGAAGTATACGGTAGTGAGTGCCAAACCCCCGCAGAGTTTTCATATACAAAATTTCTTATCCTCTCTTTTTCTTTAGAAACACCACTAAACGATGCAGTTTCACACACACACACACACACCCCACACACACACACACACACACACACACACACACAGACACGCACGCACGCACGCACACACACACACACACACACACACACACCACACACACACACACACACACACACACACACACACACACAATCTGCTGATCCGTTTTTTCCTAAGAAAGGAAAAAAACACAATAAAGTTTTCTGGAAATAAATTCTTTATAAAGTTTTAGTTCTTAAATGTTCTTGTTGTCAGTCTTTCTTACTAATTTCAAATGAATTTACAAACAGAGTATCGCCTTATACGATAAATGAAAATGAATTTACAAAAACAAAGGAATCACAAACAATTTAAAAAAGAGGGAAGAAACACAACTAGGGGAAATCCTACCTAAAAGATGAAAATGTTGAAAAAAAAAACTAGATAGGAGCTTATTGAAGAGAAGGTTTAGAGGTTTTGAAAAAGGGGGTAAAAAGGGAAAATGAAAGGATACACAGGATCAAAACAGTGAGACAAAATCAAGAACAGCAAAAGAAGCCCTCAGACAGCACCCTAGTGGTCACTGTCTCCCATGAAACTGGAGACGGGAAAAGACAAATCATGCAAAATATACACAACACTACAGAAATGTTTACAAAACAAAAACAATCAATCAATAAATGCACATTCACCCAAACGCAAAGAAGTTTATCACAACACCAAAAAAAAAAAATTAGAAAAATTTATTATTTATTAGGAGTTTTCCCGCACTTGTCAACCTCTGTCCTGGTGAAGGAGCCCAAGGTCGGTTCAAACTCTGGGAAAGGGGACAATTGAAATGAAACGATAGGACAGAGAAAGAAAAAAACAACAACAAAATAAACCTAATAAGGGCGATCACGGCTGCTCCTACTCTTGAACAAACCGCTCAATGTAGCCAGAAGCGGGGGCTCACCGATCGGGGAAAGGACAAAATAGGGAATCACGGCTGCTCCCACTCTTGAACTAGTCGCTCAGGTAGCGAAAAGTGGTGGGCTCACCGATGGGGGGGGAAAAAAAATTAGGAACCGACAAACAAAAAAAAAAACACTAGCAAAACTCAGAGTCAGAATAAGAGAGAAGTCCTCACTCGCACTGAAAATAATTTCACAACACACACACCAAACAGAAAAGAAAACAAATGCAAATACACAATAAATAATTAAACTTTTTTTTTCTTTTCTTCCCTCAAAACCCTTGAGGGTACAAATCAAAATCTTTTTTTTTTTTAATGAAATATATCTTTTTTCCCCAAGCCCTGAGGGCCACAAACAGAAATCTTTCTTTGTCCTTTTTATCTTTCCAGGCCCCGAGGGGACAAATAGAAATCAGATTTTCTTTCGTCGGGGTCACCACTGTCACACTGTCACTTTTGCACACATGCATTCATGACGCATTTACTCCATACGCACACGCAATCTTTCCAATCAACCAAAAGGCGCACTGCCGAAGTTTTTTTCTTCTCCCCCTCTCCTTCGGAGAAAAACACTTTATAAATCACATCAAACATTTATGAACAGATTTTATACATGTATCTCTCTTTTCCTACACCGAGAGTTTAAATCAATACATTCAAGATTCTATAAAGTCATGGCCTTCACATAACATAGGCCCAAGATCCAAACCAGGAGAATAAATAATTCCTCCATCATGATGCCATTCCCGCATCAGAGATGAGACTCGCCCCTTACCGTCATGATTTCCCCGTCTCTCTCATAAACCGTGTCTCCCCCCTTTAATTCTCCTGTCACTGGAGAGATGATGAGTTCCAACTCCTCTCCCCGGAGTCTTTAATTGCTGGGGCTGAACTAACCGGTGTGTTCCCACACCTGGCCATCTTTAAAACCCCCTCACGGGGTGAAGAGTGAAAGGTGAGGGTGAAAGGGAAGGGCTGAAACACGAAATAAGGTTTTGTGTAAGTAACCTGCTTCCCAATTTAACATGAGTTATTTCTTTCTCTTTTCTTTAGGTTTCCCCTGTAGCTTTCCCCCAAAATATCTATGGCTCACCTGGGTAATGACTAGTCAGCAGTGAGGACCAGCGTCCTGACAGGTTCGAGTCTCTAGGCCATCTGCTGGGCTTAAAACTGATTCTTTCCTCCCTCCTCCAAGTGAGTGCATACTCAGTGTTCAAAAAAACTGACCCGCACCTTACCAGCCCTTATTAAAAAATCTCTCAGTGGTCACTTTCACCCAATGACAACTGTTGTTTAATCAATGAGTAAATCTCACAATTATTTGGGGACGCCCGCTACACTAGCCAAGCCCCATTGAATATTCTTCCTTTTAGTTTTTGGCATGGGAAATGATTCATATCACTAAACTACATGTGATGGAGCGTAACATGCCTTGATGTGAGGCTACGTCACATGACACACACACACACACACACACACACTCACACACACCACAAAACACACACACACACGAGAAAGTGCTCCATCCAGGAAGAAATCTCACAACACTGCAAAGCGATTCTAAGACAAACCCCCAAAAGAAACATCAGGACTAATTGACTGTGGGGGTATTCAAACTGTTACGGATGGAAAAGGTCGTGTCTGCGGGTGTCTGACGACTCTCACAACAGAAATCATGGATGCGTGCACGACTTTTCCATGCACATACACACCCCCACTCACCCGAAAAGTTGACAGCCAGGCAACAGAACATACCTTTTTTTTTTTATCCTGCCCGAGCCATCCGACAAACATATATAATAAATGGGAAGAACATCAATAGGTCGGCAACGCCAACCTTAAGGCGTACACACAAAATATATCTATATTAACTGGCTATCTACTAGCGCTGCTGGTTCCAACCGACGACGTAGATGATGACGACGAAAACGATGAAGAGAACGAAGAACGACGTAGCGATGGAGACGACGAAGGCGACGTCTACAGATTCAAGTCCGACACAGACATTGGAATTTTCACAGAGCTGTGGCTCCAAATCACTACCACACTCACGGCGTCTCTGCCGACGACAAGGAGACAGTCTCACACAGGAGCTGTGGCTCACACACGAAAACACAGAACGCAGCGACGGCCTAGCCAACAGGTCGCTGGTTCAAAACTCGGGAGAGGCGCTCTGGCTTGGCAGCAGCGGCGTCTCCAGCCCAACTGGCTTAGTGGGTAGTCGGTCCCGGGCGCAGTGGCAGGTAGGGTAGTTGTCGGCACTCAGGCTGGCCTCTCAACACCGACACAGGGTGGAGAACAAGGGGGTAGAACTTAGCTACGGCCCCGACCCTCAGAGAGTGGCAGCCAGTCCCCTTCAGTCCAGGGTACACTTCTACCTGGGGGAAACTGATTAACTACCTTGTTTATCATGGTTACTATTCATTACAATCACGACTGTATTCATATTCATTAGCCACATCACATTCCACTGGAACTTGGGACAAACATCGGCATATTCTTTCTTCAACACTACCACATTCCCTTTTCCGGAATCATAACACTACAACCTTCCCTTTTCCGGAAGAACAACACTACACAGGAAAGGATTTCAATATAAACCTTTCAAAATCTAGTTTTCCAAATTGGGGAAAGGATCTCCACCTGGACCCTCTTCAATAAACCATGAATACAATTCATTACACACATTTACTGATTACTTTTCATCAAACTATAAATGTCTTTCGTCATGACAAAATTGTTCATTTCATTTCATATAATCACCACATTTTAGAAGGTTTCTTTTTCAAAAGATTCATTTATTTCAATATATTAAGGGAAAGATTTCCACACTCTTGTTTACCAACACACAACTATTCAATATTCATATCAAGAGTGAGTTATATACTCATCCACATCAGAATCAAAACCAACATATATAAAGTCTCTGTCGCCCACTCTGGAGCTTATTATCCATAACATCAAAACACTCCCTCTTCTCGCAAACCACATTGGAATAAATACCTTTTTTATCATGGAGTTCATACCTAGTTAAGTGACATAATAACATCTTCTTTTTCTTCCTGAAGACCACTTCCTTTAACACTCACTTAATCTATTCATGTTTTCCAAAAATAAGTTCGTTTTGCTACCCTATCAAGTCATAGGATAACAGAACACAACAAATACATTTCTTTTCTAAACAAAACTTTCACAGTGCGCTGAGGAAGTTTCAGTCGCTCCTAAACGGGAATACGGTTTCGCTTTGCTAATAAATAAACATTGAATGATAAATACCAGACTGCCACCAAAAACACATGGGAGTCCCTCTTCGGCCTTCTGGGTAGTTGCGTTGCCGGAATCACTGCAGAGACTGCCTAACCGTTTCAGCTCACCCAGCTTTAACAGTGCGCAGGTGAGCAGCAGTCAGGTAAACTTTTCAACCGGCTTCCGGACGACTACCTTCCGGTTAGCCAGGTTGCACAAAATTTTGTGACTGGACGGGAAACGGTCCGTCACAATACTCCCCCTCCTAAAAAAAAAAAAAAAAAAAAATGTCCGAATTGTTTTTACTTCGAGGAAGTACACAACTACAAGTCACAAAATTCCAGAAAAAATACATGAAAAGGACATAAAAACTTGGATGTACAGAAACCAATGTCTAAGGAACAGATTAGTTCTCAAAAGAACGTGAAAGAAGATCAGCGAAAATGTTCGATGATCTTGAAACTGGTTCCACTTCGAACGAGAATTCCTGCAGAGGCAATGCCCAACGCATAATTCGGGAATTCTTAAAATTTGACGTTCGGACGAAAGGCCTCGGAGCAGGCATTACAAAAATATCTGCCTTCAAAAGGGATTGCGATGGTTCCCTAATGCAGCTAGTGAAGAGTTTTCATATCTGTAACATATTTTCTTAATTTCATGTTCCCAGTTTCTCCATTTTTAAACTCCCCCTTTGCCATTTGTAAGTGGTTTGAGGGAGTTTCTCCCACAGGATTCAAAATGATCAAAAGACTCAGATCAGGTAGTTATCTTGTCAATTGTGCGACAGAAGCGGCGTCTCGATTGTTGTTGAAAAGAGATGGTTCTCAACTTATGCAGATCACAGTTAAGGTTTCTATTCACCCCTTTCTTAACTACTCGAAAGGGGTGATTAGATGTGCTGATCTAGCTGGACTTGCTGAATCAGAAATCCGGACTGAGATGGAAAATCAGGGTGTTTTACAGGTACATAGAGTCAAAATCTCTAAAGGAAGTGACGTAATTGAAACTAACACGCTATTCTTGACTTTTGCTATGTCATCTCCCCCGGAGTTTGTCAAAGTGGGTTATGTTCGAGTGAAAGTTACACCTTTTGTACCATCTCCTTTGCGATGTTTCAAGTGTCAACGCTTTGGGCATTCCAGTCGAGCCTGTCAGGGTCAGGAAATCTGCCGTGACTGTGGTCAGAAGAAGCATGATGGGTCTTGTACAAATGCTGTATACTGCGTCAATTGTAAGGGTGATCATTCAGCAAATTCAAAAAGTTGTCCAGTGTGGAAAAAGGAATGCGAGATTCAGAAAGTAAAGATTGAGAGGAAATGTTCCTTTCTGGAGCTAGAAGGTTAGTGGAGGTCAGGACTCCTTCGGCTGCTACTTATGCACAGAAGGTGGTTAACGATTCTGCGAACCGGTCATCGGGTGATAATCTAGGAGCAGCTCCATTCACTACTCTAGAGAAGAAATTGACAGAAATGTTGTCATCGGTTTTGGATCGGCTTACCGTGCTTGAACGGTCGGTGGAGGTTTTGTCTCAGAAATGCAATGGTGTTACATCTGGCAGTGTACAACAGGCTTCGGTCCCTGCTGGCGAGGGAGGAGGTGTTTCGGTTGTGCAGGGTGCTGTGGATCAGAGGTCAGGGGTGAGGGACCGGAGGAAGGAGATGTCCCCTCGCTCGCAGGCCAATGGCAGCAGTGCGGGACGGGCACGCAGTGAGGAGCGTCCTTTCGGACTCCAGACCCTCCTGAGGGAAAATCTCGAAGTCAGGTATTTGGTGGAGCAGGTTTCACTCCGGTAAGACCAAATTCCAAGCATGGCAACAAACAACTTAGAAATTTATCAGGAGCATCGGCTTCTGATCTTGTCTTGAAGAACCGTTTTAGTTCTTTGGTGGACAGTGAAGTTTCTGGAGAAGAGGGATGATAGATATTCTTTTAACAACCTAACATGGACATACTCCAGTGGAACATAAGGGGAGTTAAAGCAAATTGTCGGACCTTGAGCTATTATTGACAGAGTATAGATCTTCGGTAGTTGCTCTTCAGGAAACCCTTTTAACTGCAAGTAAGAAGCATGAGATTCCTGGTTTCTCCTGCTTACTCAAGCCAGCTTCTGCAGACTTTTCAAGGAGAGGCGTTTCTCTTTATATTCATAATTCGGTACTACATACAGAAATTCCACTTCAGACGGATATGGAGGCAGTGGCAGCTCGTATCTCGTTAAACAAGGTCGTTACAATATGTTGTTTGTATTTATCTCCATCTTCTGTGATTTCGAAGAGTCAGTTGGATGGTTTAATTTCTCAGCTCCCTAGCCCATTTCTTTTATTGGTGACTTGAATGGCCATTCTCCACAGTGGGGAAGTAACTGCACCAATTGGCAAGGGAAAGTTCTTGAAGATTTTATATCGGATCATGATCTCTGTCTTCTGAATTTAGGCTCACCGACCTTTTGTTCTCCTTCTGGTTCTTTGACTCACTTGGATCAGCGGATTCAAAATCTTGTTCCTTCGAGCCAGATAGTACTGAGGATTACAACTGCGTTTTCAGCATGGATGAGTTAAAGGACGCCATTTTGAAAGCCAACAACTCAGCTCCTGGACCAGATGACATTCATTATCAATTTATTCAACATTTACCAGCTGAGGGTTTAAATGTGTTGTTGTCTCTGTTTAATCATGTTTGGTGTTCATGGTATTTTTCACCTTCTTGGAGAGAGGCGGTTGTTATCTCTATTCCTAAACCAGGGAAAGATCATTCGGATCCTAACAACTATCGTCCTATAGCTCTCACTAGTTGCTTATGTAAAACTATGGAGAGAATGGTATATTCTCGATTGTTATGGCAGTTAGAATGTCTGGGGGCCTTTTATGTTTCCCAGTGTGGATTTCGGGACAACCGCAGCACTACTGATCATCTGGTTCGATATGAGTCTTTTATCAGGAATGCTTTGATTAATGGAGAACATGTAGTTTTCATTCTTTTGATTTAGAACAAGCTTATGACACAACATGGAGGCACGGAATTCTTCAGGACTTGAAGGCACTTGATTTCAAAGGTAATTTACCCATGTTTATTGCTAATTTTTTGTCTAACAGGCATTTCAGTGTTACACTTCATTCGACCTTTTCGGATCCTTTTGAGCAGGAGATGGGTGTCCCTCAAGGTAGCATCCTTTCTCCACTTCTGTTCAATCTGAAGATTAATAACATCGTCCACTCAGTAAAGTCTGGAATTGATAAGTCATTATTTGTTGATGACTTCTCCATCTCTGCCAAGGGGAAAACTTTGGCTGCAGCTGAGCGTCAACTTCAGTTGTGTGTTAATCGTGTTCAGCAGTGGGTTACTGAAAATGGATTTAAGTTTTCAGCTACTAAGACAGAGTGTATTCATTTCCATAGGAAAAGATCTCAGGTCTTAGAACCGGCTATCAGTCTTAATGGTCAGGTAATTAAAGTTTCCAAACAAGTGAAATTTTTGGGGGTTATTTTTGATAATAAGCTTTCTTTTTTGCCTCACATTAAGTACATTAAACAATCTTGCCAGTCAGGTTTGAATGTTTTGAAGGTTATTAGTCACACTGGTTGGGGTGCAGACAAGCGAACTTTGTTGCGATTGTATCGGCTTTGGTGAGACCAAAGCTAGATTATGGGTGTGTGGTATATGGTTCTGCACGAAAGTCTTACCTCAAAGCTCTTGATCCAATTCATCATCAAGGACTGTGGATTGCTCTGGGAGCACTTCGCACATCTCCAAAAGAGAGTTTGTATGTTGAATCTGGTGAACCCCCTCTGGAGCTAAGGAGGTTGCGTCTTTCCATGAATTACTACCTGAAACTGAGGGCTAATCCAGAAAACCCTGCCTATGATATTGTTATGAACCCGTCTTTTAGAGCCAAATATGATTTAAAGCCAAATGAGATTCCTCCACTAGGTATTCGTACTTTGCCCCACTTCGGGGCAGCTGGCATTGACCTTGATGCTGTTGATGACGGTCCATTACAGACTGATTTACCTCCTTGGAAAGTCGCCAATCCAGAGATTAATTTATATTTAACTCAATTTCGAAAGGAGGTCACCTCGAGTGCTGCATATAAACAACTTTATCTTGGGCAATGTGAACTTTATAAAGATTTTATCAAGATTTGTACTGATGGTTCTAAAAAAGGTGAGAGGGCTGCAGCTGCCATTGTGTGTGATAACAATTTTCAGGAGCCTACTTTGTTAAGATTGCGGGATTGGTCGTCTGTTTCTACTGCTGAACTGAAGGCTTTAAATCTGGCCCTCAGTGCGGTGTCCAGGTCAGATCAGAATGATTTCCTTATTTTATCGGATTCATTGTCGGCATTGTCGGCTTTATCGACAAGAGAAGTGTCAAATCCAGTTTTGGCTGATATTCATGATCTTCATACTCAGCTTGTCTCTTCGGGAAAGCATATAGTTTTCTTGTGGGTCCCCAGCCATATGGGAATCTATGGTAACTCAGTGGTGGACAAAGCAGCCAAACAAGCTATCGGTGCAAATCTTTCCAGGAGGCCTATGCAGTTTGTTCCTCACTCTGATCTACGTCACAAATCTAGTTTGTATTGTCGTGAACTGTGGCAGAATGAATGGTGTAATCAAATTCATAATAAATTGTTTAAAATTTGCCCAGATTTAACCAATCCTTTCCCATCGGTGGTACGTAACCGTAAAGAGGAATCGGTTTTGTCACGGGTTACATATTGGGCACAGCTATATAACGCACAGTTGGATAGTCAGAAGGGAAGACCCCCCATGGTGTGTTGCATGTGACAGCTTGTTCAGTGTTAATCATTTTTTGACAGAATGTGCTGATTTGATGTGTATCAGAGAGAAGTTCTTTTCCACCAGTGATTTATCGATTCTTTTTCGTGAGATTTCAATAGATCTTATTTTTTTCTTTTTTGAAAGAGGTAAACTTATTTTATAAAATATAGTGTTTTAATAATGTATACAGGTGCCGTCGGAGTTGAACAGATAATTGTGCTTTTGTCCTCATAAATTTTAAACGATGTGTTAATACTAGTGTGGGTATTTGTATCTAGAGACTTAGATATGATAGCTGAGGTCCTGATTTGGCTCCTAGTAGTCCGCTGGACCCTATAAACACTAACTAACTAAACTAATTACTGTTCGAAGGTACGTCAAAGGTCGATGATCTGTTTGTAGGATAAACCTGGCTCCCCAAAGGTATCGAACGAACTTCTGAACAGCCCAGACAATGGCTAAACACTCTCGTTCGATGGTACTGTATGACTTTTCACGATCCAACAACTTGCGACTCCCAAACACAACTGGGTGAAGTACATCATCATCCTCTTGCAGTAGTACAGCACCTAGCATCAGTTCTAAGAACAAAGGGCTTACCTAGCCGAGGTAACAGTAATACAGGTGCTGACGACAAAAGACTCTGAATCTTCTGTAGCGCTACTGCACATTCATGAGTCCAGGAAATAGATCTTCCAGCTCGACCAACATCCTTGATTAAATCAGCAAGTGGAGCACTCAAAGTGGAAAAACTTGGAACATATCTCCTCTAAAAGATAAGCAAACCTAGCAAAGATCTAACTTGCTTTCTGGTAGTAGGGGTGGGGATTCTCAGAATCTTGTCTATCTTTTTCTGTCCAGGACGCATAGTACCACCTCCAACGATATGTCCGAGAAATTCTAGAGAATGGAAATAAGTCAAATGCAGTTTGGCCTTCAGTTAGAATTTTTCTATTTCTTCAGCGTTTTTGTTTTCATCAAAGACTGGGATAACGCTTTCAACAATTCTTAAGCATTGTTCTGTTTTGTGATATTTTAGTCTGTTTAATAAATCTTCACCAGGCAAAGAATGTAGACTTTTATACTTGTTATATGTTTGTCTTCTTTTTTTTTATTAAATTCAAACTGACCCGAGTGTTTTGGTATTTTTTTCTTTTGTTCTTTTTCAAATTCTTTTGCTGCTCTTTCACCAGATGTGTTATAAAGTGTTGAAAATCTTTCCAGTACTGAGCACAAGCAGATTAGTAGTCTATCTGGTTTTGAATTAATTGATTTATTTGTTTCAATAGCACCATTTGTGACTTCTTCAGCATTAATCTTTATCTCCTCCTCGTCACTAATAGTTATATAATCCACTTCTTGCGATAGTCCAGTACTTTGAGCCATTACAAGTAGGCCACATATTTTACACACACACACAATAGCGCGCACACAACAGCAATGTTTAAAGAGTTGAGTCAGTCAGGGAGGGCCAGCCAACTAAAACAGACACTAAAGTCGTTCGCGACATTTTCTTTTTTTTTTTTTTTTTTTTTTTTTGCTGGTGACTGTGCTTTGGCTGACCATAGAGAAGAAAATCTACAACATTTGTCATATTGCCTCTGAGCTTAACTTACAGCCTTAGGCCTCACTATCAGCCTAAAGAAAACCAAAGTCATGATGCAAACACCTCCTGCAATCACGCATTCAGAACATTCCATAACCATCCATGACACTGTGCTGAATAGTGTGGAAGTTTTGCAACTTTAAAATTTAGTCTTTTCCGCAGTGATGATTATTTGTTTATAAAATGTGCTGTCGTTTAAACCATTGGATGTAGATCCCACTCTTCCTCCAGTATCATATATGGAAGTCACAATTTAAAAGAATGGCACAAGCAAAAATATTTGTGTTATGGCTATGCCAGGTTGACAAATATGTTAATACAGATTGTATTCTTATAGTTAAATCATCAAACTTGTCATGTTCCGTCACTCTGGGCTGCAGTGTAAACATCTCAACGGTCACGTGTGACCAACGAACAGGCGGTCGCCATAAATCACCAAGCACATATACTAGCTAATGGCAATCAGGCATGTATACTAGCCAGTGCAAAGACGGAAAACATTTTCTTATTTCTTTGAAAATAGAAATCCAGATAAACCTAATGATTACTGTGGTATCACTCAACAGCATCTTGAATGCGAATCTTGCGATCACTTCTTCAGCACAAGTGTTAATCACAAGACTGCCTCAAGTGCCTACAGTCTTTGACATCATGAATTCCCAGACAAAAACTGAAGAGGAGAAAGCTGTGGAACTTATGTCCCTTGGTAAAGCACCTGGCGCTGACAATATCCCAGCAGCAATATGCGCCTCTGGTGGCCCTGATCCAATCAGGAAACTCACTGAGTTATTCCAGTCTATGTGGAACCAAGAGAAACGTCCGCTAAAATTCAAAGCCACTACAATCATTCACCTCTACAAGCAGAAAGGGATCCGGAAAATATGTAACAACCGCCTTAGCATCTCACATTTCTCCATCGCTGGAAAGATTTGGCCAGAATCCTCGTGAACTATCTCAATAGGCTCCTGGAGCAAGGCTTGCTACCTGAGAGCCCCAATGCGGATTCAGGAGGATTGCAGCCCTGTGAGCATGATTTTCGCTGCATGGCAACTGCAAGAGAAATATAAAGAGCAGAATGCCATCCATCACACCACATTTGTAGATAAGGCATTCGACACTGTCTGCCATGAAAGGCTGTGAACGATCATGGCCAAGTTTGGATGCTCCTCAAAGTTCATCTCAATGGTCAGGCAGTTTCCTGACAGTGTGCAGGGCAAGAGTGCAATACATGGAGAGTACTCACAGCCGTTATCTGTTTCAAATGCCGTCAAGCAGGGCGGTTTTGCCAGCCCCTACTCTATCCACTATGATGTTTTATTCCATGCTAATGCATGCTTTCTGAGTTGGTGACAACGGAGCTAGCTTTAGATACTGTACTGAGGGTAAGCCCTTCAACTTGAGGCTACAAGCCAAAGCCAAGGTCCAGGAAGACACTACCTATGACTTTCTCTTTGCCGATGACTGCGAATTGAATGCTGCTACATAGTCAAACATGCAAGACAGTATGGACCTGCTTGTCAAAGCCACTTCAGTCTCACAATCAGAATAAAGTAGACTGAAATACGGCATCAACAACGTCCTGCAGCCACTTACTTAGAACCAAACTTGACAGTTAATGGATAGAAACTTACAGTGGCAGATAAGCTTGTCCAACTTGGTAGCACGTTATCAAAACTGCCAACATCGACAGGGAAGTTACCATAGGATTACTGGGGCTAATGCATCCTTCGGTAGACTCCGAGACGGGGTGTGGGAAAGACGAAGAATTAAGCCTGCAGGCCAAGCTCAAAGTATATCATGCAGTTGTGAAACTTGGACTGTGTACAGTCGACAGACCAGGCAGTCGAACTCTTTCCACATGAGATGCCTCAGAACCCTGCTGCATTTCAAACGGCAGGACAAAGTACCATGACACAGAAGTGCTTCAGAAGGTCCGTACAGAAAGCATTCACGCAATGCTAATACGCTCTCAACTCAGGCGGGCAGAAGAGAGACTGTTCTATGGCGAGCTGCTGGAGAGCGAGTGTTCCCATGGAAGGCAAAATAAGTGCCTCCTCGGAAGAAGATGCGCAAGATCGCTCAACCTGGCGCACCATGAGCAACTCTGGAGTTAAAGACTATGAATCCAGGCGAATTGGGGGTACAAGAGGATGAACATATCTGTCGGAAAGAAACAGAGCAAGCACCACTTTCAGACTTTTCAGACTGGCTCACCTCTGTCTGCTCTGTCCACACTGCAACAGACTATCAACGTGAGTATTGGCCTGATCAGCCACCTTCATACGCACACAGCCACCCAGTGATAGAGAAGTCGTGGTCTTCTTCAACTGCAAAGAACAAACGACAAAACACATTAAATAAACTTTTTTTCGTGATGAAAAAATGTATCTACAAGGAAAAGGAAAAAGCTTTATCAAAATGGAACAAGTCGAATAATTAAAAGAATGTTGACTGCCAATTTTTTTCTCACAAATAAGAACTTTTTTTGAGGATACCATGAAGATCTTAAGAAGCTACAAAAGAACGAAATGTGTCGTAGAATGTCTTCGGGATAATGATATGAAATGAAAGGTAAATGATGTCGTATTAAAGTATATGGATGACCGCACGAATACGCTCCCATTCTCCAACTTCACCATGACCTGCACATCTAGCATTACTCATTCCCATTAGGGATAGGAGGGTTAGAACGTCGGACAGAGTGGACAGCTTTTGTGGGAAAACAAATAGACATGGATGTGCTAATGTGTTTGTTTGAGGTATTAGTGGTTCTGATCATGAATTCCGAGGCAACGCGTGGCTTCCATTTAATACCATGACAATGAACAAAGACAAGCTTTTGTCACAACCATTCCACCACTTTAATGTCTTTTTCTCCCTAACATACCAGCCAGGAGCGTTCAGACCATGTTCTGCAGAAATGTGCTAGGAGTACATAAAACAATAATGAAGTTACCTGTGTTGGCAGTGCTGGGCAGGTATCTCATCCTTTTAGTCACTGAATGCCAAGTAATATCGTTTTGGGTTCATATAGGTGGATCAAAGGAAGACAGCTACCTGACACAAGCCTGTAATGATACACACAATTGCCTGGACAAACCTCGTAAAACATCTGCTACAGTTAAGAGCTTTCTCACAACTCTCGGAAAACCAAGTTTCTGTCAACTCAAGCGATGTCGGTATTTCATAATGACGAAAATTCAGGAGTCATAAATTCAGTTCTGACAAAACACAAAAAGGGAATTCTTCAAGACTTTCATTTTACAACAAAATTATGGCATCCTATATCCCCCAAATATATTCAGTAGCTTACAAACATGCTAAACACAGAACAGCTGTAGGTCGTCTACGAATAAGTACACATGTACTTTGAAATCGAGAGGGCGCGTTTCTGCGGCATTCCAATACAAGAAGGGACATGTAAATTGTCTAAAACTTGTGGTGAATTGAACTACGTTTGTGTGTGTTGTTTTTTTTTATACGTGTTTCACGTAGGCCTATGAGGATTTTAATCTCGTTTAGTTACTAGCTCGCAGTTTCATCCTCATTGTCAAAGGCATTAGTTAATATCTCTGATAACAGTGTATTTTCCCATCTTCAATTTCCATATGAACATCAAGTTGTTTTCAACCCGAAGTGACCCGATATATGTATGAATGTCTACCAGTTTGGAGCACAACAAAAAATCATTTCATACACGTTTTGTAAGTCATTTGATATTTTTCTAACTTGTTTAGGTCAGCATCGTTGTTCCATTTAGTGTTCGTAATTCCTTTGATGACCTTTACGATGCAACACCTTTACGATGGGGCCGAGTCTGAGCCATAGTCTCTCTAACACCACACACACACACACACACACACCACACACACACACACACACACACACACACACAACAACACCCCACACACACACACATCACACACGCACAACACACATGCATACATATATACACACAACACACACACAGACAACACACCAGCACACACACACACACACACACACACACACACACACAACACAAAACACACACACAACAACACCACACCATGTAGAATTGTGGCACTGACCATGCGAACTAGTCTCCCAAGTCCTGACTAGAAGTTTGGATTAATGTGTAGATCAGACGTGCTAGGTGTGGACCACACGATTCTTTTCTCATGGATTTTTCTATTCAGTCACTTTCTTTTAGCTATAGCCCCGGGTACTATGGCTCAGCAGACGTGGTGAAGCTTGTATATGCACGTCCACATGAAGTGATGCTTTCTTTATGTGGCTAAAATTGTGGTTCTGGTTTCTGGTATTAGATTGCAGCATACTGGCAGTGCTGCGATCAACAAATGCCATACTGGCATCATAGTAAGCTGGCTACTTACACATGTACGTTTCTAATATTTACTTTCGTCTGCATCAGGTTTTTCTTTTCATTTGTGAAATACTCGCTGCTATTTTCTCTGACCGACCAAACTTTAACTTGAACACTTTCAGTAATTTTTCTTCCCGTGCCTTCTGCTGTTTCTGTGTGACAGTGATCCACACGAAAAGAAATGGGTTGACAGCAGACTGAGTGGTAACACAAACACAACTATGGCATCACGCATCTCGTCTAAAACATTAACTCCAATGGACGACAACATGCTGCACATGCTCAATGAAAACCAGCAAGTGACATGAGTGATTGTTACATTTCCCATCAGTGAACGAAGTATACACCAACCTTTTGCTGGAGTCAAGGGCTATTCTGTATTTCGGCATTCTTCTGTTGATGATGATTTGACCAGCCCTAGCGGTAAACAGCAATACCGAGTTGGTCACTACAATGACACTGAACCATCTGAACTCATGATTGGAATAAAAAATGATCAAACAACGCCAGACGACACAGGCCAGACTGGCCCTGAAGACCCCAGTGTGACAGTCCAGGAAAATGGTATCAATGATAGAATCACCCCTATAAGCCATGTTATTAAACAACCTATACCTTTTTAGCATAAGACTAGGACTTTTAGATCCCCAGGAAAACACAGAATCATGAGGTGATCCAAGGTGATGAACCAGATAACGAAGACGGACACTTCAGTGGAGAGGAGGAAAACAAACCCATTCACTTTGCACAACACACTCTTGGTCCATGACTTTTCAAGCTGGATGTATTTTCCGCAAAATAATTCGTTAACTACCAGAGCAATGCCAACGTGGCTACCCATAAATACGCCAGTAAATGGTAAATGGCCAGCAATTGTGAGGGCATAGGTTTTGAATTCGTTTTTTCCTTGCAAATAATGTGACGAGCCAAGCTAAATTTCCCAAAACAGCAGACGAGCAAAGCAACCAAAAGAAAACCTTGTGGAGTTCATTTGGTATCAGCTGTTTACATGATCGAAGAACAGTGTGAACGGTTACACATTTCATTTCATGGAAGTGTTTGGGACGTAGATTCTCACAACAAACTCTGTAGTTTGATGAAACATATAATCAAACTATCAGATCTTGACAACAAATCGAAAGGAAAGTCACCCAGTGAATTCCCCCTGACATCCAAGAAAGTTAGCTGGCGTAGTTTTCAGACCTGTTGATGGAAAGACCTCAATGTTAGTAAAAGAGATGTTCAAATGTTTGACATGAGGTAAGTATAGATTATTTGGTAAATGGCACGTGTCTTTGATATATCTACACGCCGAAGTGTATAGTGAATGCACTTCGAGAAAACTTGATTTGTCATTCGCATGAGAGGGTTGTGAGCTATTTGTAGATTTCTTAAATTCTTTAAGTCCAGAAACGTGTCCATATGGAGAGTTGTCAAATAATTATTGGCGACATCAATTAACTGTAAGTTTGAAAGCTTCAAACCGGAAATGTTCATTGAGTAACAGTGAGGTATGCTAAGATGAATGAGATAAACGTTTTCTCTGAAATCATTAACGTCATTCCAGAATCTGTGGCTTCCATATAACGAAGCTGTGGGAAGAGATCCACTGGTACAGGCTTATCACACATAAACGCATGACCTTGACATAGACAACCTTCAGGACAAGTCCTGTCAAAACAGCAGTTCATCATCGTGCTGTGGGCACTGAACCCAGCCATCACACAGATGATCTCCATGGACACAGACTGGAGAACCTCGACATCTAAAGAAACCAGAACATGTTGCTCTTTCACAATCCTGTTCATCCTCTCCATAAACACAGTCAGAAAACCCATTGCACTGAGTATAGACAGGGAGACAGTACAGCCATTCAGATATAAAACGATAATGAGTGTCAGGACAAGACTCATCCTCATTCATCACCTTCCTGTTAGGTAACCAGTACCATCCAGGTTAATGTGGAGCCGTGTCTTTCTGTCTCCTTCTTTCAGCACTTTCAAGTAGCTTGTATCCTCAGTGCAGTTGACCTCATCTGAGTGATCCAGGCAGTCTGAAAATTCATTGCAACGTTGGTTCCAGGAGACACACTGACCAGTCTCAGCCAGAAAGCCATCACATGGGGGGTGGTCACAGAATGATTCATCACTGTCGTCTGGACAGTCCCGTCTGAAGTCACATACCAGGGTGTGGTGGACTGTTGTGATTTCGTCATCACATAGAAACATGTCATTGTAAAAGTAAACATAGTCATGTTTAGAATCGTGTGATTTATTTGCTTATCACTCACTTCCAAAAACTCAGTAATTAACGCATTGCTCGCGTTTCTGCAATGACTATTGCGATCATACGACAAAAATGCATGGAGTGTATGCCCATGAAGACAGCTAGATGTAAGCTGTGATGTGTTAGTGAAGACGGCCTCAGATAAGTTTAAATACGTAGTTGCAAGTTTCGAAGAAATTTTACCGAATGACTGGACCGTTTGTTTCACAAAGTATTGCAACGGCAGAAAACCAAGTACGAACTTCTTTTGGTAAAGCAAGTCCAAATCCAAATCTAGTAAAATTCAAAACAGATTTTCTCTTGAAGGATTGTATAAAGGCTTTGTTTTCATAAAGTTGTAGATTAAAGTATTATCGTACCACATGCGAATCTTGCTGTACATAAATGGCTTCGAATCCCAACTTTGAAGCAGTCTAATTTAAGGTCTGGTTCAAAATATTTCTTAGAGAAATACAGAGAATCGTCCACTTCTCTTCTTGTCTTTAATGCAGCCTGCGTCCAACCACGTCCAAGACATTCATAAACATGTAGATGAAAAGTTGTGCGTATTTCAAAATGAGTAGGTAGAAACATTTGTGTCTTGAAGACACCTTCCCCTGACACTCAGGACTGCTGAAGGGCAGTGTTCTGTTTCATCCCGTCCATCATTACACTCTGGCTTTAGATTGCAGTGCAGGTGTTGCTGAAATACAGAGTAATGACTCACAGAACAGTTAAATAATCCATTTGGTTGTACGAGAGGTTGCTGATGTTGAGGGAATGTAGAAAAATACATCCTGAGATCTGTATGGTGATACCATGCATACGAGAACTGAATGTTGAGATATGATGTGAGAAAGGCTTTAGCTTCTGTGACGAGAGGGTCGCTCATGTGTGTGACGTGTTGGGTTTATTTCTGTCTGTATGTGTTAGTTTTACCACACAAACATTTCCCAGTGTCCGTTGCTCAGGTTTGTAGCATTGCTGAATGCTGACCATGATGACATGCCTTATGGGCACTATCAATGATGTGTTGAAAAGCACTGATTGAACCCTGTGTATATATGGTGCTGTCACATATCCAGAATGCTTTGAATTGTATGTTACCCTAACGTTATGCTGTTTTGTACATTCAAGATTAACCGTAAGTAAAGGGTAGTTTGTATGCAACACCTGCATAAAGTGTCTGGTTGATTCAATGAATGATTCTTTGACAGAATGATGATCACATGCCAATGAAATCGAATTGTGTATTTTAGTATTCCATTCACGGGACTCACACCAGTATTGCTGTCGTAGAAGACGGATACGCACATACATTCCCCTCGGTGCCTGCACATGCAGTTTACAGAAAGCGCCAACTCACTACATATCCCATGCACCACTCCTGGTGTGCTGTGAATTGTGGCAAACTGTTCTTACAGTCTGACCCGTTGACCTGCAGGATGGTGATGCGTGAGTTTTCTGGCTGAGAAAGTATTCCACACCTGGACACGCCTGGATAACTTGGTTTGGAATGTGGTGAATTGAGGTACTATGTATGTCACTCGGGCTTAGCTTTGTTTTAGCTAGTTTAAGGAATAATAAAAAGACAGTGCACGAATTTGAAAATAGTTAGAAACTCACCGAATAGGACAACCACTCCAGATGTCCCCATGTTTATTGAAGACAAGATACCACTGACTGACATTACCATGTCTGTTGTTTGAAGAAAACGGGAACATTTGTAATAAACATTGTATGCAGAAAGGACAATATGCAATACAGAGCATCTGCTGATAATTATATGAGGCCACAATGCGCTGAGTGATAGCTATGTGAATAAAAAAGTAACTGATGAATAACAAAAGCAAAGAAAAGTTAATTAAGGGGCAAAAAGACAGGAGAAGGTTCATGCAGGTAACTAAGCAGAATGAGGCCTTACCGGCGTATTACCCAACGCCTGATCAAACTTTAAATGGCCAGATACCATGGGTTGTGCCACAACTACATCTCTCTCTCTCTCTCTCTCTCTCTCTCTCTCTCCTCTCTCTCTCTCTCTCTCTCTCTCTCTCTCTTCTCTCTCTCTCTCTCTCTCTCTGTGTGTGTGTGTGTGTGTGTGTGTGTGTGTGTGTGTGTGTGTGTGTGTGTGTGTGTGTGTGTGTGTGTGTGTGTGTGTGTGTGTGTGTGTGTCGTTCGTTC
>CM031597.1:125884115-125904115 GCA_018398815.1 Conus ventricosus | reverse complement strand
GCTGCGACAGGTAGCACAATTTTTGGGTCATTTGCCGTCTCGCGAGGCACATTTCGTGCGGCGCTGCTTGTCTTCTTTGCGGTCCGGCAAGCTGTATATTTTTGGGGAGCGCCGCGTGAGTGCGATCGGTGTTGCCCACAGTGTTGCTAGAGTGTTGCCCCGACAGTGTTGCCCCGAGCAGTGTTGCCTGAGAGTGCTCAGTGCGTGAGTGCTGGAGAGAGAGAGAGAGTTCCCAGGCAGTGTTCCTGTTTGAGCTCCATGCCATGGGAGAGAAATAAAGAGAAGAAAAGCTCTACTTCGTCGTCTCTGTGTCTTCTTGACTGGTGCTGTCCTTGGTTCCTGCATTTTTTCACCATCTACTGTCTTCACCTGCACATCCCTTACCCCCCTGCACCATCACAACTGGCGCTGCGAGCAGGATCGAAGACGAGGGACCAAGATGACCGGACACCATGGCCAGCCAACTACCTCTGCACCCCCCCGCATCAGCTCCCCAAAATTCATGGGTACCGAGAGCAGCAGGGAAGTGGACGACTTCATCCGGGAGGGGCCAGGCTTGCCCCACACCTGCAGCCCCTGGATGACAGGCAGCTGCCCTCTGGTGATTGCCGCCCTAGATGGCCGAGCTTGCCAAAGGGGGTGATCAGGCTGCCAGCGCAGACGTCGATTTCCCCCGGCAAGATCTTGAAACCCTCTTGGAGGAGAAAATGGGGAGCAGCGTGGGTGTGGTCACCCCGGCCACAGCGTTCTTCACCAGGGAACAGGGCCAGGACGGGACCATCTGGGAGTATGGCTCCCATCTCCAGTACCTCTGGAAGAAAAGGGCAACCAGGCTGGGGATGGAATGTTGCCTGCCACCATACTCAGGGACGCCTTCACCCATGGCCTACGACAAGCAGCACTCCGGGAAGGATGTCCGGTATTTCGTTCGGAACTATCCTACCCCCACCTTTGAAGGCTAGGAAGGAAACCCAAGGTGGATGCAGGACTGCAGTGCCGACGGCGACCCTCCTCTACACAGCTGGCACTGCTGCTGTTGCCTCGCTTCAAACTCAGCTAGAGGCACTCACGGCCACAGTCGCCAGCTTGAGGCAGGAAATCCAGCAGCCACCCTGCACAGCCACCACTGCAGGTCCGCAGCTGTGTGACGGGCACACAGCGCTCAGGACGGGCGGCCCAGGCGGAGGCCCACTGACGTCGGCACCACTGAAAACTGGGGACAAACCCCAGTCCTCTGCCACTGTCAGCTGCCAGAATGCTGACAAGCGACATGGCCCAGCAGCACCCAGGCGACAGGGAGACTCCATTTTGCCTCAGCTGTCACCAGGAGAGATGCATCGACTCCAGCAGGAGGAACCCATCCACGGGCCAGTTCTGTCCTCCTGGCCAAAGAAGCCTGCGCTGGTGAGAATAGGGAGCTACAGTCCCTCATTCAGCAGCACAGTCGATCATCTGCCGACAGGGGGGCTCCATCGCCAAATGGTGGACCAAACTTGGGGGAAAGTGAGCAGCTGCTCCTTCCCAGATCGCCCCCACCCCAAGGTGCTGTCATCACTTTACAACCGCGAGGGTCACCAGGGCTACCAGCATGCAGCAGAAGGTACTGCGACCCAGGTCTACTGGCCCAGCATGTACCGGGATCTGGAGCAGCACCTGGGGGATTGCCGACCCTGCGAAAGGTCGGCAAAACCGCCCGTGCCTCCACGCCACCAAGCCAATGCGCCAGAACCCAGGCCACCAGGGGGCTGCTGTGGCCTCCAGACAATGGGTCTGGCCCTGTGGACAACTTCACTGCCTGACAGAAGTGACGCCCTGGCCACCATCGGAACCAGCTGACTCCCGGAGACGAAGCGACAGGAGCTGGAACCACCATCAGACTCCAAGAAAGGACCCGGCAGACATTCCCACATCCCAAGCAAGAACTGTGGCCACCCTCTGCCAACACCAGTTCGCCCACACCAGCCCCACGGCGAACTACTGTCAGGTGGTGAAACCGTGAAAAGGTATGCTAGTGACGCCTGGATGACCAGGAACTCTTTCAATTTAACTGACTCGGTCGGATGTTTTCAGGAGACAGTAAATATATTCCTGGACTGATTTATGATCGTTGAATATCTCCTTTTGGGAAAGGAGGTGCTGTGGACTGGTTGGGTTTACCAATTATTTGTTGTCTTTTTTTTTTTTTCACAAGCTAGTACATATGTTTATTGTTTTCATGTTGGATTTAAAGATGTAAGCCCTGTTTTGTTTATTATTGCCAACAGTAGTTGTAAAAGAAAACTAAGTTGAGTGTGTTACTTTTGGGGGAAATTTTGTTCAAAACGACAAAACCCGACCAAATCATATTTTTCATGGGGGCTTAACGCTAAAGATTTTATAACAAATTCTTTTTTGCCATTTTGTATCTTTACATTTTGGAATTTTATTCAAATAATAAGTCCATTATTGTTTACTTGGCGCCTACCCCAAAGTTTTGGATTTTTAACAAATCCTTCCTGGTCAT
The DNA here is from genome assembly GCA_018398815.1 of Conus ventricosus. Lineage (NCBI taxonomy): Eukaryota > Metazoa > Mollusca > Gastropoda > Neogastropoda > Conidae > Conus > Conus ventricosus. Next base: position 125,901,612 of record CM031597.1, on the reverse strand, counting down.
TTTGTTTTTGACTTCAATTTTGTTTAAATAATATGCCCATTTCAGTCAGTGTGAGTCTGCCGACTTCAGGCACCTTGCTTAAAAGAGCAAGCCCTCCTTGGTAGTGAGAGTAATGTGGATGCAGAGAATGAGAGAGAAAGGATGTTTTAATACTTTGATGTTTTGCTCCTTTGATGCAAAGGTTTTGTTTTAGGAGTAAGCATATCAAACTTGGATGGGTGAAGCTTCATTTTTTTCATTTATTTATTTTTGCACTCCTACACGATAACTCTTGTTATTTTCATGTCATTTTTTTGCCAGCGAGGACGCTGGTTGTAACAGAGTAGGGGGGGGGGGATGTAGCCGGGTGCAAGAGTGTATATTCCTTGGGCACCCATCTCAGACGAGATATTTTTTTCACGAGTTATCTTCCCCCCTTACCTCCCTGATCGATTGATCTCATTTTTGATTGTGTAAATTCTTTAAATCATTAATACCTCAGAACCTACATAGTAGTGATACATCGCTGAGTCACAAAAGTAATGTATTCTATTCATTACAACCGTGTTGCACTGAGAAGCCCATATGTTCCTAAAATGGTATTTCGACCAAATTAATCTTGGCGCCATTTCGAATTGTCCGACGAACAAACCGTGAATAATTCTTGATTTCATAAAAAAGTATGTGAGAATCCAAAGAATCCATGAATGCACATTGAAAGTAAAATCCATAAGCTTTCATTTCGTATTGCGCATGCCCATGATTTTTTTTTTACAAGCTTGCGACTATTTCGAAATGACTGACGCGCCGGTCCCTTTTGCGAGTCGCCCTTTTTTGTTTACTGGTCGGAGTTTGATCTAAATTGTCGTTTCATGAAATTTGGACTTCCCAATCGAAATCTTTTTAATAACTCCTTTCTATGATAGAAGCAACTGAAATTATATTAAAAAAAATTATCATCCAATGGACCATTTCAACGGAATAACATTTTATCGAAATCGTGTTCGAAGCACGTGGCGACGGGCCCTGTAGTGATAAGGCAAGTTGTGTTTTCTATCAAACTTTAAACGCAAAGTTCTCCGCTTGAACGGCATCTTGGATAATGAAGTTTATATGTATAGAAAGAGCGAAATTCAAGCTTTTTATTCATTACAAAATTATTTTTATGCTGTTCAGTATTTTTCATCGAAATAAAGGAAATATGACGTAAGCTTGTTAAAAGTGGGTTCATTCTCGGACTTTTAAACGCCAGTAACTTTACACAACCACAGAATTGTCAAATAATAACTTATTGCGTTTTATTTCTTGGGTTCTGAGTTTTTTATCGATATGAAATATGTTTGGATACTTTGAACGGATGGCGACTAGACAACGCAGAAAGCTGCGACAGGTAGCACAATTTTTGTCATTTTCCGTCTCGCGAGGCACATTTGCGTGCGGCGCTGCGTTGTCTCTTTGGCGCCCAGCATGCCGGGTTTCGGGGAGAGCACCTGGGGGAAATTGCCGCCCCTGCAGAAAGGTCGGCAAAGGCCCCCCGTGCCCCCCCGCCACCAAGCCATGCCCCAAAACCCAGGCCCCCGGGGGCTGCTGTGGCCTCCAGACAATGGGTCTGGCCCTTTTGGAAAACCCTTCCCACGGGCCTGCCCGGAAGTGACCCCCTTTGCCCCCATCGGCCCCAGCTGATTTGGGGGAGACTAAAAGCAAAGGAGGGGAACCCCATCAGACCCCAAAGAGGGGCCCGGCCCAAAAATTTCCCCACACCCCAAACCCAAGAACTGTGGCCCCCCTTGCCAACCCCATTTCCCGCCCACACCAGCCCCACGGCAAAACTCCCCTGTAGGGGGGTGAAACTGGGGGGAAAAGGAGCTAGGGGCTCCCTGGATGCCGGGAAAATCTTTTAAATTTAACTGACCCCCGGTCGGATGTTTACAGGAGGACAGTAAATTTTATTTTTGGACTGATTTTGATGGGTTGAAATCTTTTTTTGGGGAAAGGGGGGTGCTGTGGACGGGTTTGGGTTGCCCAATTTTTTTGTTGTCTTTTTTTTTTTTTCCCCAAGCTAGTACATATGTTGATTGTTTTTATGTTGGATAATGTTTTAGCTCCTTTTTTTGTTTATTAATTCCCCAAATAGTTGTAAAAAAAAACTAAGTTGGGTGTGTTTCTTTTGGGGGGAAAAATTTTTCAAAAAAGACAAAAAACCCCACCAAATATATCTTATGGGGGGCCCTTTAAAGCTAAAATTTTATAAAAAATTTTTTTTTTGCCCTTTTTTAAATTTTAAAATTTTTTGGGTTTTTTTTCAAATAAAAAGTCCATTATTGTCACTTGGCGCCTACCCCAAAGTTTTGGTTTTTAACAAATCCCTTTGGGGCATTTTTTTTTTTTATTCAATTTTTTTTTAAAAAATATTTCCAAAATTTTTGTCGTGTGGTTTGCCGACTTCAGGCCTTGCTTAAAAGGCAAGCCCTCCTTGGGAGGGAGGGAATGTGGATGCAGAGGAAAGAGAGAGAAAAGGGTTTTAAACTTTGATGTTTTGTCCCTTTTATGCAAAGGTTTTTGGTTTTTGGAGTAAAGGGATTTTCCGAACTTGGAGGCTGAAACTTATTTTTTTCATTTATTTTTTTTGCATCCAAAACCCATAATCTTGTTTTTCATTTTCTTTTTTGCCAGCGGGGACGTGGTTTTTTAAAAGGTAGGGGGGGGGGGGGGATGTAGCCGGGGTGCAAGAGTGTATTTCCTTGGGCCCCCTCTCAGACGAGATATTTTTTCCGAGTTATCTTCCCCTTACCTCCCTTGATCGATTGATCTCATTTTGATTGTGAAATTTCTTTAATCATTAATACCTCAGAACCTACATAGTAGTGTATACATCGTGAAGTCACAAAAGTAATGTATTCTATTCTTTACAACCGTGTTGCACTGAGGAAGCCCATTTTTCCAAAAAACTGGTATTTCGACCAAATTAATCTTGGCGCCATTTCGAATTGTCCGCGAACAAACCGTGAATATTCTTGTTTCATAAAAAAGTATGTGAGAATCCAAAGAATTCCATGAATGCACTTGAAAGAAAAGTCCATAAGCTTTCATTTGTATAGCGCATGCCTATGATTTTTTTTGTACAAGCTTGCGACTATACGAAATGACTGACAGCGCCGGGTCCCTTTAGCGAGTCGCCTTCTTTGTTTACTGCGGAGTTTGATCTAAATTGTCGTTTCATGAATTTGGACTTCCAATCAAAATCTTTTTAATAACCCATTTCTATGATAGAAGCAACTAAAAATTAAATTAAAAAAAATTATCATCCAATGGACCATTTCACGGAATAACATTTTATCGAAGATCGTGTTCGAAGCACGTGGCGACGGCCATGTAGTGATAAGGCAAGTTGTGTTTTCTATCAAACTTTAAACGCAAAGTTCTCCGCTTGAACGGCATCTTGGATAATGAAGTTTATATGATAGAAAGAGCGAAATTCAAGCTTTTTATTCATTACAAAATTATTTCATGCTGTTCATATTTTTCATCGAAATAAAGGAAAATTGGGACGTAAGCTTGTTAAAGTGGGTTCATTCTCGGATTTTAATCGCCAGTAACTTTACACAACCACAGAATGTCAATATAACATTATTGCGTTTTATTTCTTGGGTTCTGAGTTTTTCATCGATATGAAATATGTTTTGGATACTTTGAACGGATGGCGAGCTAGACAACGCAAAAAGCTGGGGACAGGTAGCACAATTTTTGTCATTTGCCGTCTCGCGAGGCACATTTTGCGTGCGGCGCTGCGTTGTCTTCTTTGCGGTCCGGGCAAGCTGTATTATTTGGAGCGCCGCGTGGGTGCGATCAGTGTTGCCCACAGTGTTGCCTAGAGTGTTCCCCCGACAGTGTTGCCCGAGCAGTGTTGCCTAGAGAGTGCTCAGTGCGCTGAGTGCTGAGGAGAGAGAGGGGAAAAGAGAGAGAGAGAGAGAGAGAGAGAGGAGAGGAGAGAGTGAGAGAAGTGAGAGAAGAGAGAGATTTCCCCAGGCAGTTTTTCGGGTTTTGAGCTCCATGCCATGGAAGAGAAATAAAGAAAAGAAAAGCTTTTACTTCGTCGTCTCTGTGTCTTCTTGACTGGCTGCTGTCCCTTGGTTCCTGCATTTATCACCATCTACCTGTCTTCCCCTGCACATCCCTTACCCCTCTGCACCATCACAACTGGCGTTTACGAGCAGGATCGAAGACGAGGGACCAAGATGACCGGACACCATGGCCAGCCAACTACCTCTGCACCCCCTGCATCAGCTCCCCAAATTCATGGGTCCCGAGAGCAGCAGGGAAGTGGATGACTTCATCCGGGAGGCCAGGCTTGCCCTACACCTGCAGCCCCTGGAGGGCCCAGGCCCAGCTGCCCTCTGGTGATTCCCCGCCCTAGATGGCCGAGCTTGCCAGGAGGTGTCGGGGCTGCCAGCGACAGACGTCGACTCCCAGGCAAGATCTTGCCATCTTGGAGGAGAACTGGGGAGAGCAGCGTGATGTGGTCACCTGGCCACAGCGTTCTTCACCAGGCACCAGGGCCAGGACAAGACCATCTGGGAGTATGGCTCCCATCTCCAGTACCTTGGAAGAAGGTCAACCAGGCTGGGGATGGAATGTTGCCTGCCACCATACTCGGGACGCCTTCACCCATGGCCTACGACAAGCAGCACTCCGCAAGGATGCCCGGTATTTCGTTCGGAACTATCCTACCACCACCTTTGAAGAGGCTGGAAGGAAACCCAAGGGTGGATGCGGACTGCAGTGCCGATGGCGACACCCTTTCTACACGCTGGCACTGCTGCTGTTGCCTTGCTTAAAACTCAGCTAGAGGCACTTTTGAGGGTCTCCGACGCTCCCCTCATTATTAAATATGTTTTCATATTCGGGATGCAGGGGGTTATAGACAAAAGTATTGACGCTTCACAACCAAAAATGCGCTCTCGCATAGGCACACGCACTCTGTCACTCACTTTCGGGCCCGCACAAAGGTGACGGGAAACCAATACATTTCATAGAAAATAATCAACTTTTATTCAACTTGACTCTGAGCCCACCCGTCATACACAACACCACTATCTGTATCATACAACAATGTAAACAGCATACAGAAAATTTCTTAAATCGCATCCCCTGCTCTTCAGTTATTCTTACTTAGCCAGGAAAGACAATATTCCACTATTCTGTTGCACACTTATAACCTTAAGAGCAATAAAACGTCCTAACTTGCCAGCATTCCTTGGTTGATCGTCAGTTTCTCTCACCCCACTGTACGACCACGAGCTGAAGCTGCCACACCGTTGTGTCCTCCGATTGGCCAAATCCCAGTTGGGGGACACTGGCAACGTAGCTTGAGTCGCACCCTACACCGGTCTCCCGGACTCCACCGTACTTCGCCCTCTCCACGAAAGGGCTCCTGTCGGCCTCTCCACAGGTCTTCTCTGGCTGCAAACACCCCACCATTGTCGGGAACTCCCTGTCTAGGCTCCAAACAGGCTGACACGTCTTGCTGTCGACCGTCCCCACACGGGAGACAATTCTTCTCGTCGTCAGCTCCGAGGCTACAGCAACCTCCACTGTCTAACGTCCCCACCCAGGAGACAACAAGGCGACAGCTAACCTCTGCTTCATGCGGTATTTTCTTGAGCCCTCAGCAAGGCGGGCGAGTTCACTTTCCCTTAAGTGAGTCCCCTTTACACATACATACACACCACAGCTGCTAGCGCCAACAAAGACTTGGGGTACCAAGTGGTTTAATGCATAACCTCCCATTCAAACTCATGTTCGATTCCCCGAAGCTACCCATTGTACTAACAGCCTGGACTTCTCTACCAGCCACGATGATGCTTCGAGTAGTTACTACCTCTATAGACAACAAGGTGCAAACCACTCAATAGGCCGAACCCTTCCATCTTTCCCCCGAACAAGGCGACTGAATGGTCGCTGTACTCTCCCTGCAGGCTGACGGTCACCTCCCGTGACGGTCCCCTGACCGATCGCCTTCCCTTCGGGGCCACTGGAGAACCCAGTGAATAGCCACCCAGTGGTCGGACTGGACACCCCTTTAAACCGGACCGGCAGGTCGGCAACCCCTTTGGGTCACTATCCCTGGACATGCGAACACTTCCCAGTAACTTTTCCCTCCTTCAGTATGCGACTTGGGGTATTCCCCTCTGGTGATGCTTGAATTCGCACACTTGAAAAAACCCAAGGACTTGCTTTAAACAACAGCAAACTCCCCTTTAAAATTTGCCTAAATTGCTCGAGAACATTCCGCCGATCATGACACCCCCGTACCTAAGAATGTTGTTCCAATCAACATTTCTAAAGGACGAATGTTCTCAAATTGGATAAAACAACTCGTAGCTGGATCAGATAACAGTACAAACTCTATGCTTTAAGACATCACTTCCATCACATCTCTAACATGGTAATGTACCCAAATTTAAAAATAAAATCAGTCAGATTTTTCCATTGAATCACTGTCATAAATGGCTCCCCATATAATCAAGAACTCTCTCTCTATAACGTTAGCTATCAGCATGTCCATACATTTTAATTAATCATTCCATTCACTTCTAATACAGCAAAACCCTTGATTAACACAAGATTCAAATTCAGGTGTGTGTGGCCCCGCCTACTTAACATCAAAATCAATTCAGGCGTGGTGGCCACAATCCAAAAAAGACAGATTCAAATTCAGGGTGGGGCCCCCAGCTACGTACATCAAAATCAAATTCAGGCGTGTGGCCCAAAATTGCTCACACGGTCTCACACACAATAGCAAATCAAACATTTATCCTGATTTCACAACATAAGGAGATTTTCCCACTTTACCGAGATGTGACAAAACACATGAGCAAACATATCAACCAGAAAATATATAAATCTAACACGGAGCATGTACTAAACCCCCGCTCCATATGGGCAATGAACAAAAGCAACATAAATCAAAAAACTGAAAAAAACACATGAACATAGGCTCAACCCCCCCTATACTGGGCAATCAAAATCAATAACATAATGGCCAGCTACATTATTTACACAGTAGCTGCCCGTAACAGATGACTGCTCACACCACCGCCAGAATCACAGCAGCCCGTAGGCATTGCTCCTCCCATTGTTCTACTTCTGCTGTTCGCACTAAAACAGCAACGCCCTGGAGGCATTACTCCAACCCTTGACCGACTCCTGCCCCTCTCAATGTTGACCGCCATTTGTGGCTCCGCCAATAGTACCTGGGGCAGATAGTTTGCGCATTCCAGGCTTTACAAGAGAGTCAGCGCACCTTTCACACATTTTAGTCCTTAAAGGAGCGGTGAAAATCTGCGCGATCCTCTTCTGGGCCTGTTGGGCAAAACGCCGTGACATTCAGTCCCCTTTGCATTCATTGCCTCAGGGTCTGTTGTTCGAAGACCCACGTGAACTGGGCTGTCGCACCCATTCACTGCGACGACGATCATCCCCCCTTTTTTCATATGTTAAGAGATGATCCCTCACTCATTCCTATCCGAACCGATTTTCCTTCTCTCTGAGGAAATTCCTTGGTTCGAACCCCGCTCATGGCTATGCCATTATTGATGAGCCTTATTTACTTTACCCTTTCCTGACACGGGATCATTGCTCCTTTGGAGCTGATGTCTTTGGTTTTTCCCTAACGATAGCTGGTCACCTCGACTTCTTGCCATGCGTTATGACTCCCTCCCTGGTCCCAACCAGCTGCTGGTTCCATTTTTTGGCGTCATATACTTTTCCTTGTCAGACATAGCATTCACGGCAGTTAGTCAGCTCTGCCAGGCCGAAGTTTTTGTGGGGCTATGCAGTAATAAGACAGTCACGTGATGCCCACCCGCTTCCCCCGTGGGAAGAAGCCATTGTCAACCTCCCGTACCTCATTCTCTCTGGGCCCTGCCGTTCCAAGCAAGATAAGTCTTGTGCTCTGTCTCGCCTTCTCTTTGCCGTTTGTTTAAAGATAGCTTTGTGTTTGCTTATTTGTTGTGGCTTGCTCGCTTAAACCTTTTACTCTTGAGCGGTGGGGCTTTGGTTTGGTGCGCTTTATTACCTATTTAACCGCGCCATCCTCGCCTTTGTCCCTTTGTCTCGGCACTCGCGACTTCGCCTTCCTTTTCTTTCGATCTTCGAAAGTACGACCTCTTGATCTGCCCACTGGTGCGCATTTATTTGTACCAAATTTTCACTGGTAAACGATCTCCTCATCTACTAACGGGGTGCACATTTATTAGTCCCTCCTTACCCTTAATTACAAGGTACACCAGGGGTAATTTACTCTTGTGCGCCATTGCGCGTCACTCTTGACGATCGATCCCCTCCCGGTCAATCGATCCGCCATCTTCGATGTGTGCCATGCCGGTTGCCGTCTCCGCCATGTTGCCTGACATCACACACTTGTTCGGCGGTACCGGCTTCCCGGGCTCTTTTTTCCTGTAACTTATTTATCATTATTACAGGTATAGAGATTGTCTTGCGATCTCTTGATCTACCAACTTGTGCACACTTAGTATTTACCCCTTTTAGTAACATTAGTTATTCGATCACATGTTTCTCGCGTTTGGGCTTTCTTCTCTGCACTCGCGATTTCATCTTCATTTACCGCACTCCCAGTGCCCCTCATGGGGTGGTTCGAGCTCTTTTCTATCCCTCGATCCACCTCTTTGTCTCCTCTTTGCGATCGTGCGTTCCGGATTGTCTCGCACCAGTGCCCAACATGGTGAAGGACATTAACGGGTCGAGCCGCTCCTCTGTTCGGGAGTCGCTCCCGTATATTTTGGAGCGCCGGGGTGAGTGCGATCAGTGTTGCCCACGGTGTTGCCTAGAGTGTTGCCCCGACAGTGTTGCCCGAGCAGTGTCCCTAGAGAGTGCTCAGTGCGCTGAGTGCTGAGAGAGAGAGAGAGAGAGAGGAGAGGGGGAGAGAGAGAGAGAGAGAGAGGGAGAGAGAGAGTTCCCAGCCGTGTTCCTGGTTTGAGCTCCATGCCAGGGGGAGAGAAATAAAGAGAAGAAAGCTCTACTTCGTCGTCTCTGTGTCTTCTTGACTGGTTTGCTGTCCCTTGGGTTCCTGCATTTATCCCCATCTACCTGTTTCACCTGCACATCCCTCCCCCTGCGCACCATCACATGTATAACGATATACATTTTTTTTATCACAACTTTTTCATACAGGTAAAGAGTTAGAAGCACATATTCTAAGTCCAGAGAACTTCAGATGGGTTTTTCCCGCAAGGCTCGGTTTCATCATTTTATTCAATATACTTATAGCGATCTTCCAAATAATCTATCAAAAGGTACAGTTTTTACCCCCAGTAGCAGATGATATATGCATGTGGATGAAGGTGAAAACAATGAAGCTCTGGGGGTGCTTTTGGATTCTTTTTTGCACCCATGGTGGTGAGAACACCACAGTTTTAAAGGACTGTGGTGTGTCTCTATTTGACGCCGGGAGCGCAGAGACACAACCACCCGTGTCTCCCTGATGAGTCCCGATCCAGCGGGCGAAAGGCCTCGGAGCAGGCAATACAAATATATCTGCCTTCAAAAGGGATTGCGATGGTTCCCTTATGCAGCTAGTGAAGAGTTTTCATATCTGTAACTTTTTTTTTAATTTCATTTTCCAGTTTCTCCATCTTCAAACCCCCCTCTCCCCTCCCCTCAAGTCAAATCTTTCCCAACAGTTCAGTTGTTGGCCTGCGCTTGTTTTTCCCCCACTATTAGATTGTTCGTCTATGTATTTTGTCTGACTTTATTCAAGTTTAAAAGGCTGTGCCAGTCTTGATAAAAGTTACTCTGTGTTAGGTTTCCTTTTTGGGAGCAAACATACCCCACTTGTTTACTTTTTATCGTTTACTGTTCCCTACCTCATTTCATTTCCGATTCACTCACAAGTTGGATGTTTTTAATCTAGAATTCATCTTTTTTTTTTTTTTCTGTTTTGTTTTCTGTTATCACGGTCGCACGACCTTCACGCCGCTCATTCAGGTTCGTTTGTCTTCACTAACATCTGAGCATGTCCCCAGAAATACTGGCACCAGTAACTCAAAATGTACTTCTGAACGTCACCGATGTGGCTTAGCAGTAGTGCAGTGTCTTCCCTCATATAGGTGCCTCAGGGACGACTTAGAATTGACAGTTCAGATCAAATATGCGAATGACAGCATTTATCACCCTGCCAAGCTACTGATGACAATAACCGCTGAGTTTCTGAGCCAGGTTGTGAGTGAGTATTCCTACCAAAAGGGAGCCCCAAGTGCATCCAGAGACAGTTTTGCCAAGTTTCTGGCGACCTCGACTCCAACCCACTAAGGGGCAGGTCCGTGGAGAGGAAATCAAAGTTGAGGTCACTGTGACAGCAGGGCATGAAGGGTCATGGAAGCTGAGACTTGTTGTATGTTGATCGATAAAGATGAAAATTATGAAGATGATCCTAAAAATTTCCATTTTTTTTCTCAGACTGCACCCCCGGACGTCACTCCGGCTTACTTACATAATATATTTAAAGCATTTAACCATAATCGAGAGATACAGATGCCTGAGTGCTGGTCGATATCTGAGCACCGTTTTCAGAGAGCATCCATGAAATTATGGAAACTCCACGTTGTTGTCCCATTTTTTCAATCGACCCCGGAGACTCACTCTAAAACAGGAGACGGGCTGGGCAAACACACAAACCCCGCCATGACAGCAGAGCATGAAAGGCAACAGAAATTCAGACTTTTTCATGTTGATCTTAAAGATAAGTATGATGAAGATGATCCTATAGATTCCCATTTTGTTCTCAGACGGTATGACGGCGTCTCTTAAGGTTGTACTTTTATAAAAACATCCCAACGTCAACCACAACCCGAGAGTGCAGACAGCTGGAGCGCTGGTCGGAAATTTTAGCACCAGCCTGAGAGATGCATCCCTGAAACGGACGAAGCTCGACCTTGCTGTCCATTCTTCCCAACCGACCAATGGAAGACGACCTATAAGCGGAACTTGTCTGGGCAAAAATGTCCCATAATAGATAGTTTTGATGGGAATCCAGCGCACGGTCTTCCAGCGGAGAATCTCGAATAAAACTGCTGCACCATAGTGGCATCCAAGAGTCATTTGTTCTCTCTCTCTCTCTCTCTCTCTCCCCTCTCTCTCTCTCTCTCTCTCTCTCTCTCTCTCTCTCTATCACACACACACAAACACACACACACACCAACACACCACACACACACACACACACCCCACACACACACGCGCACCACGCACAACACACACACACACACACACACACAAAACACACACACACACACATTACTGAGAGAGAGGGGAGAGAAAAAAAGAAAGAAAGAAAGAAAGAAAATGAATGAATGAAAGGAGAGAGAGAGAGAGAGAGACAGACAGACAGACAGACAGACAGACAGAAAAGGGCAGAGAGAGAGAGACAGCAGACAGACAGACAAGGAGAAAGAGAGAGAGAGAGAGAGAGAGGAGAGAAGAGAGAGAGAGAGAGAGAGGGGAGAGAGGAGAGGAGAGAGAGAGGGAGAGAGAGAGAGAGAGAGAATACGGATACAAAATTTGAAAAACGAATACGAATGCTTAGTGTTTTATTCAGATGTAGGCCAAGGCCCCTATTTTAAAGTGGATGGTCATTCACCGGCTCAATTAAATCTCAATGCCTACACGTATCTACATACATAAACATGGAATTTAGGACACTGGTCATAAAGCATTTGTCATGCACTAAACAATGTAAAGCATAACAAAAACAGAAAAAAAATCATTCGTGTCCGGTCCATCAATTTGTACTTCTTATGTTGGAGCAGTACACAAACCCTTTTAAGCTTTTGTAAGTGAATAGTGCTACATTAGATAATACACTCTTAATTTACATGCCATGAGTAGATTAAACCCGAAATGAAAATGGATCATTATAATACCCTTTGGGGTGAATGTATTTTTATTCTCGAATCTTTAAGAACAAGGCAACAAAGAATAATATGAATGGCTTCTTCCTTAGAAAATGACACAAGCGACACATAACTTTATCTGCTTTTTCACTGGGATCTAAATCGGTGGCTGGCTATATCTGACACGCCAAAACTAACTTTTGTAGATCACTTGTAACATATCTATTCATAATAATTTCAACATATGGGACCACAAGATTTGTTGCCTTGAATGCCCTATGTTCAGCGAATCGGTTAGTGGTGTGCATGAGACTATGCCAGTCTTGCCACCTACAGTCGATGATTCTTTGTTTGAAGCATCTAATAAAGGCTGCAATATTTTCGACACCTTGGTATCCCATACGAAAGCAAACCAAAAAGAATATAGGCACTTATGAACATTTGTGGCCCAAGCCTCCTTCCATTAAAGTCAAGATCACATAAACACTTATACGCTTTAAAAATGGTAACTTGTAATTTTCCATCCTTGTCAGTTTTAGCCAGTAATGATACATTTAATGCACGACTTTAATAAATTGGATATCTCCCCAGTTTCCATATACCAAATCATTTGGAGTAGACTGTCGACGTTCAAAAAGCGTTTTATGGCAAACAAATGCAGCTTTTCAATAACATTGCTGCTATCGAACGCCCATTTTCAGCCCATATTGTTTAAAATTGATTGAACTTGTGAATCAGCTTTTCAATATATTAAAATGAATAACAGTCAAGCTTATACATTACCTTAAGTACAATTAGAACAGCTCTTTTTGGTCTGTTAAATAACCTCCAAATGCATATGTAAAAACTTAGCAGAATATACCCAAATACTTATATACGTTTTCTACTTTTACTGGCTCAGAGAGAGAGAGAGAGAGAAGAGAGAGAGAGAGAGAGAGAGAGAGAGAGGAGAGAGAGAGAGAGAGAGAGAGAGAGAGAGAGAGATCGTGTTATTATTATTAGGTCACAATCACAGAGATTTTGTTTCTTGCTAATATCCTTCACACTGACGTGAAAACAAGTACAATTTAAAAAGGAAACAAAATATCAATATTTGTTCACTCCGTTTATCATGATTTCTTTTCTCTCCCTGAAATAATATTCCAAGATCAGAAGGACTAAAAAAAAAAAAAATCACCAGGAATCCTTTTAAAATTTAAAAAAAAATCGCCACAAAGATTTAAAAAATGGAAGGGAGGGGCAATTTGTAAGTATTTATGCACGTTTAGACTGCATTGTCGTTTTTGTTTTCTTTATCAATTATTCTAAGCTGTTAGTATAATCGGAATGAAATGAGGTAGGGACAAATAAAACGATAAACAGTAAACAAGTGGGGTATGTTTTGCTCCCCTAAGGAAACCTAACACAGAGTAACTTTTATTCAAGACTGGCACAGCCTCTTAAACTTGAATAAAGTCAGACAAATACACGACGAACAATCTAATAGTGGGGGAAAACAGCGCAGGCCAACAAAATGAACTGTCTTCATTAGTAATGATTGGCAAAGATTTGGACTTAAGGAGGGGAGTTTGAAGATGGAGGAAACTGGGAAAATGAAATTTAAAATGAAATAAAAAAAAGTTACAGATATGAAAACTCTTCACTAGCTGGGATAAGGGAAACCATCGCAATCCCTTTTGAGGGCAGATATATTTGTATTGCCTGCCCGAGGCCTTTCGCAGACACAACCAGCCGTGTCTCCCTGATTAGTCCGACCCAGCGGACGAAAGGCCTCGGAGCAGGCCCAAAACAAAATATATCTGCCCCCAAAAGGGATTGCGATGGTTTTCCCCTATGCAGCTAATGAGAGTTTTATATCTGTAACTTTTTTTTATTTTTAAATTTCATGTTCCCCGTTTTTCCATCTTCAAACTCCCCCCCCCCCCCCCCCCCCCCCCCCCCCCCCCCCCCCCCCCCCCCCCCCCCCCCCCCCTTAAGTCCAAATCTTTGCCAAGTCAATACTATGAAGTCCCGTTCAGTTGTTGGCCTGCGCTCGTTTTCCCCATTATTAGATTGTTCGTCTGTGTATTTGTCTGACTTTATTCAAGTTTAAAAGGCTGTGCCAGTCTTGAATAAAAGTTACTCTGTGTTTAGGTTTCCTTATGGGAGCAAAACATACCCCACTTTTTTTACTGTTAGTATAAATTCAAATCTTGGTAGACAAGAAACACACCACCACACACACGCGCACAAAACACACACACACACACACACACACACACAAAACACACACACACCACACACACACACACACATATCACACACCACACACACACACACAACATACCACACATGTATATGAACATATATATATATATATATATATATATATATATTTTATATTTTATATATAAATATATATATATATATATATAATATATATATACATATTTTAGATGAATATAACCAAAGAGCCTAAAATGATTTTAAAAGTGCTCGACCCCTTGGGGAGCAACATTTGTCAATGATGTTTTAAAAGGAAGGTTAAAACTCGGGGGTTAAAACTCTACAAATTTGTTTCGAGCTTGCTGTGCTTCATCAGGTGTTTTTGGTTTGCCCACCGCCGATGTTATATAGCGTGTGGGTTCCCCTTTTTCGGTTGTTTGCACGTGCGGGTTGGCTGCACGTGTTTTTGGGGGCTTTTAGGTTTTGTTTTGGGTGTGTTCACTAACAACGATTTCCATTATGCCTGCAGTTGTTTACTATTTCTGTTTTGGTGTTCAAAGTTGCCAAGTGTGGTTTGCATAGTATCAACCCATTTTTCAGTCAAACACAGGTTGCACCTTTTTGAAACATTGGGTGTTGGTGATGCTCTTTTTATGATTTCCCGGATATATTGTAGCTTGTTTTTTTCATCTTTAAGTTTCCAGATATATTTGCTCAGTTCTGTTGGTTTTTTTATTTTTCTTTATTGGGGTGACTGTTTGTGGTTTGCATATCTGGTTTTGAAGTGTTTTTCAGTGATCCCTATGTATGTTTCTTTTTCATTTTCTGATGTTACAGTAGCCTGGTATACAATGTTTTTGTGGAGACATTTATTTTTTTAGTGGGCACTGCTCCTTTTCTGTGCAATTGCAAGATTTCCTTTCTTCACCCTTCTTTGCTGTGTTGATTTTCATTTTGTTGGATGCGTCCAAACCCCAAAAAAGGGAAACCCCCACGCTATATAACATCGGCGGTGGGCAAACCAAAAAATTTCCCGATGACAGCACAGCAAGCTCGAAACAAATTTTTAGAGTTTTAACCCGAGTTTTTTAAACCCTTTCCTTTTAAACATCATTGACAGATATATAATAATATATATATATATATTATATATATATATATTATTTTTTTTTTTTTTTTTTTTTTTTCCCCATCCACCCACTTGAGCACATAAGACATAAAAAGCAAGTTTTTGTTTATAAGTCAAAATTTTCTTGCAGTTTATTGCAACACCAAGCTGCTCTGTAAGTTGCTGGAATGGTGCTCAAATACTTAACCTTGGGAAATTTTTTAGTTTTTTTGTAATTTAGTCCCTTGCGGATTCATTCCAAATACTGGCCCCAAACACTTGTGTCTTAAGAGGTTTTCTTTTTATATTTTCTACTTTTCACAAGAAAATGTAGCTTGTTTTGGCTCTTTCATGATTTTCTTTTGCTTTTTTAGGTGGCACCTTTTGGGTTTGGGTTTTTTGAACCTCAACAACATACTACGGTATTGCACCCCCAGCCTTTTCGGGATAGCATTCTTCTTAAAAACCCAAAAAAGGCAGAGGAGTCAATTACCACTTTGCGGTCATGAGGAGAAACAACAAGGTTTCGAAATATCGGTATATCCCGGAGTATTGTAGGAGTTCTCCTTTGAGATAAAGCTTGCTGAAGCTCACTTGAGAGCATTTATTTTATTTTTCCCCATCCACCACTGAGCACATCGTTAGTTAGGCAGATAATGCAAGCAGATATATGCTATTCCCCTATTTCTTCAATCAGACAAAGAGCAAGCTTTGTTTATAAGTATGTTAGTATTTATATATAAAATATATTTTAATATATTTTATAATGGTGTGTGTGTGGTGTGTGAAACAGCCCGTCATTTGAAACATTTTAACGTAAAATTGCTGTCAGCAATTTTGGGTGTTTTAACCATACAATAGATATCTGAGTACTTCAAAGTTATAATTGAATGAAATGGGTCTTTTATGAGTCAATACTATTCACCATATAATCGAAAGGATCCACTTCGTCAGTTCAGCTTGATTCATTAACAAGAACAAAGGCAGTCAGGACTGAAGACTTTACCAGATCTCACTTTGAAGGCCATTTGGTTTACAAATTAGACACATTCATGCTGACACTTTCTAAACAAAGTCCTTACAGATACATATCAACTATTATTTAAAAAATTGGAAAAAAAATATTGTCTGCCGGCATGGACGAGAAGTAATTAAGCTTGTGAAACCTAAATTAAGTTATCTCAGGAGAAGAATTATTGAGGCACAACTTTTTTTCAAGGGAGAGAAAAGAGACATAAGAGAGACAGAGACAGAGAGAGAGATGGAGAGAGAGAGAGAGAGAGGGAGAGAAGAGAGAAGAGAGAGAGAGAGATGGGTTTGGGTGGTGTGGATGCGTGGGGTGTTAGTGTTCATATCATGTTGTGTGTGTGTGTGTGTGGTGGGTGGTGGTGTGAAAAGTTTACTTAACCCGAAAAAAGTATCGCGCCTCCAAATGTTACGAGATGGAAGAACGTCACAGGCTAAACTTTGAAAGCATTCGCAGGCCAAAGATGAACAGATATCTGTAACCAAGGCGAGACTGAATCCCCTCGCTTACCACCTGCACACGCAAACACCACACACACACACACAACCAACCACACACACACACACACACAACCACACATACAACGCGGCGGCTAACGCTTCGCACACAAAAGCACCACATCACAAACACGCATACTCACGCCAATCTACATATGCGGCCCACAACACAACACACACACACCACACACACACCCACAACACACACACACACACACCCCACACACACACACACCCCACAACACACCCTGAACAAAAAAACAAACAATTCTGCAGAGAGATTTCAGTTGTCAGCTTACCGTAACAGCGCTGCCAGCCGCACGGTGAGAGATCCATTACCGAGCAGTAAGATCTGTTCGGAAACGTAGGAACCCGAAAATTAATGTGTGGTAGATCACGATAACCGGACAAATCGTTACTGCGCACACTTCAGGAAACATGGGTGAATAGCCACAAAAGATGTCACGGGAAACAGACATGTGTACGTACTTTTAAGAATGACGCAAGTAGCACAATTCCATGCTCTGGTTCACGCGCGGTACGAAAGATACTTCGATTCATTCAGTAAGAGAACAAAAATATCCCACGTAACAGAGTCAAAGGAGATGTCTGTAGTTGTTTGGGTCTTATTCCCAGCTTCATACGCGCATACTCCCGCCGTCAATCTGTTCCCCCATACAACATACCCGTGTGTTCCACGATACAAGAACAGTCCAGGAGCAATCTTTTTTTTTTTTTTTAATTTTTTGTTTTTTGCTTCCCCCCAACCCCG
>CM031597.1:125862374-125883115 GCA_018398815.1 Conus ventricosus | reverse complement strand
CAGCTTGAACTCAGGCATCTGTATTTCCTTTAATCATGATGCATTTCTGAAAACGGTGCTCAGATATTCTGACCACACTCAGCATTGATCTCTCGATATGGTGATGCTTTGATATATTTGTAAGTAAGCCTGGAGTGACGTCCTGGGGTGCAGTCTGAGAACAAAATGGAAATTTTTAGGATCATCTTCATAATCTTCATCTTTATCGATCAACATACAACAAGTCTCAGCTTCCATGACCCTTCATGCCTGCTGTCACAGTGACCTCAACTTTTGATTTCCTCTCCACGGACCTGCCCCTTAGTGGGTTGGAGTCGAGGTCGCCAGAAACTTGGCATAACTGTCTCTGGATGCACTTGGTGGCTCCCTTCTGGTAGGAATACTCACTCACACTGGCTCAGAAGCTCAGCGGTTATTGTCATCAGTAGCTTGGCAGGGTGATAAATGCTGTCATTCGCATATTAGATCTGAACTGTCAATTCTAAGTCGTCATGAGGCAACCTATATGAGAAGACACTGCACTACTGCTAAGCCACATCGGTGACGTTCAGAAGTACATGTGAGTTACTGGTGCCAGTATTTCTGGAGGACATGCTCAGATGTTAGTGAAGACAGCGAACCTGAATGAGCGGCGTGAAGGTCGTGCGACCGTGATAACAGAAACAAAACAGAAAAAAAGGAAAGATGATATTCTAGATTATAACATCCAACTTGTGAGTGAATTCGGAATGAAATAAAGGTAGGGAACAGTAAACGATAAACAGTAAACAAGTGGGGTATTTTTTTGCTCCCATAAGGAAACCTAACACAGAGAACTTTTATTCAAGACTGGCACAGCCTTTTAAACTTGAATAAAGTCAGACAAAATACATAGACGAACAATCTAATTAGTGGGGGAAAAACAAGCGCAGGCCAACAACTGAACTGTCTGCAAAGATTTGGACTTGAGGGGAGGGGAGAGGGGAGTTTGAAGATGGAGAAACTGGGAAAATGAAATTAAAAAAAAAAGTTACAGATATGAAAACTCTTCACTAGCTGCATAAGGGAACCATCGCAATCCCTTTTGAAGGCAGATATATTTGTATTGCCTGCTCCGAGGCCTTTCGCCGCTGGATCGGGACTCATCAGGGAGACACGGCTGGTTGTGTCTGCGCTCCCGGCGTCAAATAGAGACACACCACGTCCATAATACTGTGGTGTTCTCACCACCATGGGTGCAAAAAAGAATCCAATAGCACCCCAGAGCTTCATTGTTTGTCACCTTCATCCACATGCATATAAACATCTGCATTTCTGGGCTAAAACTGTACCTTTTGATAGATATTTGGAAGATCTGCTATAAGTATATTGAATAAAATAGATGATAACCGAGCCTTGCGGAAAACCATCTGAAGTTCTCTGGACTTAGAATATGTGCTTCTAACTCTTACCTGTATGAAACGTTGTGATAAAAAAAATGTATATCGTTATACATGTGATGGTGCGCAGGGGTAAGGGATGTGCAGGTGAAGACAGGTAGATGGTGATAAATGCAGGAACCAAGGGACAGCAGCCAGCAAGAAGACACAGAGGACGACGAAGTAGAGCATTTCTTCTCTTTATTTCTCTCCCATGGCATGGAGCTCAAACCAGGAACACTGGCTGGGAACTCTCTCTCTCTCTCTCTCTCTCTCTCTCTCTCTCTCTCTCTCTTCTCTCTCTCTCTCTCTCTCAGCACTCAGCGCACTGAGCACTCTCTAGGCAACACTGCTCGGGGCAACACTGTCGGGGCAACACTCTAGGCAACACCGTGGGCAACACTGATCGCACTCACGCCGGCGCTCCAAATATATACAGCTGCCCGGACCGCAAAGAAGACAACGCAGCGCCGCACGCAAAATGTGCCTCACGAGACGCAAATGACAAAAATTGTGCTACCTGTCGCAGCTCTGCGTTGTCTAGCTCGCCATCCGTTCAAAGTATCCAAACATATCTCATATCGATGAAAACCTCAGAACCCAAGGAAAAAACGCATTAAGTTATATTTGATAATTCTGTGGCTGTGTAAAGTTACTGGCGATTAAAGTCCGAGAATGAACCCACTTTTAACAAGCTTACGTCATATTTTCCTTTATTTCGATGAAAAATACTGAACAGCATGAAATAATTTTGTAATGAATAAAAAGCTTGAATTCGCTCTTTCTATGCATATAAACTTCATTATCCAAGATGCCGTTCAAGCGGAGAACTTTGCGTTTAAAGTTTGATAGAAAACACAACTTGCCTTATCACTACATGGCCGTCGCCACGTGCTTCGAACACGATCTTCGATAAAAATTTATTCCGTTGAAATGGTCCATCGGATGATAATTTTTTTAAATATAATTTCAGTTGCTTCTATCATAGAAATGAGTTATTAAAAAGATTTCGATTGGGAAGTCCAATTTCATGAAACGACAATTTAGATCAAACCCGACAGTAAACAAAGAAGGCGACTCGCTAAAGGGACAGGCGCTGTCAGTCATTTCGTATAGTCGCAAGCTTGTACAGAAAAGATCATAGGCATGCGCTATACGAAATGAAAGCTTATGGACTTTTACTTCAATGTGCATTCATGGATTCTTTGGATTCTCTCATACTTTTTATGAAATCAAGAATTATTCACAGTTTGTTTGTCGGACAATTCGAAATGGCGCCAAGAATTAATTTGGTCGAAATACCAGTTTTAGGAAAAATATGGGCTTCTCAGTGCAACACGGTTGTAATGAATAGAATACATTAATTTTGTGACTTCAGCAATGTATACACTACTATGTAGGTTCTGAGGTATTAATGATTTAAAGAATTTACACAATCAAAAATGAGATCAATCGATCAAGGGAGGTAAGGGGAAGATAACTCGTGAACAAAATATCTCGTCTGAGATGGGTGCCCAAGGAATATACACTCTTAGCACCCGGCTACATCCCCCCCCCCCCCCCTACTCTGTTACAACCAGCGTCCTCGCTGGCACAAAATGACATGAAAATAACAAGAGTTATCGAGTAGGAGTGCAAAAATCAATCAATGAAAAAAATGAAGCTTCAGCCATCCAAGTTCTGATATGCTTACTCCTAAAACAAAACCTTTACATCAAAGGAGCAAAACATCAAAGTATTAAAACATCTTTTCTCTCTCATTCTCTGCATCCACATTACTCTCACTACCAAGGAGGGCTTGCTCTTTTAAGCAAGGTGCCTGAAAGTCGGCAGACTCACACTGACTGAAATGGGCATATTATTTCAACAAAATTGAAGTCAAAAACAAAATGACTAGGAAGGATTTGTTAAAAATCCAAAACATTGGGTAGGGGCCAAGTGACAATAATGGACTTATTATTTGAATAAAATTCCAAAAATGTCAGATACAAAATGGCAAAAAGAATTTGTTATAAAATCTTTAGCGTTAAGTCCCATGAAGATATGATTTGGTCGGGTTTTGTCGTTTTGAACAAAATTTCCCCCAAAAGTAACACACTCAACCTAGTTTTCTTTTACCACTACTGTTGGCAAAAAAAAACCAAAACAGGAGCATACATCATTATCCAACATGAAAACAATCAACATATGTACTAGCTTGTGCAAAAAATGACAACAAATAATTGGTCAACAACCAGTCCACAGCACCTCTTCCCAAAAGGAGGTATTCAACGATCATAAATCAGTCCAGGAATATATTTACTGTCTCGTGTAAACATCGACCGAGTCAGTTAAATGAAAGAGTTCCTGGTCATCCAGGCAGTCACTAGCATACCTTTTCACAGGTTTCACCACCTGACAGGTAGTTCGCCGTGGGGCTGGTGTGGGCGGAACTGGTGTTGGCACAGGGTAGCCAGCAGTTCTTGGCTTGGATGCGGAAATGTCTGCCGGTCCGTCTTGGAGTCTGATGGTGGTTCCAGCTCCTGTCGCTTCAGTCTCCTGGAGTCAGCTGGTTCCGATGGTGGCAGGGCGTCACTTCTGTTCAGGCAGTGAAGTTGTCCAACAGGGCCAGACCCATTGTCTGGAGGCCACAGCAGCCCCTGGTGGCCTGGGTTCTGGTGCATGGCTTGGTGGCGTGGAGGCACTGGCGGTCTAGCCGACCTTTCTGCAGGGTCGGCAATCCGCCAGGTGCTGCTCCAGATCCGGTACATGCTGGGCCAGTAGACCTGGGGTCGCAGTACCTCTGCTGCATGCTGGTAGCCCTGGTGACCCTCGCGGTTGTGGAGTGATGACAGCACCTTGGGGCGGAGCGATCTGGGAAGGAGCAGCTGCTCACATGCCCAAGTTTTGGGTCCACCATTTGGTGATGGAGCACCCCTGTCGGCAGATGAGTCGACCGTGCTGCTGAATGAGGGACTGTAGCTCCCTATTCTCACCAGCTGCAGGCTTCTTTGGCCAGGAGGACAGAACTGGCCCAGTGGATGGGTCCTCCTGCTGGAGTCGATGCATCTCTCCTGGTGACAGCTGAGGCAAAATGGAGTCTGCCTGTCGCCTGTGTGCTGCTGGGCCATGTCGCTTGTCAGCATTCTGGCAGCTGACAGTGGCAGAGGACTGGGTTTGTCCCCAGTTTTCAGTGGTGCCGACCTCCGTAGCCTCCGCCTGGGTCGTCGTCCTGAGCGCTGTGTGCCCGTCACACAGCTGCGGACCTGCAGTGGTGGCTGTGCAGGTGGTGGCTGCTGGATTTCCTGCCTCAAGCTGGCGACTGTGGCCATAAGTGCCTGTCATGAGTCGGGCCGAATGTTCTCGAGCATTCAGGCAAATTAAGGGTAGTTTGCTGTTGTTGAAAGCAAGTCCTTGGGTTCTTCAAGTGTGCGAATTCAGGCATCACCAGAGGGGAATACCCCAAGTCGCATACTGAAGGAGGGAGAGTTACTGGGAAGTGTTCGCATGTCCGAGGGATAGTGGGACAAGGAGTTGCCGACCTGCCGGTCCTGGGTAGAGGAGTGTCCAGTCCGACCACTGGCTGGCTATTCACTGGGTTCTCCAGTGGGCCTGAAGGGAAGGCGATCGTGTCAGGTGACCGTCACGGGTAGGTGACCGTCAGCCTGCAGGCAGAGTACAGCGACATTCAGTCGCCTTGTTCTGGGGAATGAATGGAAGGCTTCGGCCTATTGAGTGGTTTGCACCTTGTTGTCTATAGAGGTAGTAACTACTCGAAGCATCAGTCGTGGCTGGTAGAGAAGTCCAGGCTGTTAGTACAATGGGTAGCTTCGGGGAATCGAACATGAGTTTGAATGGGAGGTTATGCATTAACCACTTGGTACCCAAGTCTTTGTTGGCGCTAGCAGCTGTGGTGTGTATGTATGTGTAGGTGACTCACTTAAGGGAAAGTGAACTCGCCCGTCTTGCTGAGGGCTCAAGAAAATACCGCATGAAGCAGAGGTTAGCTGTCGCCTTGTTGTCTCCTGGGTGGGGACGTTAGACAGTGGAGGTTGCTGTAGCCTCGGAGCCGACGACGTGTCAGCCTGTTGGGCCTAGACAGGGAGCTGCCAGACAACGGTGGGTGTTTGCAGCCAGAGAAGACCTGTGGGAGAGGCCAACAGGAGCCTTTCCGTGGAGAGGGCGAAGTACGGTGGAGTCCGGGAGACTCGGTGTGAGGGTGCGACTCAAGCTACGTTGCCAGTGTCCCCAACTGGGATTTGGCCAATCGGGAGGACACAACGGTGTGGCAGCTTCAGCTCGTGGTCGTACAGTGGATGAGAAAACTGACGATCAACCAAGGAATGCTGGCAAGTTATGGACGTTTTATTTGCTCTTAAGGTTATAAGTGTGCAAACAGAATAGTGGAATATTGTCTTTCTGGCTAAGTAAGAATAACTGAAGAGCAGGGGATGCGATTTATGAAATTGTCAGTATGCTGTTTACATTGTTGTATGATACAGATAGTTGTGTTGTGTAGTGACGGGTGGGGGCTCAGAGTCAAGTTGAATAAAAGTTGATTATTTTCTATGAAATGTTATTGGTTTCCCATCACCTTTGTGCGGGCCCGATGTGAGTGACAGAGTGCGTGTGCCTATGCGAGAGCGCATTTTGGTTGTGAAAGCGTCAATACTTCTGTCTATAACCCCCTGCATCCCTGAATATGAAATCATATTTTAATAACGAGGGGGAGCGTCGGAGACCCGTCACAAATTGGGGGACTGTCGTCCGGGATGAACATAAATGAGCCATAAGTGATTTTGATTCTGGGTTTTGTCAATTGCAAGGGATTTGAAATTTGTCGTAATTGTGGAAACCTAGATTTTTTTTCTTACCTGGAAAGACGTTAGTCATGTGTTGATTGCTTTGATCTTTTTTTCATGACTGGGCCTTGTATTTGAACTTGCTTGATTTGGTTGCTGTTGAGGTTGATTGTGTGTAGCACAACTATTTGATCGCTTATTTACAAGTGATCGTGTGGATATCTCGCTTGTTACTGTGGTTGTATTAACTAGTGATCGAGGGTTAGATAGCTTCAAAATGTCGACTGAAGAGGTGCTGAGACAATAGGTCCACTGAAAAAAGATGGACCTCATAGAAGAAGGAAAAGCTTTAGGACTAAAGGGTCCGGAACTGAAGGCATATGTAGATGAGAACTGGCCCGTGTAATCGAGGCCCAGAAATACAAAGGGAACGGAAGAAGGAAAGAAAAAGAGGAGAGAGAAAGAGAACGGGAAAAAAGGGAGAGAGAAAGGAATGGGAAAAAGAGGAGAGAGAAAGAGAAGGGAAAAAGAGGAGAGAGAAATTGAACGGGAAAAAAGAGGAGAGAGAAAGAGAACGGGAAAAAGAGGAGAGAGAAAGAGAACGGGAAAAGGAGGAGAGAGAACGGGAAAGAGAGGAGAGAGAAAGGGAACGGGAAAAAGAGGAGAGAGAAAGAGAACGGAAAAGGAGGAGAGAGAACGGGAAAGAGAGGAGAGAGAAGGGAACGAAAAAGGGAGAGAGAAAGAGAACGGAAAAGGAGGAGAGAGAAAGAGAACGGAAAAAAGAGGAGAGAAGAACGGGAAAGAGAAAGAGAGAAAGAGAACGGGAAAGAGAGGAAAGAGAAAGAGAGAAGATAAGGCAGTTTGAGTTAGAAAATTAAAATTGGAGAAAGAACGGGACGTGGACGCAAAACCTCAAGTGAACTTTGCTCCACATGTCAGTCCCTTGATCAATATGCCAAGGTTCGATGATAATCCGGACCATTGAGAGGATTTCATTTCGCAATTTGAAAGGATTGCCAAGGATCAGGGCTTACCGAAGAACGGTGGGCCACAAATTTGTCGGCGCTGCTGACACCCAAAGCTAGGGATGCTTTTTTTCTGCTTACCACCGGAAAAACAGACAGATTATGAGTCGGTGCGAGATGCTTTGTTTCAGAGGTATCAAGTAACCGCCGATAGATATAGGAAATTGTTCAGAGAAACCGTTCGTAAATCAGGTGAGACGCACGTACAGTTCCTTTATCGGCTTAGGGCTCTCTTTGACAAATGGATAAGGTTAGGGAACATCGAACAACTTTTGAATCTTTGAGGGAGGAGATCGTTAAGGAGCAAATTCTCTCACTTGTCGGAAGGATCTCACTGTATTCTTGGCAGAAAGAGAATTAGGAGTTTAGAGGAGATAGTGAAAGTTGCAGACAGGTATGAATCTGCCCATGATCAGCGTAATGGGATGAAGGGATCGAACCAGACGACTCGTAATGCCCAGACCACACAGTCAGGGAGTGATTCGCCGACTCCCTACAAACAGGAGGCGAGACCGCAGTTAGAAACGCATTTTAAGTCCCGTGGCAACAGTGGACTGAAGAGAATGTTCGGGTGAAACGCACATGTTTTAAATGTGGGCGAGAGGGTCATATCGCCAAGGAATGTAGCGGACTGCGAATACATTCAGTTGTTGCTGTTGATACAATTCAACAGGAAGGCAGGGTGCCACCACCAACTACTAGGGCAGTAGTAAACGGGAAGCCAGTGACCTGCTTATTAGACACAGGACTGACTCTAGCGGCAATGGTAGAGCCCGGTTTTGTGAGAGAGACGGACTATACCGGGGAAACCACCTGCGTGCAATATGCAGATGGAAGAATTAATCGGCTACCTTTGGCCCATGTCAAAGTAGAGTCAGAGTTGTCAGGTACTCTCACTGCAGCAGTGCAAAACAATCTTCCTATCCAGCTTTGTTAGGGGGTAGGTATATCCTCCCGAAGCCTAACCAGGCTGCCAGTCAAGTAGGGAAAGCAAGGGCAGTGCAGGGTAGGAAGGAAAACAGAACACAGGTGGAGTTCACAGGCCGCTAGCAGTAGAGCTAGCGTAGGCCATGAAGGTGGCCGTGGTGGTGGTGCAGTAGGCCATGGAGGTGGCCGTAGTGGCGGTGCCGTAGGCCATGGAGGTGGCCGTCGTGGCGGTGCCGTGGGCCATGGTGGCCGTAGTGGTGGTTCAAAAAGTTGTTGGCGTTGCCGTGGTAGTCAGAAATGTAGGAGCCACGGTGGGCGGACCTCAGGGTCGGGGCCAACATGGACCACAGAGAAATGGGGAGTTTGTATTATACTCCCTGTTTGGCTAGTATACTTACCATGTCAGACAATAGCATTCACGGCAGTTAGTCAGCTCTGCAGGCCGAAGTTTTTGTGTGGCTAATGCAGTAATAAGACGTCACGTGATGCCCACCGCCTTCCGCCGTAGGAAGAAGCCAGTGTCAACCTCCCGTACCTCATTCATCGAGGCCTGCGCGCAAGGTAACCCCAGAAACCTTGGCGCTAGTGGGGAAGGCAGGGTGGGCATTAGAGTCTGACATGGTAAGTATACTAGCCAAACAGGGAGTATAATACAAACTCCCCATTTTGGCGTCATATACTGTACCATGTCAGACAATAGCAGAATTCATAGGAAAAGGAGGAGGGCGAGTGCCCTAGTGGTTCCTGGGGTTACCCGATATGGATGCATTAGCCGCCACAAAGGATATCCCATTAGAAACCATCAGCCCTGGTCATGCGGATGTCCCTTAATAAAATTTTATGAAGGATTTTCCGAATGCAGAAGGCTGCCTCCTGGAGGTGGCGCATGGGAACAGAGTGCTGGAATGCTGCCGAAGCGGCGAGCGCTCTGAGCTCATGAGCCCGGGGGGACAAGACGGGGAGGTCCTTGGATGCCTGGGAATAGGCCGTTCTGACCGTCTTGGAGAGCCACCTAGAGACAGTGCCAGCTGAGATGTCTTCCGTGTTACTGGGTTGATGGAAATAAGGAGACGTCTTTGCGAAACGCGCCTGGGGCGCGAGCGTTCCAGTAGTGTGTTCGACCTCGAGAGGGGCAAAGGGCTATGTCCGAAGAGGTGTCTCCCCCTAGTGTATCCGCCGCTGGCGGATGACGAGGTAAGGAGAGGCACTACCGGGTTCCTGGTTCTTAGCTAGGAATTCGGGAAGGAACTTAAGAGAGATGGAGCCGTCTCTGTGGAAGGCAATGTCTCTGGGGTCCCCGCTAAGGGCATGGATCTCGCCTCGCCTTCTGGCGGAAGCGAGGGCGAGGAGGAAGGTAGTCTTCATAGACAGAAGGTCGAAGGGAATGGAGGAGACAGGCTCAAAGAGGGGTTTCCTGAGGACGTCAAGTAAGTGAAGAGGTCCCAAAGGGGAAAACACGTCTAGGGGATTGGGCCTCACGAAGAGCAGCCCCTCTGGAGATCTCTCTGAGAAGGAAGTCATTCTCAAGGAAGGTCCGCCATTTGGCGGTATGGTCGTGCAGATGGCCGACCTGTAGCCCGGATGGAGCTAGCAGAGAGGTTAAGGTGGGACAGGAAATTTCCTATCTGGATATTGGAGGGGCGATTGTGAGAGACAGAATTGTCTTCGCACCATGAGACCCATTTCCTCCATCTGTAAATGTAAAGGGACTCTGTGCTAGCTCTGTGAGAGGACATGGCTAGGTCTCGGAGTTCCTGAGAGGCCCCAGCGATAGAGAGGATATTGAGGACGGACTGGGACCTGTCCGTTCGAGAGGTGGATTTAGCTGCTCGCACTGGGCTGGCACAGAAGCCAGGCGTGGAGGCAAAGCATCTGGGGATTGGCGTGAGGGGACCCGAACGGGGTTGCCTGAGCATGTCCCACCTGGTGTTCAACCGAAGAGGGGGTGAGTGAGTGAGGGACTTGAGGTCCGGTAACCAGGACTGAGTGGGCCACCACGGGGCTATGAGAATGAGCCTGGGTCTCTCGAGTCTCGCCTTCCTGATCACCTTGTGGAGGATCGGGAAGGGAGGAAGGCGTAAGCTATGAGGCCGGACCAGGGAAGGGATAGGGCGTCGATGGAGGAAGCCGGGGGTCCGGGACCGGAGACACATACACTGGCAGACGATAGTTGAACCGTGTGGCAAACAGGTCGATCATGGGTCTGAACCAATGTTCCCACACGGTTGTTAGGGTATGCTGCTGAAGGTCCATTCCGTGTGGAGGACAGACTTGGAGAGGCTGAGAGTGTCTGCCAGGATATTGTGTGTCCCTGCTATGTCTCGCGCGAAGGGTGACCCCCTGCGTGTGACACCAGTGGAGGAGGGCCTCTGTACGGAGGGAGAGGCCGATGGAGTGTGCCCCCCCCCCTTTGTTGATGTAACAAGCTACCGAAGTGTTGTCCGTGAAAGGAGAACGAATCGGTGGGAGTACTATGGACTGGAAGTGGAGGAGGCGAGCCTGACCGCCTCCAGTTCCAAGATGTTGATGTGAAGACGAGCAGTCAGAGGATCCCAAACCCCGAGGCGTGACTGCTCTCAAATGGGCTCCCCACCCGAGTTGGAGGCGTCTGTGTAAAGTTCAGGGCCTGGGAAGGGAGGGAGATGGGAACTCCAGGGGCCAGGGTGGATGGGCTGAGCCACTCCTCCGTGGCCCAAACGAACCAAGGCCCTGGGGAATGTCTGGTTCCAGCTGTCGTTGGTCTGGGACAAACGACGGCGGAACTCCCTCTGAAGCTGTCGCTTGGGAACTCTGCCTAGGGGAATGAAAGGAGACAGGGACACCATCATCCCCAGAAGGGACGAAAGTGTCCTTGCGAAGTAAGGGGAGAGGGTCGAAGGTGGGAGATGAGGTCCACTAGGCGAGCGGAACTCTCCGGGGTCGGGGAGACTACCATGGAGGTGGTGTAGAAGCTCATGCCCAGAGAGGTGAATCGCTGACTGGGCGAGAGCTCGCATTTGGAGGGGTTGGTGACGAACCCCAGAGAGGAACAAAGGTGTAGTAGTTTGGAGGTGTGGGATTGGGCCAGGCCTGAGTGGGAGCCCGATTGGAGGGGTAGTGTAGAGGTTGAACTAGTGTCACTCTCCCTACCCATCAGCTTGAAAAGACTGGAACACGAACGCGCGTGAAAAAGATACTGAGCCATGCGCTTGTGTGGCCATAGTCAGCATGAGTGTGTTGTTTTCGAGCCCATAGATGCCAAATGAGGCGATCTTTTGCACACTGAACATAGAACGTAATGTTGTTTTGGGATCCTTAGCAACCAGTACTGCTTACCTTGACCCCAGGTCCTGAAATGCACACTTTTCTGACATATCGATTGCCTGAGCACCGACGGGAAAATGGCGGAAACAAGTATCGCGTCTTGACGCGAAACGAGACTATGGGAAACTAGGACGAGACCTTGAGAAAATCAATACTTCAATGCGAGCGTCGTCTGCTAGGCTAGGCCGTTTGTCGGAACCCATTGCGAGCAGATTTCAGTGCAAGTACAGACTGCTTCCAGTTCTACTGGAACCCCGATATTGCAGACGAGACGTAGGTAGCGTCTTGAAATAGGAGTATAAGGATGGAGTCCCCATGGGCGACTCCCCCAGTACCTCCGGGACGTGTTGCTGACAGAGAGGGGATATTAGGGCGTTTGGCGGGCTGTGCGGTGTGGGCAGGTGACTGCTGGGATAGGGTTTGAGCGGGAGTCAGTTCCTGGTATCGCAGTCGAATAGCAGCGAACAGCGACTGGTCCTGCCCAGGGATGCACCGCAAGGCCGACTTGAGCGCCTGGGAGGGGTTGGACCATGACAGCACGGCCTGAGAGATTGGCCTGTGATAGTACAGCATCTCTCCACTGCCAAACAGGCAGTTAAAGTGACTCCTGGCTGCGCTGTCCGCGCAGCCGAAAGGTGATGCGATATCTTGTGAATAAGAAAGCGCATCAGGGGGTCGCCAAACAGCTAGAGTCTGTCTCAGTGTCATCAGCGTCTGAAGACACAGAGGCAGTGCCGTAGTCCTTGAGGAAAACTCCTACTGGAGTTGCGTTAGGGGCTGACAAGAAGTCAATCCCGGCGGAGGGACGCCTGTGCACCCTGGCGAAAGATGCCGATCTGTTCCACAAGGGGATGAGGGTCTGGGGGCGACTGTCCTTGGCCGTGATAGCTGGGCAGGGGGGAACCCGGTGTAATGGCAAAGGAGAAAATGTTGTCAGAGGGAGGGGATTCCTTAACAACAAGATCTGGGCGCGAGCTTTCCAAGGTGAAAAAGTCACCAGACTGGGGGGAGGGAGCCCTCAACCCCGTCCTCAGGCTGTGGGTCAGTGTTCCTGAAAGGGATGTTCAGATCCACCTTCGAGGGGCCAGGACAGGGGTGCGTGGGAGTCCCGCCCTCGTTGGGTAGTGGGGGAATACGAGGACGGGTCCCTGGTGGCTCCATACTCGGCAGGCAGACTAGGGATCGCCGATCGGACAGCGCCCGAGAGGGAGGGGGACCCAGGTCGATCCAGCTGAAAGAAGCCGGATGCCACATGCGACCGGAGATGGAGTCAGAATGGGTGTCAGCCTAGCCACTGGTTCCTCTCGGGGGCATGGAGCCACCGGTCCCGGGGAGTACGCAGGGCTGTGGCAGCCCTGGGGCAGGGTTTCCTCGGGGATCCGGGTAACCTGGGGCACCATGGGGTGGGTAGCGAGAAGGCGAGCTCTCTCGTACCCGCCCGGGGAGAGCACTGCCTCCTGCGTCTCCGGGTGCGGTCCATGCCGGCCCCTGCATGGCAGGGTGGCCGGTGGGTGGCATGGTAGCCGAGCCCCCTGGCTGCGTGGAAGCGGACTGGGAAGGCTGCAGTGACGAGACCACCTCAAGGGACCAAAGGTTACCCTAGTCCCGCTGGTCGATCCTCCCCCGGAGGAACGGGACTGCGGACGTTGCCCAATAGGGGAGCGAAAGAAGTCCGCTCCCCAACGTCCTGTACCCCTAGGGGAAAGTGCGACAGTCGATCGGGGTGGTTCGACCGTCGGGGGTGAGGGCGCAGATCCGACCTAGTCGATGCCTGCGTCCCTGACCCGGAGTTGTGGTCAGTGGGGGAGACCCACCAAAGACTGCCCACAAACTCCTCCACCGGAGTGATGATGCTCCTCGTGTCCGAGTGGTGGCTGCACTCGGACACAGTTGGGGAGAGCGTGATGGGACAGCGTGACGGTAGTGGGGGACAAGCTAACGCCACGAGTCTCATCTGATCGAGTGACAGGCGGTGATTCCGGCCGCGAGTCGTCACCCGTGCCGGTCCGCGCCTCGGTAAGGTTCCCCGGGGGCCGAGGGTCGCGGGACGCAGCCTGATAGGAGAGTCTCTGTGTGCGACCGAAGGCGAACAGGCGATTTGGCCAGGGAGCGGGGAGATTTTGAACGGGCAGGTCCTTTCAGGGGAGCCTTGCCTTGGATTTCTACAGTGTAGAAAGAAAAACCGTTGGCAATAAAGGCCGATTGCCTGTTCGCTTCCGACACAACGATCGTGTGTCCGCCGGACGGGCCAGAGGAGGTATCGTAACGATGGTCGCGCGTCCCCTGTGCGGAACCCTCCTCCACACCGGCCATATCGCTCATCATAGGTGCGAGCGGATTGTCCCCTGGAATCGACACGCGGGTCCTCCGGGGCAAGGGAGCGACTCCCGAACAGAGGAGCGGCTCGACCCGTTAATGTCCTTCACCATGTTGGGCACTGGTGGCGAGACAATCACGGAACGCACGATCGCAAAGAGGAGACAAAGAGGTGGATCGAGGGATAGAAAAGAGCTCGAACCACCCCATGAGGGGCACTGGGAGTGCGGTAAATGAAGATGAAATCGCGAGTGCAGAGAAGAAAGCACAAACGCGAGAAACATGTGATCGAATAACTAATGTTACTAATGGGGTACTACTAAGTGTGCACAAGTTGGTAGATCAAGAGATCGCAAGGACAATCTCTATACCTGTAATAATGATAAATAAGGTACAGGAAAATGAGCCCGGGGAAGCCAGAGTACCGCCGAACAAGGTGTGTGATGTCAGGCAACATGGCGGAGACGGCAACCGGCATGGCACATCGAGATGGCGGATCGATTGACCGGGAGGGGATCGATCGTCAAGAGTGACGCACAATGGCGCACAAGAGTAAAATCCCTGGTGTACCTTGTAATAATGCTAAGGAGGTACTAATAAATGTGCACCAGTTAGTAGATGAGGAGATCGTTTACCAGTGATAAATTTGGTACAAATAAATGCGCACCAGTGGGCAGTCAAGAGGTCGTACTTTCGAAGATCGAAAGAACGGAAGGCGAAGTCGCGAGTGCCGAGACAAAGGCACAAAGCGAGGATGGCGCGGTTAAATAGGTTAATAAAGCGCACCAAACCAAAGCCCACCGGCTCAAGAGTAAAAGGGTGAAGCGAGCAAGCCACAACAAATAAGCAAACACAAAGCTATCTTAACACAACGGCAAAGAGAAGGCGAGACAGAGCACAAGACTTATCTTGCTTGGACGGCAGGCCGAGAGAGAATGAGGTACGGGAGGTTGACACTGGCTTCTTCCTACGGCGGAAGCGGGTGGGCATCACGTGACTGTCTTATTACTGCATTAGCCACACAAAAACTTCGGCCTGGCAGAGCTGACTAACTGCCGTGAATGCTATTGTCTGACATGGTACAGTATATGACGCCAAAACTGGAACCAGCAGCTGGGTGGGACCAGGGAGGCAGTCATAACGCATGGCAAGAAGGTCGAGGTGACCAGCTATCGTTAGGAAATGCCAAAGACAGTCAGCTCAAAGGAGCAGATGATCCAGTGTCAGGAAAGGGTAAAAGTAAATAAGGCTCATCAAGTAATGGGCATAGGCCATGAGCGGGATTCGAACCAAGGAATTTCCTCAGAGAGAAGGAAAATCGGTTCGGATAGGATGAGTGAGGGATCATCTCTTAACATTATGAAAAGGGGAGATGATCGTCGTCGCAGTGAATGGGTGCGACAGCCCAGTTCACGTGATCTTCGAACAACAGACCCTGAGGCAATGAATGCAAAGGGGACTGAATGTCACGGCGATTTTGCCCAACAGGCTAGAAGAGGATCGCGCAGATTTTCACGCGCTCCTTTAAGGACTAAAATGTGTGAAAGGTGCGCTGACTCTCTTGTAAGCCTGGAATGCGCAAACTATCTGCCCCAGGTACTATTGGCGAGCCACAAATGGCGGTCAACATTGAGAGGGGCAGGAGTCGGTCAAGGGTTGGAGTAATGCCTCCAGGGCGTTGCTGTTGTAGTGCGAACAGCAGAAGTAGAACAATGGTAGGAGCAATGCCTACGGGCTGCTGTGATTCTGGCGGTGTGTGAGCAGTCATCTGTTACGACAGCTACTGTGTAAATAATGTAGCTGGCCAGTTATGTTATTGATTTTGATTGCCCAGTATAGGGCGGGGTTGAGCCTATGTTCATGTGTTATTTTTCAGTTTTTGATTTATGTTGCTTTTGTTCATTGCCCATTATGGAGCGGGATCAGTACATGCTCACGTGTTATGATTTATGATTTTTCTGGTTGATATGTTTGCTCATGTTGTTTTGTCACATCTCGGTAAAGTGTGAAAATCTCCTTATGTTGTGAAATCAGGATAAATGTTTGATTTGCATATTGTGTGTGAGACCGTGTGAGCAGATTGGGGCCACACGCCTGAATTTGATTTTGATGTTACGTAAGCTGGCCACACGCCTGAATTTGAATCTTGTCTTTGTGGATTGTGGCCACACGCCTGAATTTGATTTTGATGTTAAGTAGGCTGGGCCACACACCTGAATTTGATCTTGTGTTAATCATGGTTGTGCTGTATTAGAAGTGAATGGAATGATTAATTAACATGTATGGACATGCTGATAGCTAACGTTATAGAGAGAGAGATTCTTGATTATATGTGAGCCAGTTTATGACAGTGATTCAATGGAACATCTGACTGATTTTATATTTTTAATTGGGTACATTATCCATGTTAGAGATGTTGATGAAGTGATGTCTTAAAGCATAGAGGTAGTACTGTTTTACTGATCCATGCTACTGAGTTGTTTTATCCAATTTGAGAACATTCGTCCTTGAGGAAATGTTGATTGGAACAACATTCTTAGGTACGGGGGTGTCATGAGTCGGCCGAATGTTCTCGAGCATTCAGGCAAATTAAGGGTAGTTTGCTGTTGTTGAAAGCAAGTCCTTGGGTTCTTCAAGTGTGCGAATTCAGGCATCACCAGAGGGGAATACCCCAAGTCGCATACTGAAGGAGGGAGAGTTACTGGGAAGTGTTTCGCATGTCCAGAGGGATAGTGACAAGGAGTTGCCGACCTGCCGGTCCTGGGTAGAGGAGTGTCCAG
Source organism: Conus ventricosus (assembly GCA_018398815.1). NCBI lineage: Eukaryota > Metazoa > Mollusca > Gastropoda > Neogastropoda > Conidae > Conus > Conus ventricosus. The sequence continues at coordinate 125,866,586 of CM031597.1, read as the reverse complement.
TCCGACCACTGGCTGGCTATTCACTGGGTTCTCCAGTGGGCCTGAAGGGAAGGCGATCGTGTCAGGTGACCATCACGGGTAGGTGACCGTCAGCCTGCAGGCAGAGTACAGCGACCATTCAGTCGTCCTTGTTCTGGGGAATGAATGGAAGCTTCGGCCTATTGAGTGGTTTGCACCTTGTTGTCTATAGAGGTAGTAACTACTCGAAGCATCAGTCGTGGCTGGTAGAGAAGTCCAGGCTGTTAGTACAATGGGTAGCTTCGGGGAATCGAACATGAGTTTGAATGGGAGTTATGCATTAACCACTTGGTACCCAAGTCTTTGTTGGCGCTAGCAGCTGTGGGTGTATGTATGTGTAGGTGACTCACTTAAGGGAAAGTGAACTCGCCCGTCTTGCTGAGGGCTCAAGAAAATACCGCATGAAGCAGAGGTTAGCTGTCGCCTTGTTGTCTCCTGGGTGGGGACGTTAGACAGTGGAGGTTGCTGTAGCCTCGAGAGCCGACGACGAGAAGAATTGTCTCCCGTGTGGGGACGGTCGACAGCAAGACGTGTCAGCCTGTTGGAGCCTAGACAGGGAGCTGCCAGACAATGGTGGGGTTTTGCAGCAGAGAAGACCTGTGGGAGAGGCCGACAGGAGCCCTTTCCGTGGAGAGGGCGAAGTACGGTGGGAGTCCGGGAGACTCGGTGTGAGGGTGCGACTCAAGCTACGTTGCCAGTGTCCCCCAACTGGGATTTGGCCAATCAGGAGGACACAACGGTGTGGCAGCTTCAGCTCGTGGTCGTACAGTGGATGAGAGAAACTGACGATCAACCAAGGAATGTGGCAAGTTATTGACGTTTTATTTGCTCTTACGGTTATAAGTGTGCAAACAGAATAGTGGAATATTGTCTTTCCTGGCTAAGTAAGAATAACTGAAGAACAGGGGATGCGATTTATGAAATTGTTGTATGCTGTTTACATTGTTGTATGATACAGATAGTTGTGTTGTGTAGTGACGGGTGGTGGCTCAGAGTCAAGTTGAATAAAGTTGATTATTTTCTATGAAATGTTATTGGTTTCCCGTCACCTTTGTGCGGGCCCGATGTGAGTGACAGAGTGCGTGTGCCTATGCGAGAGCGCATTTTGGTTGTGAAAGCGTCAATACTTTTGTCTATAACCCCCTGCATCCCTGAATATGAAATCATATTTTAATAACGAGGGGAGCGTCGGAGACCCGTCACAGTGCCTCTAGCTGAGTTTGAAGCAAGGCAACAGCAGCAGTGCCAGCTGTGTAGAGGATGTCGCCATCGGCACTGCAGTCCTGCATCCACCCTTGGGCTTCCTTCCTAGCCTCTTTAAAGGTGGTGGTAGGATAGTTCCGAACGAAATACCGGACATCCTTGCGGAGTGCTGCTTGTCGTAGGCCATGGGTGAAGGCGTCCCTGAGTATGGTGGCAGGCAACATTCCATCCCCAGCCTGGTTGACCTTCTTCCAGAGGTACTGGAGATGGGAGCCATACTCCCAGATGGTCTTGTCCTGGCCCTGTTGCCTGGTGAAGAACGCTGTGGCCAGGGTGACCACATCACGCTGCTCTCCCCGTTCTCCTCAAGATGGTCAAGATCTGCCTGGGGAGTCGACGTCTGTCGCTGGCAGCCTGATCACCTCCTGGCAAGCTCGGCCATCTAGGGCGGCAATCAGCCAGAGGGCAGCTGTCCTGTCATCCAGGGGCTGCAGGTGTAGGCAAGCCTGGCCTCCCGGATGAAGTCGTCCACTTCCCTGCTGCCTCTCGGTACCCATGAATTTGGGAGCTGATGCAGGGGTGCAGAGGTAGTTGGCTGGCCATGGTGTCCGGTCATCTTGGTCCCTCGTCTTCGATCCTGCTCGCAGCGCAGTTGTGATGGTGCAGAGGGGTAAGGGATGTGCAGGTGAAGACAGGTAGATGGTGATAAATGCAGGAACCAAGGGACAGCAGCCAGTCAAGAAGACACAGAGACGACGAAGTAGAGCTTTTCTTCTCTTTATTTCTCTCCCATGGCATGGAGCTCAAACCAGGAACACTGCCTGGAACTCTCTCTCTTCTCAGCACTCAGCGCACTGAGCACTCTCTCTAGGCAACACTGCTCGGGGCAACACTGTCGGGCAAACACTCTAGGCAACACTGTGGGCAACACCGATCGCACTCACGCGGCGCTCCAATATATACAGCTTGCCCGGACCGCAAAGAAGACAACGCAGCGCCGCACGCAAAATGTGCCTCGCGAGACGGCAAATGACAAAAATTGTGCTACCTGTCGCAGCTTCTGCGTTGTCTAGCTCGCCATCCGTTCAAAGTATCCAAACATATTTCATATCGATGAAAACCTCAGAACCCAAGGAATAAAACGCATAAGTTATATTGGACAATTCTGTGGCTGTGTAAAATTACTGGCGATTAAAGTCCGAGAATGAACCCACTTTTAACAAGCTTACGTCATATTTTCCTTTATTTCGATGAAAAATACTGACAGCATGAAATAATTTTGTAATGAATAAAAAGCTTGAATTTCGCTCTTTCTATACATATGAACTTCATTATCTAAGATGCCGTTCAAGCGGAGAACTTGCGTTTAAAGTTTGATAGAAAAACACAACTTGCCTTATCACTACATGGCCGTCGCCACGTGCTTCGAACACGATCTTCGATATAAAATGTTATTCCGTTGAAATGGGTCCATCGGATGATAATTTTTTTATATATAATTTCAGTTGCTTCTATCATAGAAATGGAGTTATTAAAAGATTTCGATTGGGAAGTCCAAATTTCATGAAACGACAATTTAGATCAAACTCCGTGTCATGTGACGTAGCCTCACATCAAGGCATGTGACGCTCCATCACATGTAGTTAGTGATATGAATCATTTCCCCATGCCACTACTAAAAAGAAAGGATATTCATGTGGCTTGACTAGTGTAGCGGGCGTCCCCAAATAATGGTGAGAATGAAAGAAAGAAGGGTGGTCATTGGGTGAAAGTGACCACTGAGAGATAGTTTAACAAGGGCTGGTACGGTGCTGGTCATGTGTTTTGAACACTGAGTATGCACTCACTAGGAGGAGGGAGGAAAGAATCAGTTTTAGCCCAGCAGATGGCCTAGAGACTCGAACCTGTCAGGACGCTGGTCCTCACTGCTGACCAGTCATTAAAAGGTGAGCCATAGATAGTTGGGGAAAGCTACAGGGGAAAACCTAAAGAAAAGAGAAAGAAAGAATTCATAATTAAATTGGGAAGCAGGTTACTTACACGAACCCTATTCGTGTTTCAGCCCTTCGCCCTTCACCCTTCACCTTTCACCCCGTGAGGTGGTTAAAGATGGCCATGGTGTGGGGAACACACCGGTAGTTCAGCCCCAGCAATTAAAGACTCCAGGGAGAGGAGTTGGAACTCATCATCTCTCCAGTGACAGGAGAAGTCGAGGGAGAGGAGTCGGAACTCATATCTCCAGTGACAGGAGAAGTCGAGGGAGAGGAGTCGGAACTCGTATCTCCAGTGACGGGAGAAATCAAGGGGGCGATACGATGTCTGAGAGAGACAGGGAGTCATGACAGTATGGAGTCTTATATCTGATGCAGGCATGGCATCAATGATTACAGGAGTTATTTATTCTCCTGGTCTGGATTTTGGGCTAATGTAATGTGAAGGCCATGACTTTATAGAATCTTGAATCAATTAGTTTATCTCTCAGTGTAAAGAGAGATACATGTATAAAATCTGTTTATAAATTATTTGATGTGATTTAGTAAAGTGTTTTTCCCCGAAGGAGAGGGGGAGAAGAAAAAACATTCGGTAGTGCGCCTTTTGGTTGATTGGAAAGATTGCGTGTGCGTATGGAGTAAATGCTGTCATGAATGCATGTGTGCAAAAGTGACAGTGTGACACTCCGACAGTAAACAAAGAAGGCGACTCGCTAAAGGGACCGGCGCTGTCAGTCATTTCGTATAGTCGCAAGCTTGTACAGAAAAGATCATAGGCATGCGATATACGAAATGAAAGCTTATGGACTTTACTTTCAATGTGCATTCATGGATTTTTGGATTCTCTCATACTTTTTATGAAACAAGAATTATTCACGGTTTGTTCGTCGGACAATTCGAAATGGCGCCAAGATTAATTTTGGTGGAAATTTTCCGGTGTAATGAATAGAATACATTAATTTTGTGACTTCAGCGATTTACATACTATGTAGTTCTGAGT